>JAWNMR010000492.1:18435000-18770000 GCA_035043845.1 Drosophila picticornis | reverse complement strand
CAGCAGCAGCGATGCGACGTTCATATTAACTGTATTTACAATTATGTATGTATGTTTGTATGGTCTGAGCTTGAGCTTTTGAGCGCTGTTTCTGTGTCTTCTTCCTCGGCATCGTCGTCGTGTCGTGTCGTGCCTTGTGAACATGTGTTTTTAAGAGACTTACATATGTGTCTGTATGTGCATTATGTCTGTGTATGTGTTGCTGATGCTGCTGCTGCTGCTGCTGGTCGCCAGTGTCATATTCATTTGGCATTTATGCACATAATTCCTTGTGCTTGCTGTTGACGTCGACGTCTGCACTGCTGCTGCTGCTGCGGCTGTTGCGGCTACTGCGGCTGCTGCTGCTGCTGCTGTTGTTGCTGTTGTTGCTCTTTGATGTTTGCACAAGTTGGCGGCTGGCAACTTGATTCTGCTCGCTTGCTTGCTGCTCGCTGTCTGATGCTTTGGTGTCTTTCGCTTACGCAAGTTATTCTGTTGGCGCAAAATTCCCAATGGTGCTAATTAACGGTCGTCGCTGTTGCATACCTCCTTTCGTTGCATACTTTTGTGCGCGCATCGTATATTTTTTAATTGGCCACCATTGTTGTTGTTTTTGTTGTTGTTGTTTTTGTAACTACTGTTGTTGCTGGTCTTTCGTTCGCTCGCTCGTTCGTTCATTCGTTGGTTCGTTTTAGTGTGGTTATTTACTATTGCTGTTCTTGTTCTTTTCGTTGTTGTTGTGTACTGGCTGTTGTAACTGTTAACTGTTAACTGTTAGCTGTTAGGACACGTTAGCTAAATGCCAACGTTAGTAAATTTGATTGAATTTGTTTCTCTTTCCCGGCATATATTTACAGTTTTAAATGAATTGACTTTTTGATTGTGATTTTGATTGTAGTCCAATCTGTTTCCCACTTCTAATTGACCCTCACTTGTTTGGTTGCTGTTGTTGTTGTTGTTATTGTTGTCTTATTCAATTGTCTAATTGAAAGTTAAATATATATTTTTGGTAGCTTGTACACAAAATGTTGCCAAATTTGCTGCTGAGGCGAGCATCAGAGCAAATGAATGCCGGCATTAATTTATGTGTGTCCAGGAAATATTTACATTTGCTCAAAATTTAATTGCAAATATGTTTTATCAAAAGGACGCGAACCTGGCTGGTTACAACAGATTGTAGCATGAGGTGGCACAAGTAGTTTGCTGGCCACTGGGTCACCAGCCGTAGGTGAGAGAGAGAGAGAGAGAGAGAAAGAGAGCGTAGGCCTATCGACAACTAACTCACTCACACAATCGGCAATTGGCCACTCTCCCTCCCATTCTCATTCAATAACTGTACGCACAGCATATGTCTCCCGCTTACCACCACCACCGTCAGGCAGTCAGTCTGTCAGTCAGTCAGTAATATTTACTCTTTGTACTTGCAAAAGAAATTGTCCTAATGGAATTATTTCATGTTTTCTTTTTCGATGTTTATTTTGATTTTTTTTTTGTCTGTTCTTTTTACCACATCGTTTCGCGCTGCGCCGCAATTCGTTTTATTTTGCTTGTCGTTTTGATTTGCTTTCGTTTTAGTTTGTTTTGGTTTTTTTTTTATTTAATTTTTTTTTCTTTTTTTGTGCGATTTTGGTTTTCTTGCTTGCTGCGACGAGCGTGTGCTGTGCAAATAACTCCAGTGGTGCGACGCTGCTGCGGCGTCTCCTTGGCGTTTCATCTTTCATTGCCTGTCCTCCTCGCATTCCCATCCCCCTCCTCTGAGCGTTGGCGAAATCAAAGCAAAGAAAGGCACACGATATTATATCCGTTAACGTCGCAGCGCAGCAGCAGCAAGCAGCAGTCGGCAAAAACGAGCAAAAAACTTTTGTTTTCCTTTGGGGCGTTTCAAATAATTTTGACTGATTGAATTATTAATAAAATTGATCGAAATGCAAAGAGAGGCGACTGACGTCGCCGTCGCCGTAGCTGCTGCTGCTGGTGGTCAACAACTATAATGCTGATTGAATTAAGTACTTTAAAGCTGGCGCACACACACACACACACACACACAGAGCTAATTTTGTGAAGAGAGCACACACACACACACACACACAGAGAGAAAGAGAGACATTTAGAAATTACTTTGCAGGGTTTGTGTTTGCATTGTGTGTGGTCTCAGAGATTGGGCCAACATTTAATTAACACGAATTTCCATTAATATGTATTAATTACAGTTGACTTAAATTGATGCAACAATAACAATAACAACAAAAAATGCTAATTGCATTGCGTGTTCTTTACTTGTGTGCGTTGTTTTTGTGTTGTTCTTTTTAGGTCGTTGTCAGGTGACAGATATATATCCGTCCAGGCATTATCCTCATCGGTTTGCTTTTATGCACTTCAGTTATTACACGGGCAATCAATCATCTTAATTAATTTAACAAATGTGCGCTAAGTGAGCAATTGTTGTGTATTTATTGGAATTCACTTATCTGTTCTCAGATCGCAGATAAACCTTCCGTTCCTCTCCCCCCTCTCGGTCTCTGTTTGCTTGTATTATTATTAATAATTAATGATTTCAATTTGAAGCATCAAAAAAAGTCTGCAATAATTGTTTTGATATCGCTGCAAAATGTCAATCAAAAAATGCCAATTAAGCATGAAATCAATTTGGCTGATTTTCATATCAGCTTTATTTATTTTCATATATTTTCCGATATTTTCCGATATTTTCTTTATTTGTTTTCGTACCCTCCCCAAAATAAAAGGAAAGTCGGACACATGTTTGTTATTTTTCGGTGGTGCCACAGCAAAGCAGGAAGTGGGCACTGGTTGGGTGGTTGGGTGGTTGGGTGGTTGGGCGGTTGGGTTGAGCGTACAGTTGGGTTGTGTTTCCCGTGCGTCGTCGTCGTACGCGCCACCAAAGTGCATTAAATATTTACATACATTTTTTTTAAATCAAAAATTAAATAATAATAAAGAAAACAAAAGCAAAAATAACGAAAAAAAATGGCAACTGGCTGTGCAGCCACGCCCAGCTGCGCCCAACCAGTCGCCCTCGTCTCAATGTGAGCCGAGCGGACAATTGGCTTTTATTAATTAATTTATTTGAGTTGTTGTTTGTTGTTGTTGTTGTTTGTTGTTTGTTGTTTGTTGCACAACAGTTTCAATTGCATTGATTTAACTTATTTTTTCCCCAATTATTATTTATGGTGTGCTGATGTGGCTTTTGTTGCTGTTGCTGTTGCTGTTGCAGTGATTAATATTAAATATTTATTTTGCAATTCTATTTAATTTGCAATTTATAATTACATTTTGATTGCGCAAAGATTTATTTAATTGCCTACTTTTTTGGGCGCGATTCTCTTCTCTGTTTTCTCGACAAAAACCCCATTTTTGAATACAAATTGTTAACACTTTGAAGCGAAAACTTGGCCAATTCCTTAAGCTTAATTTAAAGGTGGTTTCAATCTCAAAAAAAAAAAAAATAAATAAATAAAAATAAAGCAGAAATTCAATTAACAATTTGAAAAAGTAGTTTTGTTTATTAATTGTTTCGTAAGTGTTGCGCAGCTTCAGGCCTGAAATGTTGACCAGTTGACCAGCCAACCAATCAAGCAACCAGCCGACCAACCAACTGATGACCACCCAACCAAATAACGCAAACCACCACTAACCACCACCCACCACCCACCACCCCACGCGACAATCAAAATTAAAATGAGTGGTTTATTAAAATTTAAACGCTTCACTTTGCGCGCGCCAAAAGCATTTCTTCTTTTTTTTTTTTGCCTTTATATTTCTTGGTCCGAAATGGAAACTGAGGACAATGATGGAGGTGGGGGGGTGGGATGGGTGCGACGTATCGTGGGCACAGGACAAGGACGAGACTGACTGAGAGAATGGGGACCGGAATGAGGCCGTCGTTGTTGGCTTTGGCTACTTTGATGTATTTTCATATTCCACAGAGACGAGCCCAAAGTAGCCGTGGCTGGGTGGCTGGGTGACTGGGTTGGTGGGGGGTTGATGCGGACGCAGGAAAGTGCAGTGTTTGCTGCTGCCACAGAATGTGCGGGGGTGTTGGGTGCTGGTTGCTCGGGCATGTGTCGCCTGCCACTCGATTTGTCGATTGTATGCGAAGAAGAACCTCTTCGCGTTTGTCGTCTGATGGCATTTAAATGTTGATTGATTTTACTTTTGCGAACTACTCAAAATAAAAAAAACTCACCCCAAACCACCCCCCCACCCAAGAACACGCATAGGCATCGCCATCCTCAGTGAAGCAACCCCATTTTCATTTTCTGTGTGAAATCACAAAAAGCTCTGCGTTTTATTTGCCTTTATTTTAATTACATTGATTTTGATTAAACGCGCCACATTGTTTTCCCTCTCTTTGCCTCCTCCCCTTCTCTCTTCCTCTCCTTGCTCTATTTGCACATCATTAAAATTGTAAAAATATTAAATGGCAAAACAAAAAATTAAGATAAACATGAATGCAGCTCGGCTCAAATTCAGACTAGGACGGCATTTTAAGGGATTCTTTTTTGTGTTTATTTGTTTTGTGTGGCCCGCGGTGCGAAAATCGAATGTAGACGTTTATATGCTCTATAGTTCGATTAATCGATAAATGTATATGTATATTTTGTGGCTTTAATCGGTCAATCGATTAATCGAACCTTTTTCAAGTACGGTCGTTTCAAGTGTTGATCATGCAGCATTAACTAATCGAATTTTCTTCAGAGTAATCGATTAAACTCGATAAACAATGAATATTCAATTACGTTGGTTATCGATAATATTAAATAATTTGCATTTGATAAGAGTGCAATCCATGTCTATCAGCTGCAATAAGTTTAATTGCGCATTCGATAACACGGTTTGTCGATAACAACGTGTATCCACGCAGAGTTGCCTCTCTCATTTATCGTTATGTCTTCGTCCATTTGCAGCCAAGGCGAACATTTTAAAATATTCAATTGGCTGATGATGCTCATTATTTGTTAAGTGGCTTAATGAAAGCGGCCTGCGTCCAGGCCCAGTTTTAACCTCCACCAGTCCAACCCAACCGGCCAGCCACCCACCCCTCTCTAGCTAGCTGGCTGGCTGGGTGGCTGGCTGGGTGGCTGGTAAAATTGTTTGCCCATTTTTCCGTTGGTCTTTAATTAAATCGGGCTTTTTAATGTGTTTGCTTAACTTGTTTTCGTTGTTGTTGTTGTACTCATTGCAGATAAACTGGCGAACTGTTTCGTCTGCAAGGCGGAAGCTTGTCCTCGCACCCGCCCCCTCAAGAAGGGGCGTGGCCAGCAATATGCGATACCAGACGAAACGATACCGGCGGACGCCCGCGTCTGCAACACCTGCCAGTGTAAATCGGTGCGCAATCGCTACCCCAACTGCCCGCTGCCCTCCTGCCCCAATCCCAAGGATCGGGCACAACGCTTGCGCAATATCCCCACACGATTGTTCGAACTATCGCCAGAGTGGCGTGATCCACTGATGGCCGAATTCCAAATACCGCCGCATGCGACGCGTTGCTGCTCGGCGTGTCTGATGCGTATACGCCGCAAGCTGGATCCCCAGATGAATCTCACCGATGGTGCTGGTGGTGGCGTTGCCAGTGCCGGCGATGAGACGGACGTCAGCACCTCCAGCTGTGATGAGCGTGAGCCGGGCGGCTCCGATACCGCATCTGTCGAGAGTCCCGAATATCTGCAGCGTCACAAATCTCAGCTGAGCAAGCAGCAACAGCAGCAGCAGCAGCAGGTACAGCAACAACAACAACAACAGGCACAGCAACAGCAACATCAACACCAGCAACAGCAACAACTACAGCTGCCACAGCCGCCGCCAGCACCGCAAAAAGCGCAGCAGCAACAGCAACAGCAGCATCATCATCAGCAGCAGCAGCAGCAGCAGCAGCAGCAACATCAGCAACAGCCGCCAATTGGTGCTGTTAACGTGCGCAGCGTTGCAGATGCTTCGGGTGCCGCTTTAACCATAACACCGACTCGCATGAGCGCCAAAGCGGCCGCAGCAGCAGCGGCTGTCAATGAGCGACTGTTGCCGCCGGCATGCCAGGCGCCCAAAAAGCAGAAGACCAGCGAGGAATACGATTCATCGGCAACGGAAACGGCCGATGAGGAGAATGAGAATTCGCCAGCGAATCGCCAGAGTCCCAAGGTTATCTTCAATGCGGTTACCCATGCCCATCACGGTGGTCATCCTGGTCATGCTAGTCATGGCAGCCATGGCGCTCATGGCAACAATATGGCTGGACTGCAGCCACCTCATGCCTCTACAACCGCATTTATTGCACACCAGCAGCAGCAGCAGCATCAGCTACAGCAACAGCAGCAACAGCAGCAGCAGCAACAGCAACAGCAGCAACAGCAACAGCAACAGCAGCAGCAGCCAAATGGACCGATGAGTTTACGCCGCGAACCAGTTAATAATGTGCAGGATTGCGTATACTCGATGATCGAGCTGACGCTCAAGCAGCAGGCCAAGAATCCGCAGATGCCTGGCAATAGTCAGGGCAAACAAGGTGTTAGCCAGCAGCAGCAGCAGCAGCAGCAGCAACAACAACAGCAGCAGCAACAACAACAACAGCAGCAGCAGCAACAACACAACAACTTGGAGCGCAAGGAGCTGACCATTGTGCGCGAATATAGGCAGGATGGCAATGTGTTGCTCAAGCAGCAGCAACAGTTGCAACAGCAGCAGCAACAACAGTTGCAACAACAGGCACAGCCGCCAACTGCTTTGCCACATGGTACCTCAGTGCTAAGTGCACGCACTGTGCCGCCACCCAGCTCAATCAATAGCAGCAGCAACAGCAGCAGCAGCAGCAATAGTCTCAATAGTAACAACGGCAACACCGTCAACAACAGCAGCAGCAACAACAACAACAGCAGCAACAGCAACGATAGCCTAGCCACTTTATCTGTGGTCAATTCACATTTAGCCAAGTATCACGTGCTGCCACCGCATTCAATGCTGCAACAGCAACAGCAACAACATCCACAACAGCAGCAGCAGCAGCAGCAACATCCACAGCTGCAGCATCAGCATCAACAGACGGTGCTCACTGTGGACAAGGCAACAATAACGCCCGTTATGAAGAAGAGCGCTCCCACATCGGAGACGATTATATACAATGTTTCGGGCAGTCACATGACCACACAGCACCACCAGCAACAACAACAGCAACAGCAGCAGCAGCAGCAACAGCAGCAACAGCAGCAGCAGCAGCAAGTTGCACAGGCAGCACCACCGCCAACGCATGCGGTGCAACGCTTGGCCGCCGAGGCAGAGCCGCAAACGCTTGATCTGAGCATTAAGAAGACGCCACGGGAAGGTCATTCGCCGCACCGAGGCGTCAGTCCGGCCGCAGCGGCTGCCGCAGCAGCCGCCGCCGTTGGCATCGTTGAGCGCCATCACGGACCACCGCCGCCGATGACCAGCAGCTCAATGAAGCACATCGTGCGAACGGCGCCGATGTATCGTGGCGAGACTGTGGTGCCGGCACTATCTGTGCAGGGTGCACCGCCTCCGACATCCAATTATCTAAACTATCAGCAGCTGCATGGCGTTGGTGTGGTCAAGGCATCGCCGGTGTTGGCTGGCGGCAGTGCGCCGCCCGGTTCGCTGTATGTGCAACCCGTACCTGTACCCATTGGCCAGAGCCAGTTGACGCGACCAACGCCGCCGCCGCCCGCACAGCCGCCGCCGACGCGCGTCTCCAAGCTGCCGCCCAAGTTGAGTCCACAGCAGCAACACTTGTCGCCGCAGCAACAGCAGCAGCAGCAGCAGCAATCGTCGGCGGTTAGCGTTGCACAGCAGCAACAGTTGCAGCTGGTCAAGGGTGGCTCCATAACACACGGCACGCCCGCCAACAGCGCACAGCAGCAGCAGCAACAGCAGCAACAACAGCAGCAACAGCAACAGCAACAACAGATAATTGTGCATGGAGCATCATCATCGCTGCCCAGTCCCAAATATGATAGCCTGGTGCGTCAGACGCCGCCGGGCAGCTGCCCGGATACGGGCAAGCATGGCTCGATCACGCAGGGGACGCCCCTGCATCTGCCCCAGCATCAGCCGCCGCATCATTTGGACAGCAAGCGGGCCTACGATTTTTACAAGAGTTCGCGCTTGAGTCCCGCACAGGCGCCGCCACCGCCGCAGCAATCGTCGCCGCAGGCACCGCCGCCGCAGGGCTATGGCGTTGGTGTCACTGTTGGCCCGCCCTATTCGCGTTCGCCGTACAGCGTTGAGCCGCCCTCGGTGCTCAGCTCGCGTCAGATTGTGATCAACGACTATCACACATCGCAACAGATGCAGGGCCAACAGCAACGGAATGTGTCACGTGGCAGCAGCAGTGCTGGCGGCGGTGCTGGTTCCGGTTCCGATAAGGAGTCGCCGTCGCCCAGGAATAGCGTCAGTGGCGGCTCGGCTGTCTATGCCGGCTACGAGAAGGAGCCGCAGCCACGCGGACGTGCCGAGTATTCCAGTCGCGCCTCGCCAGCGGATCATTCCAACAGGTTTGTACAGTTTCGTCTCTTGGCGAATTCGCATTAATTGTTATCTTTTTCGCCACAATTACCACATAGCACACCCAGTCCGCATCGAACGCCGCCGCCGCAGCGACAGGGTGTCATCCAGCGTCACAATACCGGCTCGAAGCCGCCATCGCCAGCAGCACCGCCACCGAATCGCATGCACATTGTCACTCCCTACAATTTTTCGCCCGGTATGTATGCCCTGCTGTAGACTAAGAAGAAGTCACCTAACTAAACTAGGCATATATTTATATAGTAGCGATCTGTGCAGGTTTTTCGAAAGAGCAGAGGAACCCTCGATGCACAACCTAGCAGAATGTGTCGCCCTAACTAGAAGAGGACGCAGCATCCTAGGAATGCATGTTTTGCAAATTGCAAAGACATAGAAGACCTCAACCCAACTAAGATCCACACATTCGTGCGGGAGCTGGGCCTGATGGAAGAGCTGTAGACTCAGAAGGGGGCACAATAGATCAAATAGGTCGCAATAATAATAATAATAAATGCCTTGCATGCCTTGCCAGCATTATTGGCAGGCTTGTCAAGCGGGGAGCTCCATCAATTGTGTGCACTTTAGTATTGGTATTCTTCGATCGGATTTGTCAGCATACCAAATGCAATTTATATATATATATTTTGGTATCTGCCTGGTGTCTTACCAGCATTGACTTTAGTCCTGGTATCTCCATCAGTATCTCGTTGGACTAGCTTTATCCACTTGATGTTGCCAGGTGTTGTCCCCGTTTGATGATGATGATGATGATGGTCACTTTAGTTAACTTCCTTCTTCTCTCCATCAATTAATTATCGTCTGGCTACTTTGTAACCTTATCTTTTCTTATCTTTTCTTTTCCTTTCCTTTCCTTTTCTTGCCTTTCTTTTCTTGATTTGTGTTTTGGTATTATTTTTCATGTTTTTGTTCTTTGTATTCTAAAACTTTCTACATGTTTGCCATGGTCACACTTTTGCAATAGAGTCTTCTTCTTATTACCAACGTGAGTCATAGATTACAACAACATAGCTCACTTCACACTCTCAAGCAAAGCAATACATATATATATATATCTATCTATATATCTATATATATCTATGATCATAAGCGTTTTCGTCCAACGTTGTTCTTCTGTGTGTTGTTCGGTTGGTTAGCTTCTCCCAGACATTTTGTGGTACTTGCATACTGACACTGACCACTGACCACTGACCACTGACACATGCACCACACATTTCCCAGCATATATCGTAGTATTCACTGTGCTTTCGGTGGCACACATTGGCATGGCACATCGTCCTCCACGATCACCCACGATCAATGCTGCTGCTCCGATTCTGTGGAGACCCTCTGTGACTTGTCCTGTGTCCACTCTGCTCATTTAAGCTAAGCATCTGAAAGCGTTAATCCCAATGAGTTGTTCTAATTGTTGCTTTGATTTTGATTTTTCTTGATTAGCTGGCCACGATGCACTGGCCTCGTTTGTTGATGTCGCCGTGCAGCAGCCGCAGTTGCCGGTGCCGTCGCAAAAGGAGGACAAATCGCAGGCACCGCAATCGCAGGCGCCACAGCCGCAGCCGCCGCCGTCGACGCATGGCCAGATAATAACGCACGCGCAGATTGGTCAGCCGGTGCCGCCAGCGGCACACCATGACTTGAATCGGTATCGAACGGAAATATCGGCCAGCTATCATCAGCAGATGGCCGCCGTGGTGCATCAGCAGATCGCCCAGCAGCAGTACAGGCACCAGCAGATGAATGCCGCCGCCGCTGAGCTGCAGCGCCGCATGGATCAGGCGAAGCGCGACCAGCGACACAACATCGAACGGGATCGGGAACTGCAAAAGGAGCACATGCAGAATCAGCATCGCATCGAACGGCAGCGCGAACAGGAGCGCCAGCAGCGCGAGCAGCAGCGACGCGACCAGGAGCGGGCAGCCGAGGCCCGGGATCGGGATCGGGAGCGAGAGCGCGAGCGCGAACGCGAACTGGACGCCAGGCGTATCGAACGCCTGCTATGCAGCCATGCACCACCTTATATGCGGGGTCCGGTGCCCGAAACTGGACCGCCACGCACCATACCCGATCGCGAGCGAGATGCGTAAGTTGAATAAATTATTATGTTGTACAATTCACTGAATAATATTATATAATGCACTCAATGAATCAATCAATCTGGGAATCTGCGAATCTAGGAATTTCCAGCTGTCAATCAATCAATTTGACTCAATCAATCCAAGTGATTTGTTTTATAAGCTTAAGTCAATCTTGCCATCAATCAACGTACACCAACTCAACTCAATCAAGCATTCAAGCAAACAAACTGCTATCAGTCGTTCAATCAGTCAAAATCAATTTGCTCACCTGCATGTAGAAAGAAAAATGGAAATCGTTTTGTTGAATCATTCACGAGAATCAATCAACATATTTAACCATTCAATGAATAATATTATACAATGCACTCAATGAATCAATCAATCTGGGAATCTGCGAATCTAGGAATTTCCAGCTGTCAATCAATCAATTTGAATCAATCAATCCAAATGATTTGTTTTATAAGCTTAAGTCAATCTTGCCATCAATCAACGTACATCAACCCAAATTGTATCTATTAATCGAACCAAATCAATCAAGCATTCAAGCAAACAAACTGCTATCAATCGTTCAATTAAAGTGGAAATCTTTTTGTTGAATCATTCAAGAAAATCAATCAACATATTTAACCGTAATTAAATGATTATCTTCTATATATTTATATATATATATATATATTAATTGAATCCGTTTCTGTGCTTGCAGCTACTATCGCCCGGCACATGGCAAGATACCCGATGAATCACCCGGCCAACTCAACCATCAGAGCCTGATTGATGCGATCATCCAGCACGAGATTAATCGCTCCGGCGACCTTGGCAGCGGTCTAACCCGCGAATTACCGCGTCCCACATACGTGAGTACATTGCGAGAGAGAGAGAGCGAGAGAGAGAGAGAGAGAGTGATAGAGAGAGAGACTAATGCCATTCCAATTTTGCAGTACCAGCGAGACTTGCGTCAATCGCATGACGGTGCTCCCATCTCGATGTTGGCCGCCGAGAACAATGGCAAAGCCAACTCGAGTTCACCCAATGTCATCAACATTGATCTGGATCAGGAGCAACAACGACCAACACAACAACAACAACAACAACAGCAGCAGCAGCAGCAGCAACAGCAACAGCAGCAACAACAGCAACAGCAGCAACAACAGTCAGTTGGCGGCCCACAATCGAGCTCGGAACGTGCCGTGCATGGACAGATGCGTGGCCAGGGTGGTCCACCGCCCACACATCATGGCGCGCCCATTTCGCAGACGGGCAGCGGTTCGCCGAACCTGCAGCAACAGCAACAGAGTCTCACAAAGAAGATAACATTTGGTCAGCTTGCCGATACGATAATCACCAACGATTATGGGCCGACGCCGCATTTGCGACCCGCTTTCATACCCTACATGCAGGATGCGGCACAGGCCATATTGCCACCGGATCGCTGGAAGCAGAATCGCAGGCAGCAGCAGAAGGCGGACGAGGCAGCTGCCGCAGCCGCTGCTGCGGAACGTGCCAAACAATCGCCCATCATCAATGTGTCTGGCGTGGTTGCCGTTAGCGGCAGCGTTGGCGTTGGCGGTGGCGGCGGCGGTGGCGGTGGAAGCAGCAGCAGCAGCACCAGCAGCAGCAGCAGCAACAGCAGCAATAGCAGCATCAGCGGCCCCTCGACCGGTGGGCGTGCCAACACGCCCGGCGAGGATGCCCGCAACATAATACGCATGCCACAGGCGGTCAGTCCGCGAAAATATACCCACGAGCTGATCATGCAGCAACAGCAGCAGACAGCTGTCGGCGTTGGCGCCGATCCCACGCACTATTTCCTATCGGGACCTGGTTCCGTTGTTGGACGCAGCGGTGGCTCTGTTGTGCCGCCACCAACGGTTGGCGAGCAACGTGGCGGCGTCGGCGGTGGTCCTGGTCCAGGCAGCGCAGCTGGTGGCGGCGGCGGCGTCGGCGGCGCTCCTGGCAGCGGTGGTGGTGGCGGTGGTTCCGGCTCCAATTTCGACATCTACGTTAAGAATCGCATTGCCGAAGTGATGCGGGACGACATCAGCTATGCGCATGCGGCTCACGTTGCCGTTGCTCACGCCGCTGTCGCCGCCGCTCACAACGAACAGCACCAACAACAACAGCAGCAGCAGCAGCAACAACAACAACAACAACAGCAGCAGCAACAACATCAACAGCAGCAGCAACATCGCGTCAAAGATGCGCCACCACCAGCCACGCATGAGATAAGCGTGTCGCGCAAGACGCCCAATCAATACGAGGTCGTCGACGGCGGCCGGCGCTCTGGCAGCGGTTCGAGCGGCGGCTCGAATAGCCATCATGCCCCATCGCCGTATCACTCGGCGCCGCCGCCACCGCCGCCGTCGGCGGTCAATGCGTTCGCGGCGAGCACCTATGCGTATCCGTTTAGTGCGCTGACCGTGCCCAGTGCTGCGGGCGGATTGCCGCCGCCGCCAACGATGCCGCTGGCGCATCAATCGGCGCCGCCGACACATTTGAGCGCCAAGGCGGCGCATGCGCTGAGCGAGGCGGGCGCTGCAGCTGCGGGCGTCAGTCTGGTCGTTGGCGGCGGCATTGGTGCTGGTGGTCTTGTGCCGGGCGCCGCCTCAGTTGGCGGCGGCGGTGGCGGCGGCGGCGCCGGCAGCGGTGGTGGCGGAGTTGGTGGCTCTGCGGTCGGAGGCGGCGGCGTAGGCGGTGGCGTTGGCGTCGGCGTCGGCAGCAGCGGGCAGTTGAATGCAAGCGTTTTGGCAGCAGCTGCGGCTGCGGCAGCTGCAGCAGCCGCTACCAGTGAACCAAAGCCGCTGCTGTCCTCCAAATATGAGGCGCTAAGCGACGAAGATTAGTTGTGACTGCAGGCGTCGTCGTCCGGCATGCGAACTCTGACGGCAGCAGCGACGGCGCCTCCAGCAGCTAATTCACACAGCGCAGCCAACGCCTACCAGCAGCAGCAGCAGCAGCAACAGCAGCAGATTACGTGGACTAGTGCCGGCTATCGACGTCATCATCTGCCACAGTCGCAGCCGCAGCCGCAGCCAGCGTTATCCTTATCGCCTTCATCGTCGTCATCGTCGTCAGCAGCATCGTCATCATCACGTCACCATCAAGCGCACTATCAGCCGACGGCGTTGCTGCCATTGCTGCCGCCGCCACCGCTGCAATCGGTGGCACAACAGCAACAACAACAACATCATCACCATCAGCAGCAGCAACAGCAGCAGCAGCAGCAGCAACAACATCGTGCACTCTATGCTAGTCCACAACACTACACAGATCCAGCAGCAGCAGCAGCCGCTGCCGCCGCTGCAGCTGCGCATCATTATGCAAGCGGACCTGGTCCTGGTCACGGCTACTACTAAGAACAGAGGCGGGGAGAGAGATTGACACAACAGCAGCATCTGCAGCAAATCTAGCTATATATGTATATATATATATATATATAGGGGCAGATATATCTGTGTATTTGTATCTGTGTGCAGGACACAGCGCAAAGCAAATCGAGTAAATTGTAAATGTTCAAAAGCACCGTTCTTGAAAAGAGAGACAACAAATGCAAGCAGAGAGGCACAGAGAGAGAGAGAGAACAATGCTAGAGAGCTGCAATAAGAGTGAGAGAGAGCGGGGAGAGAGAGAGAGTGGAAAGAGACATTGAAACTGTAGCTGGAGGCATGCAAAACATCCAAAACCATGCTTGATATATATATATAAATATGTTACATCTGTTATATATGTGTTATATATGTATATGCGCCACGCTCGCAAAAGAGAGAAGCATCCCCATCCACTCCCCTCCCCTCCCGGTCCACTGCCCTGCACGCATAAGCCTGTCGACAACTTTGAGATCAATGTCAACTCTCAACTCGTATTCCCCTCTCTCTCTCTCCCTCTCCCGCTCTCCCTCCCGCTCTCTCTCTCCGTGCCACCTGTTCTCTCTTTGCTATTGTGCTCGGATGCCAACATTTTTGTTTTAGTTACTTGCATTTTGTTATAATTCATAACCCAAGCGTAAACCTAACCTCAAAACTTGAGTCGAAAATATGAGAAAGAAGAGTAAAATGTAGCCACATATGTATATATATATATATATATATATAGATATAGATATTTATATATGTATATATATGTATGAAGAAGATGAAACTATGACATACATACGAAAATATATTAAAAATAAATTTAAAAATAAAAAAAACACTGTTGGGCTGTTCTTAGAAAAGAGAAAAAATCTAAACAAAAAACAAAAAAAATACAAATAAAAATAAAAATAAAAATAATCATAAATAAATGAAAAAGAAGCAAATATACATAAATTAGTTATAGTACTGCAAAACCAATTATTTAAACAATATTTTGTAAATTTCATAAAAATAAATGCTAAACATTATTTATAAGTACAACTACTTTTTTAACAATCTATTTTTTTTTTTTTTTTTTTTTGGTATTTTACGTGTAAGTCTTAATTTATGTTCCATAAATTGACTATTGTTTTTTTTTACAAACTTATGAATGCATATGCGTATAGGATATATGCGATATATGCAATTATGAATATAAATATTAATATATGCTATTGAAATATATACGTTTAATTATTATAATGATTATGTAAGACGACGAGAAACAAAACAAAACAAAACACAACAAAACACAACAAATAATTATATATGTATGCCCATATGTGTATATATAAATATTATGATTATTATTATTATTACAAACATATGCATATTTTTTTATATTACAATCATATGTCTTACATACAACAAAAATAAAAATTTAAAAAAAAAATACAGTTTTAGTGTTTAGCTAATTTACTGAATTACGTTTTTTTTTTTAACTTATTTTTACATGCAAATGCAAATGCAAAACGCGAAATTAAGAAAGAAATAAGAAAACAATTTACAAAATTAAATATTTTTAATATACAATGTAACTAAAAAAAAAAAAAAACAAGAAAACAACAAAAAAATGAAGTAAAAACAACAACAAACGCTAAGACTTATTCAACAGAAATTTGTAAAATATTAACGGAAACTTATGTGTATATTATAGATATGCGTGCATCTGTATGTGTATGTATATAAATATGAATATCTACCTATACATAAATATATAAACAAGGAGTTCATTGCAACGCGACGTATATATAGATATATACATACACACACACACACACATACATATATATGTGTGTGTATAAATACAAACAAAAATAATACACACACACGCAACACATGCAACTGTTGCAGGGGCTGTTAGCCAATGCGACAGCGTTTAAGTTAAGGGCATGTCTCGATTTTTTTTTTGTGAATATATATATAAATCTAAAAATATATATATATATATATATATATATAAATAAATAATAATAAATATGTAAACACATTCAATATGGGACATTTATAGAGAGTGAAAAAATTATACAACAATGGTACGTATGTGTGTATATGTATGTGTATGTGTATGCATATGTGTGTGTATACGTGTGAGTAAATATGCATGTGTTAGAGACCATCGGAACCCTTTGGACCCCATGTACTCATTGCCCCAAGGACAGAGCCGTTTAAATACATTGAATCCACTGTCCAGGATCATAAATTACACACATCTATACATATATATATACATCTATATATATATATATATATATTATACATATATATGCCAGCCCAAAAATTAAATAACCGAATTTTAAAAGCAAGAAAAAATAAAAGAAAAAAGATGAAGAAAAACAATTATGAAAGCAGCAGCTGATGGATCGCAAAAAAGATAATGATTATGATAATGATAATGTATGTCTAACAAACATAAAAACAAAAACTATGCAAAACGAATATAATAATACGTATTAACGGTTAAAATAACAGCAACGGAGTCGATCATTTCAACCAACTCGTTCATTTATTCTTTTTTCCTTTTAAGTTCGGTTTTCTGTTTGGATACAAAACGAAAGAACAAAAACAGTTTTGAATGCATGATTATTGACAAACAATTCAAATAAACGTAATTATGAAACAAAAAACAAAAAACGAAAAAAAATGCAAATATATATGAACACCACATATATGATAATAATATTATTAATAATAATAATAATAATAACAATAATATGCGCAGCAAGGCGCCTGGGCTAGAGCTGATTTATGATTGATAAAAACAGAAAGGAAAAGAAAAACGGAAACATTTTGTGTAGCACTTAAGTTTTAGTTTGTAACTTTATGCCTTAAGTTAAGCTTACAAATAATAATATAAAATTAAATACAACATATTAAAAAGCAAACAAAACAAAAATTAAAACAAATACAAACAAACAAGAAAAAAAGAATAAAACAAAAACAAAACAAATGTATAACAAAACGTGACTTTCTGTTTCTCTTGGGATCCACGGGGGAGTCAAGGACTCGGCTAGGTTGATTTTTAAGTTATCATTGGCCCACTATTTGAACGGTCTAAAATCAGATTGAGAAGGAACTTCCAGTTTTCGAAAATCTGTAAAGACTTGTCCAAACCATGCCGACTGGGATCACATTACAAATGACTATCGATTCGCATTGGGCGCCAAACTGCACTCAATGTGACCAGAGACGAGCAACGCATAAAATACGAACTGCTTTGGGTAAAACGAAAAAGAAAATCATTTTATTAGTGAAAATACTAAAATGAATTTATATTCTGTTACAGCAACTATTATAACTGAAAAAGTTGCGGCTTGAAATATGAAATATTCGACATTGTTCTGCTTAAAAAATAGCGAGTTTCTTTTGTTTGGTTTGCTTCTGCTTCTTCCTCGTAGAATGCGCTTGCTTCGGTGGTTGATTATTTATCACTAGAATGGGTTGCAACGGCGCCGCATCCTCACCGGTCATGTCAGCAGTTGGATCGCTGTCAAGCATCATTTGCGCATCTTCAACTGCTGCTTAGCAATGAAGTTTGCTATGCTTGTTGTTGTTGTTGTTGTTGCTGCTGTTACTCATTTGACGCTGCTCTGGTGGCGCCTCAAGCTGCAAATTTGGGTGTGAGTCGATGGAATTAAATCAAGCTGTTTGCGTAGCTGAAACAATTCAATAATCTTTTGTTCTTTCGATTTTAAGGCGCCACTGGCGATTGGCTTCCTCCGATTCCGATTGGGTTGTCGTGCATTTCTCTGGAGATTGTTGCAAGCCACGCTGCCATTTGGGAAACTTTTGCACCACACAGCGATAAATGTATTGTATTTTTAAAAAATTCAATTTGAATTTCAGTTACCAATTTAACCGTTTTTCATTGTCGCTTTGTGCTTCAATTTCAAACGCAAGCGTTTTTAACAACTCAACTCAGCTCAAGTCGCAGAGATGCTTTTCCGATAGTTTCACTCTATTGATATGTCTTATTTATAAGTGCTGATACATTTGAAATCGGATGCACTCAAAAAATGTAAGCGTTGAAATTATAAACAAAATATATGAAAATTATAACAGTTTCAATTGCACATTTGCATATTTAAGTTAGTGCAGCAATTTATCGAGATTTGGAGAAATACTGTTACGACATTCGCATACGAGACGCTCTTCAAAACAGTGTGACCAAAGCGCACACCAGTCAAAATACTAGAGCCAAATGAAATATACCATTAGAGCGGCAAGTTTCCATATCTACCGTTGGTTTTCAAACAAGCAGGTATTTAAGCCAAAATTTGATCAAACTAAACACTAAAATGATTAAACCTTGGCTACAAGCGAGACAAATGCGTGTAAACGTTTCTATACGTGGGCAGGCAATTGAATATTATAAAAAACCAATGATGATCATTTTATCTAAATGAATTGAAGCTCAATATACGAAGCGAGCAGTTGTTTGCATTCCGATTTCTTATGTCTGCATTTTGTTTTCTTATCGATATCAGTGTAGCTGTGGATCTAGTATTTTTTAAACTGATATTTGCCAGTATTTTTTGGTGGATTGCGTTCATCATGGGATGGCATTACGGCACTAGGCTATCAGGGTCACACGATCGTCAGTTCGAGTTTTCTGCAAGCGTCGACAGTTTGCTTCGTCGTCGTTTGTCGTTGGTCGTTTATTTTTTTGGCGTGTTTCTTTTTTGTTGAACGCCCGTTAACAGTTCATTGTTGTTGTTTATTGAATGCTTGCCTGCATTTCAATTGTTTGATTGTGAGTTAATAAATTATATGCGCACAAACATATATTCAACAGCAACTACAATTTGTTGCAAGCAGATACGCTGCACACAGATACGCACACAATAACAAGCACACACATTGCGGCGCTTGCGCAACGGCAGCGGCAGCAGCGGCATTTTCAAGTTTTGTGCATTTGTGCAGGTGTTTCATATGCTTCTTCGTGCTGCGATCCCTTTTTGGTTTTTTTTCTTTCGAGTTGTGTTAACGTTCGTAATTCTTGTTGTTGTTTTCGCGTTCAAAAATTAAACGGAAACCGGCATCGCTTTCATCATCGTCATCGTTGTGGCCGTGAAAATTTCGCAAGATTTGCAAATACTTTTTGGGTTTTTGTAAACATTTTTTGTTTATGTTTTGTTTTGTTTTTTTTTTTTTGGTTTGTTTGCTTAGTTTTCGTTGCAAGTGTTGCACTCAAAACAGATATCAAGAACTAATTGAAAGTTGATCACCAACAAACAACAACAACAACTGGATTAAATCAAATTAACGGGAAATTGCTGCATGGTAAGTTCGTTTTGTGATTTGTGGTTAGTGGTGGAAGAGGTGGGTTGGGGTGGTATGGTGGGTTTGTGCAATGCATGTATGGACATGTACGGACATGTTCGTTCGCTGCGTCACGTCGTCACACGTCGCTGCATGTCTAAAAAACAAACTAAACACAAAATAAAACAAAAATGAAAAAAAAAACAAACGCAGCCAGCAACGAGAACTTTCACTACGGGAACCCCAACATAGACTTGTTCGAGCGTGCATGGAAAGCTCCATTGCGATTTTTTTGTTTTTCATTTTGGGAGTGCTACGAAAATGAAATCTGTGCATGCATCATGTACATATATATTTATATGTAACTATATATATTTATATATGGTATAAGCTTGCATTATAAAACAAACAATGGTCGATTTTGATCCATTCAAAAATAATATAAAATAAAATAATAAACAGACAAAAAGTTGATAGGATTTTTTTTAAGAATAATTAAAATTCCTATGCTTATAGATAGATTGATGATTATACCAACTTATAAAACAACATACTATGAAGTCTTTTTTGCATATTTAAACAGTAAAGGTTTTCCTTCTTCTTTTTGTTAAAAATACATAAACACATTTAAAGATAAGCACAAAATAATAAATAATTATTTCAGTGCATAAATAATATTTCAGTTGAGTGTCAAATTTTGGATTTGTTGTGACTTAATCATAATAATTTGTCACCTGCTGTATTCATTTTCGGTCCCAACCGAGCTGCTTTCGTATATTTAATTTTAATTATTATTATTATTATTGTTTGATTGTTTAATTTGTCGAAAAATTCGAGTGCATGCAGACAATATTGTTTATAATTTGGACCCAAAATGGCATTCGCACCTAGTTTGATAATATTTACGGAAAACACGGTTTGGAATCGAACTTGTTGCGTCCAATTTCACTGCATTTTGCTGCTCGCTTGCTCTTATTGCGTCTGCTTCTGCTTCTCGCTTGCACACCTTTGGTGTATGTTAATTTCGTTATTTGTGTCAGATTCTCTCTCCTTTTCCCCCTCTCTTTCTCTCTCTCTTTCTGTTTCTCTATTGATATTTCAGGTAGAAAGGAATACGAAAGGGATCCGGAGCAAGCAAGCCATCAGCCAGGTATTCAGGCGACCGAGTAGAGAAGAGAAGAGAAGAGAAGTGATGAAAACAGCAGCTGTTTTTTTTCTGCACTTTACTTGTCTTACTTCGTCACCATTTTCGCTTTCTGTTCACCTTCAACATTCCTTTATGCTGCTGGTTTGTTTTGTTCAGCAAGGGGGAGTGGGCGGGGCTGGGATGTTTTGAATTGCTATAACTGTTCCATTCCATTCAATTCCATTGCATTCCACTTGAATGCAGTGCATGATTGAATACAGAGTAGCTTCTAGTCGAGCACTTTCAATTAGGTGGTATGCATAATTTGATGAAAAACAATCATATTTTAAAGAAGTCATCTCAACTGGCTTATTGCTGCTGGCAACTAGATGGGAACTGTGGAGAGGCATAACAGAGGCAGTCGCAGGACACAGGATATTTTCCATGTAGCAAAAAAAAAACGAAAACGAATATGAAAACGAAACAGGTTTCACAATCTCATAATTTTTGGCTGCGCTCCCGGGGGAGTGCTAACACAGCAACAACAACAACAAGTGAACAAAAACAACTTGCAACAACGCAACACATATGCACGTGTGTATTTGTTGATGCGCATGTAAATGTCTGTGTGTGTGTGTGTGTGCATATGAGGCGAAAAGAATGGAACGGAAGGGTGGTCGTCAGGTCAGTTTGTACCGTTGACTTCCTTGGGTGCAGGAGAATAAAAATCTGGGATGTAAAAACATTTAGGCAAAATGCGCATCACAACTCGACTAAGCGATACCCTGTATTTGAAAAGAAACTCACTTGATTCGATCTTTTATTGTAGTTGTAATTATTTGCTATTTATTTTTTGAAATGAATAAAATACCTGAAATAAATCACATACAAACATCAAATTAAGTTCTGCGAATGGAATTTTCTAGTTAACTGTGAATGCGCCACAAATGAAATGCCAAAATAAATATTAACTCGATTCTTAGAACAAATTGAATATGATTAAAAAGCAATAAATGAACCAATTGTGATTCAAGTTGCTGTGGAATATCGCTTCAAAAATCTGAATAGTTGAATACATTTTGTATTGCAAAAGCCTACGAAAGGTCAAAAGCTAAACAGGTAATTATACATGTCCGTAGGCGAGGCGAGGGTATCGCAACGAAAGAGAGGCAGACAGAGAGAGAGAGTGAGAGAGGGGGTTGGGGGTAGGGGGAATAGGAGAGCAGCCCAACAAGGAGCATAGGCAAAGCGAAAGGAACAACATGAAATAGATGGGAAATCCACACGAGTCGAGGCGAAATATGTACAAACTAAAAGCCGGATGGATTAAATTGGGATTTATGCAGAAACGCACTCGTGAAATACACACACACACACACACATGCATAAGTATATGTAAGTGTATGCGATGTTCGCTTTCTAGCTTACCCTGCCCACCCACTCTCTCTCCCTCTCCCTCTCCCTCTCCCTCTCTTTCCTCTTGCTCTCTTTCCGTCGGGGTCTGTGTGTCCCCGTGTGGTTGTCAGGTACGCTGGCATGTTCTCAGTTTTACATTTCTCCGTTGCTGTCGGGGCACATAAAAATGTTGAAACAATAACCAAGGTAATTCCCAGGAGGCGCAGCCAACAAAAATGCCAGGATAACGGTGACTTACACACACACACACACACACACAGAGGGAGATATATATGTGTGTGTGTGTGTGTGTGTGTGGAGTTGGCAACTTTCTTGCTCTCATTCTGAGATTTTTCAGCATTTGCAACCTGCGTATGGAAATTGCACTGAAGCTTACACTGAAAAAAAAAACCGAGAATAAGCTGAACAAAAATGGAGAAATTCATACAATTCGTAGCCCAAAGCATTTATGCATATTGTTATAACGTGTAGCAGGCAACAGTTTTGAACAGTTTTTAGCACTGTTTTATTCCAGTTCTGATTATTTGACAACTGAAACATTTAAAATATAACAAAAAAACTAACAGATTTTTCTTCCCTTTTTCTCTCTTTGCTCTTTGAAGAATAAAAAGTGCTTTTATACAAAACCGTATTTAGTCAAGTCATGTTTTGTTTTGTTTTGTTTCGTTTTCTTTCTTTTCTTTTCTTTTCTTGTTTGTTTCGTTTTTCTTTTTTTTTGGGTGTAAAGCTGACTGCGTTTGCACTTTTTATGTTAGTCAGCAAATTGCATGCCGCTTGCCGCACATTTTGTTGCACCAGTGTTGCAACTTGTTCGTTCTCCCCGCGGTAAGCCAGATAGAGATGGAGACGGAGACAGAGATAGAGACAGATATAGAGTGGGAGAGAGAGTCAGAGATCACATAGGAATATGGGCACTGGAAATGTGAGTTATGTTTTTTAGTTTTGTACTTGCAGCTTGTATGTAGTATGTAGCATGTGGCATGTAGTTGTGTATGTTCTCGCTGCATCAGCACGAAAGTGGCCCAAAATGCCAGCGAACAACTGGAAGACAACGATGATGATGAAGAAGCTAAAGCTGAAGCTGAAGCTGAAGCCGAAGAAGTTTCTTAAAGTAGCCATAATAAATTTTCTCGTTTGATTTTCGAATAGAAATGTGGTTCTCGTCAATCTGCCTCGGCTGGCTGAAGCAGAAGCTGAAAATTCAATTTTACATTTCATTTTCTATTCACTCTCTCTCTCTCTCTCTCTTTCTCTCTTTCTCATCTGTCTTTCTCTGTGTCGCCCAGCGGCTGTTGCCCATCAATTTTCATAATTTGCATTGACCCACAAGTCGCATGGAAATTGACATTTGCCCATCTGCTGTCACTCTGCTGACGCCTTGACGTCTGACCCTGACCCAGCGGGGAGTAGGCACAGTGGCTGGGCGCAGCGGGAAAGGGACAGGGAGACGGTAAGCGACAGTCGCCGGTTCCCCAGTAATAATAATACAATGCACATGCCACATTTCATTTCATGTCGCTCAACCCAATCTACAATAACAGTTGCATTTGCAATTCTTACATAACACAGCCAGCATGTAACGGTGCATATTAGTGTGTTATGTTGCATTGCAAAGTTGCATGCATCAACAACTAAAAAGAAGCCAAAAAGTACAAATAAAAAAAAAAAACATTATTTGTGAAAAGTGCAGATTGAAGATCAATAATTGCATATAATTTGTATATTTACGAACAGGGCATCTTTTGGTCGAGTCACAATGTCTGTTTGACTTGTTGTTGTTGTTGTTGCTGTTGTTGTTGTTGTTGTTGTTGCTGTTTCTGTTGTTGTTAATCTTCTCGATTGTTATGAAGCGCACAATTTACTGGCTCAACTGTTTCAACTTCAATTACATTTCAGTTGCCCGTGACACACCCACAGGGGTGGGGGGAGTGTGGCACACAGACAACATCTGTTTTGAGGCTCGTTGGAGCTTCCTTTCCCACTCTTTCTCTCTCCCTCTCTCTGTCTGTCTCGCTGTGGTTGTGTTTCATTTCATTTTGACAAACTGTTGTTTTTTTTATTTTTTATTTGTTTGTCTGCCTGTTTGTTGTCGCATCGTCGTCGCTCTCTGTGTTGCACACCACATGCTGCACTTGTCCCATCAGCCTCCGCTTTTGGCTACTTTGTGGCAAACATGAGTTGAGCATTTGAATACGTATACGCAATATGAATTACGTGCACGGTGAAAGTAATTGGCATTGGGGCAAATAATCAATTAATTTCAGACTGCACTGAAAGACTCGAATGTGACACACCCACACACACCCACACACACCCACACACACACACACACACACAGCCACACACACACACTCGGAATTATAGATGGGTTAATTATTGTTGACCTCAATGAGAATAGAGAGAAGCCATTCAGAAGCCATGCAGCCAGCCAACAAACATCATAAAATGCATTTGATAATCATTTCATAATAATGAATAATCGAAATTTATTGAAGAACAAAATTGAAATTAATTTTCTGGCAATTTTCTGGCAATTTTCTGGCAATTTTCTACAATTTGCGAACAAATCACTGCTGTTGATTAATTTGCCTTTGTGTCTCATAAACCGCAACAGCTGCACTCGACATATTCATTTAAAATGCATATCTATATAAATATATATATATATATCTATATATATATACATGGATCATATTCTCCGACATATTATGTGGCAATGTTAATGTTGCCTGATAAGTTTGCTTGTTCGCCGTTTATTCAACATCAGCAAAAATGACAAAAACAATTTGTTTGCCACTTAATTGAATTATGCCCAGTGGCATTTGCAGTTGCAGTTGCAGCTGTAGTTGCAGTTGCGGATTTTAACGCAGTTTTTATTTTGCCAAATTTAATTGCAATCCAATTTAAACGTGATCCGCTTTTGCCATCGCTCATTGCCAAATAATTGGCCTTCTACTGCGATTTATGTAAAACAGTTGCAACCCATTTGTTTCGCTTGTGGCACTGCGCAAAATTGCCAAATAATCCTGGCAATGAAATATGCATTCTTTAAACTGGTAATCAATAGCAACATCAATTCTAAAATTAAATGAAAAAAATAAACCAAAAAATAGAGAAAATTTATCGCACTTATTCATATCAATTAATGTCAACATGCTGTCCAATCAGCCAAACAAACTATGAAAAAGAAACGAAAGCACGAGATAATGATTTAATGACGATATATATATATATAAATATATATATATATATACATGAATACCAGATATCGCATTTTGTTGAATATTCACACGATTTTGGAACGAGTTATGCTATTAATGCTGAACACTTTCGAGCCAATCTGTATTTTTTCTAGCCTGTTGGCTGATCAGGCAATAGATAAATTCTCTGTGGATGCCATGGAAAGATCAGGTTTTGGGAGAGAGGCGAGTTCGAGATGCATTTATCTGTATTATCGATAGACAGATCAGTGACGAATATTTCCAGAAACCAATATACCCGTTCATTTTCGTCAGCAGGGTATGCATATCGAATTTAGGGACGAGACTAATCTTTTGCACTTGATAAAAGCTTGTGGCCGACTCTCTGCCACAACTTGACGATGACCCACTGGCCTTGCCACAACTACTCCCTTTTCGTATGACGGACTTGCAGTCTGTCGATCAGTCAGTCAGTCAGTCAGTCCGTCAGTCTGCCTGTCACATGCCCAAGCTGAGTAGTCGAGCCGTGCTATCTGTCTAATTGTTGTCCATTTGTTGCTGTTGCAATTGTTGCTGTTGCTGTTGTTGCTGTTTGTTTGCCAGCTTGTAAAATGTATTTGTACTTTTCAATGCAAACGAACGAAATGAAATAAAGTTGAGCAAACAAAACCGCTTAGATAAACCGAGCAGCAACAAAGCAGAAAGGTAAAGCGAAAAACGATGAAAAATTGTATATATGTATGTATGTATGTATATATATACGTATATATATATATATATATATATATAGATATATGTTTATATAGTAAAAACCTCGAGCACCTTAAACCTTTTTGAAAGAGCCCAAAACCAAAGCCGCAACGCGCTTGCTGCACAATCAAGACAACAACAACAGCAACAACAACTGCAACAACAACAGCAACAACAACAGCAGTGACAATGACAAACAAAACAACAATCGAAAACGGTGCTCAATTCCATTTATCATTTACGCATGATAAGCCTGATAAGCGGCGCACTTTGTGCATGTTCCGCTTGTGCCTCTGCCAGTGTCTGTGTCTTTGTCTGGTGACTTGTCTTTGTCTATCGCTCTCGCTCTCGCTTCTTCTTCTACTTTTTTTGGTTTCAGTTCCAGTTCCAGTTTCGGTTCCAGTTTCGGTTTCGGTTTCGGTTTCTCTATTTGCTCGATAATGATAAGCAGACGCCGATAAGAGCAGAGGAACCGGGAAGCAACTGGAGCCGGAGATGGGGGGATTGTGGGGCAGAGAGCATTCAAAGTATCTCCATCTGCAGCGATTGTTGTTGCTGCCGTTGTACGACTCGTGCTTGCCACAATCTGCAACTTGTCATCGATGCGGTTGAACTGAAACGTACTCGAAACCACGCCCAACTGCTCAATTGAAGCTGTATCTCTGAATCTGTATCTGAATCGATTTGTGCTCGCGTTTATATTCCTCATTTTATATTCTTTATTTATTTATTTTTCATAGCATAAACAACACCTTTAGCAGCCAATTAATGGGGCTGCATTTAAAAGCTAAACAGCGGAATTAATAATTATAGAAACTATCAATTTGACAAAATTCTTTTGAAAATCTGACAACAATTGAATCCGTTGGCTGCTTTTATTAAGACCGGAACTGATGATGTTATTTGTACCGGCAAATAAAAATAAAAATAATAAAAAAAAACAACGTAGCGGAACAATACCGTTACTTAGGTGTTTGAGTGAACGATGTGTTGATTTAAAAGCCTTGTTCTAAAATTTGATCTTTGATCTAGCCATGATCTCTGGAAAACTACCAGAATTTTTATACTTTGAGCACCAAAATTCGATTCAAAGATTCTCTGTTTGCGATGATTTTTGCAATCGTTTTTAGTTAAGAATTGTTTTCAAATTGTTGCAGAGGGAATAAAATAAAATAAATATAGTAAAATATATTTATGTATACATTTTATATATTTTAATATATATTTTTTTATGATTTGCTGCAGTTTGAACTGGCAACAATTAGGGCCTTGCTGCCAGCACTGGCAAACCGCAAGAAGAAGAAGAGAATTGTGCTTTGTCATCATTGACCAACTCACGCGAAGGGTGTGTGGCAATGCTCGTTGGCTGCTAGCTTTTTGTTGTTGTTGTTGTTGTTGTCGCTGGTGCAGTTGTCATTGTTGTTGTTGTTGTTGTTGTTGCTGCTGTTGCACGCCACGCTTCACATTTGTGGTAAGGCGCGCTTTATTGCATTGGGCAACAGATTTGCGCTGTGGCTGATGGTCATCCGAGCGAGAGAATAACCGTGAGCCAAACAAATGTATGCACATGTCTCTCTCTCTCTCTCTCTCTCTCTCTCTCTCTCTCTCTCTCTCTCTGTGTGTGTGTGTGTGTGTGTAAGCTATTGTTTGCCACAGCAGCAAGCATAGCAGATGCGGCACACTCAGAAAAGAAATGTGTTTCTGGCATTATCTTTCTCAACTTTCAATTGCAACTCATTTCTGCAAATAGTTACTAATTTTAATCTTATCTTGATTCAACTCGATTTAGTCATCTCATTTTTGATCTAAGCATTTTGCTGTATGCAACTTAATCGTCGAATTTTTTGCTCAGTGTACACATTTGTGTGTGAGTGTGGAACTCTACAACAAAGTGGAGAGGGGAGGGTTTTGTGGGTGGAAGGTCGCCCCCATTTCGATGCGGTCATTTCCACATTTCCACTGGCAACGAGTTCAAGCAGCGTCTCAGCCTCAAATCAATTAACTTGTTAAATTCATTGCATTTTCATAATTCCTTTAATCGACGCTGTCATGCGATTTTTCCTTTTCTTTTTTCCGTCTTCTGTTTGCTGTTTGCTGTTTGCTGCTTTCTGTTTTCTGTATTTGCATGCTTTAACTAGGCATTTGTTAATGTTTTGTTTTTGGTTTCTACATTTGCAATTAAAAATTCATTTGGGAAAAGCTCCCTAATGAGTCATAACATAAAAAAGCAACAGCAACAGTAACAGCAACAGCAACAGCAACAGCAGAGCAACAGCAGAGCAATAAACTGAAGGCAAAGTAATTATAAGAAATTAAACAGCGTTTGGCGTTTTTTTGTTTGCTTTGTTTTTTTTTTATATATATTTTTATATACATTTTTTATTCGCTCGATGTTTTGGTTTGTGTGTTGGTTGTTGGCTTTGTTGGGTTCATAAACCTTTCGAGTGGTTACCCATTGTTGTGATGAGTGATTTTAGTTTGTTGCAGAACAAAACACCAAGAAAAACTAAGCTCCAATGAATGATGGCAAATTAAATACTCACACATCCATCGAAAACTAATAACAACCAATAAACCAATGCGTCCCTCTGATTGCCATTTAAATACAAATATCTTCAAGTGTGTCTCGATGAATTCACTTTTATTTCTGTTTCGGAATAAAACAAACAAATTATACGAAAAGAGGAAGTGCTCAAAGTGGCGTTTAAACTGTCACACAGATTGGCATTGCCACATCAGCTCGAGAATATATATTAATATATATAAATATATATAAACTTGGCAGACACGGCACTTTGAAGGCGTTACAAACTTGACGCCAAATTGAAATACGCTTCGCAAGTGTAAAATGAGCCCAACATATAATTAAATAAATGTATTCTTTTGAGCCCGAGCGATTATCGGACCTGCATGTGTAGACAAGAAAACAACAGCAGCAGCAGCAGCAGCAGCAGCAACAACAGCAGCAGCAACAACAGCAACAACAGCAGCAACAACAGCAGCAACAGCAGCAGCAACAGCAGCTTTGGCTTCGATGGCAAGCTGCAGTTTCTCGCATCCCATTTGGAGTCGTTGACTAACTGGCACAAATAGTAATTATTATTGTTGTTGTTTGTTATGGCCAACGTTGTTATTGTTTGTTATTGTTTGTGGTTGTTGTTGTTGCTGTTGTTGCTGTTGTTGCTGTTGTTGCTGCAGTTGCTGTTGTTTATGTTTCGTCTTGTTTGCTTATTGTTTTTGCAAACGTTACGCATACGCCGCATTGTGCTTGCCTTGCTGTGGCACGCGCATTTGCCTTTGGTTGTTATTCAAATCGAAATTTTGAACTGTGCTTGTTGTTGCTCGTTGCTTGTATACATGTGTTGCACTAGGCATACAGTTGCCGTTGTTATTGCTCATAATGCTGATGCCGATCATTGACTTGAAAATCGCACATTTCACACTGCATAAAGTGCATAAAAGGCGCGCAAATCGCAAAATACTCTCGATTTTTTAGTATTCAATTATGTATAGAGAGAGAGAGAGGGAGGGGTGTGGGTTGGGTGGCAAAGAAAGATAACTGATTGATTTGAGTTTTTAATTCGGAACCGTTGATCGATCGTCTTTTAGTCAAATGATGCTGTTATTTATCTTTCCCAGTGTTCTCTGGGGTAACTCGAACTCTCTGGCTTCCAGCTGCCTGGCTCTTTGCTGGTCTCGAAATGTTTGGCCATAAATTAGAACACTGCATTTGCGTATGTTTGCAGTTAGGGTTGCCAGCTGGCTGTTGGCTGCTGGCTGCTCAGTGAAATTTATGTGCGGATTTTTATGGTTTGTTACTTTTTTCGCCACAGATATGCCAGTCGCCACATTTCGCATTCAGCACTTGCAACATTATGTTGCGGTGCGAGAACACGCCCCCTCTTCGTGCACCCAGCTGCAAACTGTTGTTGCAGACGTTGCATTGCAGTATCGTTAAAAAAAAAAAGAGCGAGACAAATTCAAAAAGAACTCTTGCATTTTTTTCAGCGATTATATTCACATATTGATGTTGATAGGTGGTCCGATCCGACAGGGACAGACATTACCATATAACTATATCGACAGATATAGAATCTGACCAAGAATTTGCGCCAAAAATTATTCACAAGGTTTCTCGCAAGAAAATTTGATAGAAAATGCTACGATTGAATAATTTTATTTCTAACTTTATGATTTTCTCTTCTTTACAGATTTCTCAGATTTATCTGACTTGCAGCAGCAACAACTACAACAATAGCAACAACAACAATTACAATAACATCATCTGTTGACAGAGGTAAGTTTTACTGAAAAACTTGAGCTGCGACTGTCTTCGAGGCGCAAGTTGTTGCTGCAAGTTCTACTGCAGACTTCCGCCTTCGTTTCCATTTCGTTGCAGCTTACTTCTTAGCTAGTTTCTTTCTTTCTTTGTGTGTGTGTGTGTGTTTGACTGCACACACACACACACACAGAGAGAGAGGGACGGAAAAGAGCGCAGTCCAAGTTTTTCCGGCCAAAAATCACAATTTGCAAAAGAGCTGAAATCAATTTCCGCTCGACTCTACGAAAAAAAAAAAAATATTTATTTGCTTTATGACGTTTCAAATTCAAATTGAATGCAGTCGGAGCAGCAGCAGTTGGCTGCAGTTCGTCATTCTTTCCACTCCCACTCCCACTCCCAATCCTCATCCCATCGCCAATCTTGTCGTCGACCATCGCTTTTTTGACATTTTGTGTTAATTTTTCGAGCTGCAAAGCTGGCAAAGCGCCAATTTCCTTTGGTCTGTTTACCTTTGCGACTTTGTCTTCAACTTGCAGTTTCAGTTTCAGTTCCAGTTCCAGTTCCAGCTCCAGTTCCACTTTCTTCTTCCTTCGCTTTTAATTGTGTTGACTCTACTATAAATATATATTTTATATAGTATTTTACATATATACCTAAATTTATGTATATTTGCACGTTAAGCAGCATTGTGGCAAATATTCCACTTTAAAATTCGCTACACGCACCAAAATTAGAATAAAAATAAGTAAAGCTAAATGACAAATGACAAAATCAATGTTTTTAGGGACTGGTTGGTGCACGGGTAAATTAGTCTCGAGAGTCTTGATGCCAATGCAACAGCTAAAGCCACCTGCTTCACCACCTGCCAACACTTAGTGAAAAGTATGATTTTGGCAAACTCTTTGAATGATTTGACAGACGCAGAACAAAAAATAAATAATAAAAAAAATACACTGCAATGTGTGTATTTGTATAGATTACAAGATGCGTAATTAGTTTACAGCTGATGTCGATATTGAAACCATTAAGCACTTTAAGCCTTTAACTTAAGGAATATAAACATAATTTTTGTTGTCGTCACAAGACTTAATTCTTATCAATGCAACATTTATACAGAATTTGTCTTCTTAAGAAATCCATTTGCGAATGAAAATAATTCCTTCAAGAATTGGGTATAATTCAATTCAGTAGCGACCCGAATCGAGTCGAACAAAAGGAGGGAACCAAGAAACCTTCGAGGGATTCTCCTATTTTTTATTATAACTTTAAATGGCAGCCAGTTGAATTGACTGAATTGATTGATTATCTGTAATTGTAATTATAATTTATTTACTTTGTTTTTGCTTGGCAAATATCTGTGATCTGGCATCAAATTTGGTGTTGCTGAAAGTGCTTTTGAAAGTGCAGCGTCTTTGGTTTACTTTAGTTTAGTTTAGTTTTTTTTATTTGATGTTTTTCATTAATTTTTATAGTCTGGCCAACTGGCTGGCTTGCAAGTAAAGCACGGAAAGTACGCGCACAATTTTCCATTATTTGTTTTGTTGCTTTTTTTTTTTTGTGGCATGGCGGCTAAGTAAGGCCAACAGCGAGATGAAACCAGTTCAAAATGCATTTTCGCGCCGTGTACAACCAAAAGCAGACGAAAACAAAGCAGACAACCAAAAAAAAAAAAAAAAAAAAAAAAATCCAAGACCAAAACAAAACAAGTACCTGTCTATCTGCGCTGTGTGTGTGTGTGTGTGTGTGTGTGTGTGTGTGTGTGTGTGTGTGTGTGTGTGTGTGTGTGTGTGTGTTTGTATACCCTTTGCATTGTATTTGCACTATGTGGTTAAGTACGTCAACCAGCTGTGTAAAATAATCCTTTTTATCCGAATATCATCAGATTTTTGCCGTTCCTTTTGCGATGCTAGTTTCGATAAAAGTTTTGAATTGGTTCCAAAACTTATTTTGTTATCGATATTTTACCATATGAACTAATAATATCGCTGCCTGTGGCTGGTTCTTAAATAAAAATGTTGCATTTCTGGTTCAGGTAAAATGGATGGAATAAATGCATTGTTTTGGCACTTGCGTATCTAAATTGAAATTGGCAGAGTATCTCAATGTTGGGCATTGTGGACGAGGTAGTTTTTGTTGTTATTGTTGTTGTTGTTGCTGGTCTGCAGCCTTCTTTTCCACAGCAATTTACCAAAAATGTACCTTTCACTTTGAAAATCGTAAAATGTCACAAACTGTTCAATAAAAACACAAATGACAATAAAAATGCGATAAAACAACAGCAACAACAACCACAAAAGCGCCAATTGCATAAATTCATGCAAATTTATGCGAAAAATTACAAAAGCAACAACTGGCTAAAATACAACGAGAGAAGTTGCATTCAATGAATGGTCTTTTGACATTGGTGTGCTTTTTATGGCGGGCAGAGGCAGTTGTTGTATTTCTGGGGGTGGCGATGTACTATCTGTCATATATACATACATATATACATACATATATATATATATATATCTATGTAATATAGATAACTGTGCACTATTTCATTTGCATGTAATGTGACATATAATAACAGTCAGCTATAATTGAGTTGCCAGTTAATAATGTTGGCTTCTCTGCAGGTGTCTGCTTATGAGTTGAAGTGAGTTAAAGTTGTTAAACTGCACACACACACACACTGACACACACACTCACACACACACTCACACACACACACACATGTAGTGTGTATTTACGACAAAAACGTGTTTGAAACTGCGTTAAAGGGGTCAAATACTTTTGTTCAGTTTTTATTATAGTTTTCCTTCCATTTCTCAACACTCAACTCGTATTCAATCTAAACTGGGAAACGCTCTTTCTATTTTGCATTTGTAAGTTTACATTTTTATCATTTATCACACACACACACACACATATATATATATATATATTTTTTTTTATATACCTGCATCTTGCGAGAAAAATAAACTTTAAGAAACCATAAAAAAAAACAAACAGAAATCTTTGGGTTTTGTTATCTGTGTTTCGGTCTTTTAAGTAGCTAAGCTTGTTGGTTACATAAAATGCTTGTGTGGAAATGTGTTTTCCATTTGCATAAGTGACGTGAGAAATGATCAAGACAATAAGCGCCGACCCAAACAACAACAAAACTATTGTGAAGAAAAAACAACAACAAAAACAAAAACAACAACAGAGAACATGTGCTGCGAATTTTGATTAGATATTGAAATGCTTCAGATAACTAAATATTGGCATTGCTTCGAATTCACTTTCGAATTCATATTTCATATTTCACTTTTAGTTTCACTTTGCCTCATTTATTCCTTGGCAAACGGACATCTTTTTACATATGTCAGCCTTACTTTATTTTCAATAAGGTTTTTGTTGCTCACTCCACAAATACTTTCAACTGTGCGATGCACTTGTGATAACACAATAACTTTTACTGTTAACAATCAATCAAATCACAATTTAAGTATCAATTTGCACAGCTACATTTTGAAAACATGTTAAAATAATGCGTGGGAAATTCTCTGAATCATGCTTCTAATAGATGTGTTTGTATTCCTATGTGGAAAACATTAATATGAGTGATATCTGTCCACATGTGACTTGAGAGATCTCCATGAAATTGTTGCACTAAAGCAGAGTTATTCCTTTCGAACATGAAAGTGTGAAGTGGCTTTGATATTCTCTAAACTGTATTTATACTCAATACTTCATTTGTACTTTTTAGCTATTTTGGAAATGGGTGCAGGGTATACAAAAAAAGAAGAAATATTTCAAAAAAAGTTTCAATAAATTCGTTGAGAAGTTTGGCTGCATTTGCCAATTCCATTTTGCTGGCTGTCATTGCGGGCTTACGACCATTGTGGGTCACAAATCACGTAAACCAAATACGCACTCGCACACATTACTACACACACACACACACACACACACACACACACACACAGTGTGTGCGTATGATTGCTGCAGTGAGTCGAAATCTGGCTGCTTTTGCGGCCTGTCAACTCAATCACTGCGCAAAGCACTTCTGAGTCATAAAAGCAACGACGGCGACTGCAGTTGGCAATTTTATGCTGCTGCACTTGGACGCCCGAAACGGACAACACAGGGTGGAGCACGAGGAGGGTGTACATGTGTGGAGGGAGGTGGTGGTGGTGGTGGTGGTGGTGGTGTTGGTTGGTTGGTTGGTTTAGCGATAAAAATGACACATGGAGTGTGCCATGGAACTGCAAAGTAAATAAACTGCAAAGATATGCGTTGAAATGTTTTCAAGGGGCTCTCTCCCTCTCTCTGTGTGTGTGTGTGTAGTCACTAGGCGGTGCAAGTGGGGTGTGTAGACTGTGGCAAGTTCAAATTGCATTCAAGCAACACGAGATTCTGTCTCAAGATTGCGCACACAACTTATTAGACTTGGGCTTCTGGGTAGAGACCAAAAGGGCATTCGATGTTATCATTGACTCTCTCGCTCTCTCTCTCTCTCTCTCTCTCTCTCGATTCCCCTCTCTCCTTTTCTCTTTCTCCTTGGGTGTCTGTGGCACTTAATAACGCATCACAGAGTATCGCTGTGTGTGTGTTTGGAAGTGATTCATTCTGCTTGAGCTTTCACAGTTGCCAGCTGCAGGTGAATTTGACTTTATCGCTATGCAATACAAAGCACAAAACAGCTCTTATCGCTCGCCAAATTATATATATATATATATATATATATATAGATATATATATAGATATATCTTATATACATACACAAATATGCACAGACAAAGTTTCTTGCATAGGCATTTGTACGTCTTCGATTAGGATTAACGCAATTGATCAAGATGGCCATACGGAAAACTTATATCTATTTGAACAAGCAGATTCTATATATATATATAAATATATATTTTGATATATATATATAATTATACATCTGAAATACGGCTTAAATTGCAGCAAACATTTCACTATTTGTCGGCTTTGTCAGAATACAAAAGTACAGTTGAAGCCAAGCTGTCAGTTTGCCTGCCTCAGAAACGTGAACGGGAAAATTAAAAAAGAAATGCAAACTTTTCCCTCTCGCAAAGATTGAAAAAAATGCATTGTTTTATTCGGTTGGCATTTGTTGTTTCGTGTGCCGTGTGCTGTGTGCTGTGTGTCGTGCTCTGTTTGCCTTTTGTTCCACGTGTGCGACAACAAGCCCGAAACAATTATGGAAAAACAATTTCAATTGGCAATGCACATGCAACAAGCAGCAAGGCCAACAACAACAGCAACAACTACAACAATTGGCAACTGGGCAACCTTCGATTTCTTGTGTACACCTTTTATGGACAATTTTTTAAGGTTCGACGATTTCACGCTCGACAACTGCACGCACTCAATACGCGTCTACACTCGAAAAAAAAGTAGTAATCTTTTGTGAATACAGAAATATGCTACGTAATTCGGTTGACAAAAAAGCCAATTACCAAATTCGAGTGCAGAGTATTTGTTGTTGGGTGGGGTCAGAGTATGCAACTCCAATATCGATATTTATTTCGATTCCGCGTGACTTATGCAACGGAGTAAACCCGTTGTGATTGTGCCCTTTGCTGGCCATGCAGCCTTGACGCGCACCATGAATGGTCTTGGCTGGGGATTGGGATGGAATTGGGATGGGATTGGGGTGGGGTTTGGGGATGGCGATTCAGATTTGAATATACCAATCTTTGCCGAAATGCCTGCCCTTCCATCCGTTCCGTTCGTCGTGTTCAACTGTGGCAGCAAAGCCTTTTAAAACACCAACAAGTTCATTAATCAAAGGGCGAGGGCGGCAAATTGTCGACGGACGGCTCCGAGTGCTGATGAAAGAGCCAGCTTAAGATTATGAATTGGTTTTTGTGATTTTTTTCTTTGTGTGTGTTTTTTTTTATTTTATTTTTTTTTTGGTCATTAACCCACAACAAAGCAAAGGTTTTGTTAGTGCCCCAAATGAAGTCAAGGGCAGCCAATTAAAATTATAAATAAAAAGCAAACATCCACAAATTATTAATTATTTTATTAAAAATTTTGGTTGATCTTAAAGTTGATTAGATTCAGCCGATAAACACTTGTTGTTGTTTGATCATTTAATTTGTTCGAGCTTTGTTTACCATTTACTTATTGAATTAATTCTCGTGTCATTTTCAAAAGCAATTGCTTAATTTCATTCAGCATCCCGAATTTGACTTAATGCTCGGAGATTAAATATTCTATTTACCCTTACTGAGTACACTGCTGAAAATAAGAACAATACGTTTATCCGCCACTGATAACACTGAGCACTGAAAACTTTCCACGATAGGAAAAAAAAAAACCAAAAAATTACCACAGACAACTTGGAGCAGGGATTTGGGATAAGAACTCTGTTGACTTTCTGAAGAAGTCTGCTGTGCATTTTGTATGCAAGGAAAGAGATGGAATCAAGCGATGTGAAAATAAGATGAATTGTTCCATTGTTTTCCGTTGAGCAGCCCCTTTCTCCCATCTTTCTTGGCCATTTGAAAGCCGTTTACAATTATCGAATTTTAATAATTAATTTAATACTTATTCATTCGGTGACTGTGTATTTTTTCATTCAATTCCATTCAACTTGAAACGAAGAAGTTGCCAGAAGACATTTTCTCTTATGTTGTCACCGCTTAATTTTGATTTATTTTCTCACTTTTTATTGCGGGTGTTGCTTGTTTTATTCAAATGTATTTTTATAATTTGTGTTTTTTTTATTTATTTTTTTTTTTGACTGCCTTTTGAAGCGTTTATTTACTTTTTAGTTCGTCCTACACTTACTTGACGTACTTCGCAATGCTTTTACTTCTCTTCCTTCTTTTTTGTTTTGCTTTTGATTTGATTTGAAATTTAAATGTCTGAGTGTCTCTCTCTCTCTCTCTCTCTCTGTCTCCCAGCTTGCTTGCGACTCCTGCTCCCTTTCCCTTTTCTTTTTCCTTTTCCATTCCCATCGCTATTCTCCTGCCAGCAGTTTCATCGCTCGTTTAGCTTTCATTTCCGTGTGACCCAATTTGAAATGCAGACTGCCACAACAACAACAACAACAACAACATCAGCAGCAACAACAACGACATCAACATCAACTACAAACTCTGTATTAATTTTGTTATATATATATATATATATATATATTTGTTTATATATTTCGACTGTTTTTAATTGATTTTAAGCTTTTGCTCGGTGACAGCGAACGAGCGCGATTTTAATTATAGTAATTAATATCTGATTTAAGCATAATTATTGCACAATAAATAATCAAAACTAATTAATTCATTTCCATTAAATTTCTTCAACAAAATATTTTGCTTCACTCCATTCCATGTGTGGGGAAGGGTTTCCATGGGTTTCCATATTATTAAGTTGGCCTAAAGCTTAAATTGTTGATTGGGTGTCTCGAGTCTTTGTCTGTCTTACTGCATGCGATTATACTTTTTTAATGACGCTTCTAATTGTTATTTGTTATAGTTGTTGTTGTTGTTGTGTTAGCTCTTTAGCCTTGCATTGTATTATTATTCAGAAATTTGCTGTATTTTTATTTTAATTTTCTTTTTATTTTTTCACAGTGCTGTTGCTGTTGTTGTTGTTGCTGCTGCTTCTGCTGCTCTCTTGGCGTAATTAAAATACACTTAACGGTGCTTTGCATTTCGCCTTTTAGGTACATAAGCGCTGAGCAAATGCCAACGACCTATGAAAACTTTACAACAGCCAAACTTCAAATCTTGCATTAGCGACGCTCGAATACCCTTTAAACTAAGCTGTGCCACAAGACTCTATGATAGGCAATCGATAGATTTGTTGTAACTTTCTTCGATTGTCCCTTATAACGGGTTTCGGAAATATTAGAGTCAGAAAAGCCAGATTAACACAGTTAGCTCTTAATCCGTTCAATAATTATAATAAAGAAATTTGTGTAACTAGACGATATGTAAATACCACATTTATATACAATATTTCTTTGTCTAATTTACAGTCTTACAGTGAAAATTAAAAAAAAAAAATTAATTTACTTTTAATTTAATAATTTTTGAAATGCTTGAAATGCAAAATGATCCGTTCTCTGAGTGTTTTTGAAGTTAGGGTATGATAAAATCAGCACATGAACATTAAAAAAAACCTGCAAAATGTAGCAGCAATAATTTTTAATAGCTTTTCGCACTGTCGTTTATATTGTATTTGTTGTTGATTTTTTTCCCTACACTTTTTCATACTTTTTTATATATATATTTTGCTGACTGAATGGCAGTCTGGCGCTTGGCAAACTTTGCAGCATAGGCCTTTTAAATACTCTCAGTAAAAACAATTTATGATGTTGAGCACAAAATTTATAGCAGCAAACGGCAAACAACAAAAACAACGTCAACAATAACTGCAAGGAAAAACGGCAAACAACAAACAAACAAAAAAAAAAAAAACAAAAAAGAAGAAAATAAGTCAAATGGCTGCCATGGCTGGCAATTAAATGCACATGTGTTGGGTAGCCCCAGTTATGCCACGCCCCTTCCCCGTTCACCCGCATGTTCTGTATAGTACATCGATCAGAGAAGCCAGTGCATAATATACCCATACAAGTGTAATATTTATGCATGCAAAATATGTGTGTATAAGAAGACAGCGCAAAAAGAGCGAAAGAAAATACCTACATACATACAGACAGGCAGGGAGACAGACAGAGCGACAACCACAAGAACAACGGCAACAATAACCAAGCAGCTGCTGCTCTTCTCAATGAACTTTGCATGCACTTAATTGCTCACGTTGCCAACAAGAAAAACAACAGCAGTCTTAACAGCAGCAGCAACAACAACAACAATACTCAAATACAACACTTGATTCATACATACGTACATACATACATACATAGACAGCAGCTAGTGCTGTCTGGCTGCAAATTAAATTTGATTTAAAGCAGACAAAAAGCATTATATAACGGCCAGTTAGAGTCAGACTCGGCTTAATTACATATATGTGTACATATGTACATCTATATGCACCAGCTTGTGTACCGTTATAAATATTTATGTACTTACATTCATATGTATCTATGTATCTAGTCCTATAACACACAAGAGCTCTAATAAAACGGGCATGATAGCAATCAAATATGTATCGGAGATGCCATAACGGTAATCATATACTAACATCACAAGCCTTACATAAGTATGTATGCATGCGTACCTATATTTATGTCTGTATCTGAATAATGTGTTTATAGTTTGTAAGCATTTGAAATATAATATAAATAAATAAAAAAATATGTTGTATATTTTAGCACAGGGTATCCTAAAGTCGAGGCTCCTTGCTTGTTTAAGTACCGAGTAGTTAGTCGTAGTTGTTCTTAACTTCTCTCTCTCTCTCTCTCTTTTTATATCTCCCTAGCTCTTTCTCTCTTTTAGTGCCCTTCACACAAATTGTGTGTAATTTATATAATTGGGTTTGAACGCGCCTCACGAAGGTAACAAGCTGTAAGCTGCGCCTTCACTTTACACTCACTTATTCGCAACTGCTTCTACTTACAGCTATATACATATACATACATACACACATATGTATGTATGTACACACATGCACAATGTGTATTATTTAGGTAAGACTAGCTGCTGGGAATTTTTTTTGATGACTTACGGGATTTAGAAAAACTGATTTTATGACATTTGAAAATACCAAAAGCTCGAAATGTACACATGTATATATATTTATATATATATATATAAATATATTTCACATCAGATTAGTTTACTTATATATATATTCATTGGTGCAATTCAAGATTAAAGTAAACTAATCTGATGTGAAATATATTTATGACAGACTGCTTACATAGAATTAGGTATTAGATACTTGTGGTTAAATAAGTCGACAGTTAGCTTCGAATTACCAATCTAAATCAAACTTTCAGATAAATTTGTCGAATATAAATGAAAAATACTAACAAGTAAGTAAAAAAACTGTGTATTTATTCATATTGATTGCCTTTGTATCATGTTTGGAGTTTGATCTTAGCGAAATACTTCAATTTTGAAGAATGTTTGCTGACTGTTTTTTCTGCTTTAAAAAGAACAAGGGATCAAACAAGGTCTTTGTATATTTAACTAAATGTGTTTCGGATGATCAGCCACTACAGATTATAAACCAACCAAATGTACTCTTCTCAAAGTTGAGTGCATTGGGATACTACTTGAACCATATTTGTAATGGTTATAAGTAACTAGAACTACAACTAGGACCACACTCAACTTTGCTTGACTTGTGTTTGTTGTGTGTGTGTGTTGTGTTTGGCATCTTTACAATATTCGTGATCTTTCAAACTTGCAACTTGCTGCCAGGCACTTGCCATCTCTGCCCATTAAGCACTGTGGCACTGTTGTTGTTTTTGTTGCTTTCGTGTCGCTCTTGTGTTGTGTTGTGTTGTGTTGTTTTGTGCACTAACGTGGCCACAAAGCTAAACCATGGGGCAGTTAACCAAGTGCAACTGCAACTGCAGGTAGTTGCTTGTTGTTGGCTGTTTGGTCGTTTCGATTGCCTTTTTCGGTTGCTAGCGCATACAACAACAGCACTCACAATAGCAACAACAAACACAAAAACTACAATAACAACAACAAAAGCAGCAGCAGCAGCAGCAGCATGATGTCGTTGCCAAAGAAAAGGCAGCAAAAAAAAAACGTATCTGAAAAATTGATTAAAGTTCTTGCAACGCGCAAACGGCATCAATTACCTGTTGCGGCTTGGTGGCTGAGGTTTTTGGGTCTGGCTGCCAAGCAACAACAAAAATGTGGCAGAAGCGAAGCAGCAGCAGCAGCAGCAGAGAGAAATGCGGCAGGCAAAGTTAAATATGATTACAGCGCTTGGCTTTTAGTTCAAAGCATTTTTCAATATATGCGATACAATAAAAAAAAAACACGCTTGATTTTGTTGTTGTTGCTTGTTGGTCGGCAACTTGCCAGATTGCTGCTGCTGTTGTTGTTGTTGTTGCTGTTGTTGCTTTTGTTGTTGTTGTTATTGTTGGTTGCATGGCATAATAATCAAGCTCAAAATCGTTGAGGATTTCGTGAGCTCTGCGTGTCTCAGACTGGAGGGGGGGACTCTCGTGTGGAACGGAGATGCTGTCGCAGCCAATCAAGTTGCGGGATTGGCCCGACTTGGCTTGGCTTAGCCCGGGTAAAAGCATTTATGATACCCTACATGCATATGAATGTATTTTCAGTTGCCGCACATAAATCGTCAACCTCCTCGACCTCGTCAGCTGTAGTTGTTGGAACCCGACTCAGCAGTACTCTGCAAAACAGAGAATTAAAAGTATTTTAGAATATTATGTTGTATTTTATGTGAAACGCTTTTGGTATTAACTTTATGCAAAATGTTTGCTTTTCTTGAGGGAATAATATGTGCATTTTAAGAGCTGTGTTCTTCGACGATTCAAACAAGTTATAACCATGGGAAAGAACAGCTTTAGGATACTTACCGGTCTACAGACAGGATACTGTAGTCACCTAACTAAACTAGGCATATATTTATATAGTAGCGATCTGTGCTGATTTTGTGGAAGAGAGGAGGAATCCTCGATCCCATCCCAGCATAATGTGTCGCCTAAACTAGAAGAAGACGTGTTTTGCAAATTGCAAAGACATAGAAGACCTCAACCCAACAAAGATCCTCACATTCGTGCGGGAGCTGGGCCTGAGGGAAGAGCTATAGAGTCAGAAGGGGGCACAATAGATCAAATAGGTCGCGCTGCAGTTTCCCCCTCCAATAATAATAATCATAATAGGTGCTGTGTACAGGGTATCTGGTAGTCGTAGTCGTAGTACCTTCTTTCATTTGCTGTTTGCTAATCTATTTTCAATTGCATATTGTCCTGCATTCAAGGAATATCTATTTGTTTTTGCTATTGATCTAATCGAGAATACAATTTGTATGTTTTTTTTTTGTTTTTGTTTTTTTTTGTTTGTTTTTTTTTTGTTTTTTTTTTTGTGGCAGTGTATGTCTCTGGGGTATACTGCACACATTAATGTCCCTCTCGCTGGTTGTTGTTATTGTTATTTTTTGTGTGATTGATGATATTACATGTGTGTGTGTGCCTGTGTGTGTGTGTGTCTGTGTGTGTGTCTGTGTGCATGTGCGATTGTGTTATTGTTGTTTTTCTTGTTGGATGCTGCCAAAGAAAGCGCTTAATTGCTTTTGAATGCTTTCGTGAGCTGCATTCGACGCCGCCAGCAAAAGAAACAGACAAAGACAACGGCTGGGTTAACTCAGACTTGCCTGTTTATGAAAACAGAAACAAAAACAAAAAAACAAGAAGAAATATAAAAAAAGACCAACAACCACAACAAAAATTGTTAAATCATTGGGACCAGGTCCAGGCTCTGGTTCAGTGCAAGACGAACAGCAATAAAAAAAAAAAATAAGTGAGAACGTTGCAAGGCGAAACCGACTGCTAAATACTCTGACACCATAAGTTTTATCATTCGATAACAGGTGTGCAACAGAACAGGGTGGGCTTAGCCAAGAAATATCGATCTTTGAAAAAGGTTCCTAGTATTCTATCTTCCAAGTTTGAAGGAGGTTACCAGTAAGTTTTCTGCCAAGTTTGGTGATTCTATCTTTAAAATTGTGGGAGATATGCAGTTGTAGCGATTTTCATTTTCCCAAATTAAATAAATAAAATGTTGTTGATCGATTTTTAGATCCTACCAAATTTGGCTGCTCTAATTTGGAAACTACTGAACATATAGCCACTTAAGATTCTTAGATCGGGGGCTTGAGGGCTGCGTAGGTGGGCGTGACATATGCCGATCTTTAAGGGACAATCAATGTTACTGATCAAATCGATAACTGATTACTGATCTAATCGATGACTAATCTAATCGACGAGGGCACAGACCAAGATGTGTTTCAAGTCTTTATCGCTGAGAGTGTCGAAAAGAGTTGCGTTCCTACAGACGGACAGACAGAATTACGAACATTGCACAAAAGCAATATACTCTGATACCTTCGGTATCAGAGAACAAAAATATAGTTTCACAGGCGCTGAGCTTCCGTCATATTTGTGGTTTTTATTTTTCCGTGTGTTCAGCGTGTGTGTGTGTGTGTTTGTGTGTGTGTGTGTGGCAGTAGTAGTTGTAGCAGCAGCAAGAGTCTAGCATAAACTCTGTTTTTCAAATGTCAGCGCTGTGGCACTCTGCATTTGTTATCGACACGAAATGGAACAAAAAACCTGTAAGCTCAGGCAAAAAAACATTTCAAGCGATGCCAGCCAGATGAATCGAAGCATGCCTGACAAACCCCTTAATAATGGGTAAACCAAAGCTATCAGCAAGTTGTGTAAAAGTATGCAAGGGACAGCCAGAGACCCCATCAAGTTTATACATCTGTATATATATATTCTTGATCAGGATGAACAGTCAACTCGATCCAGCCTGTTGGTCATTATAAACAGTCGAATCCTGAAGGTTAAATGAGCGTTTACCATTCGCATTTCAAGTTCATTTCGGTTCACTCAAGTCCATTCACAACAATGTTATTCTCTTAAAATGCAAGTAGAAAGTGTTAAATATATATTTAATATAGAAACATATATTGACATATTACTGATCAAGCTGACGTCATCTTGTTAATTTTAGTAAGACAATAGAAAAAAAGTTTAAAACAATTGCTGTTAATAATTAATTCTGAAAAATTGGTGTTGCTTGACTGGCGTTTTTATTTCCATTGCAAAACCAAGGCAATTCTGCTTCTTTTGTTTTCATGTTGGCAAAAAGGCAGCATTTGCCGCATTTGCAGTGTTGCAGGTGGCAGGTTGCAGGTTGCAGGTTGTTGCGAACACTTTCCGCTGCATCATTAATGGCAGAGAAGTTTTGCTTCTCTTCTCTCTTTCTCCCTTTTCCGTTCTCTTTTTCTTTTTTGCTGGTTGCATGTTTTTCAAGCAACAACAACACCATCTGCGAGGCTAATCAAACAACAACAACAACAACAACAACAGCAGCAGCAGCAGCAACAGGCTGCTGACGATGTTTATTCTCGACTTGTTTGGGATGCAAGATTTTTGGTTGTTGTTTTTTCTTTCTTTTATGTGCTTGTCTTATTCTTCTCTATTCCAAGAAATGAATCAAGGTGCATCTCCAAAGAAAAGGCCGCAAGCAGATGAGTGCGCTGCCCAAATAGTTAAAGGGCAAAATTAAATAAACATCGACAAATGTGACGACAACAACGACAACTTACAACAACAACAGCAACAACAACAAAGACGGCAACAACAATCAACAAACAAGAATATGTGCAGCTTACACATAATGATGTGCCGATAATGAAAGAGCAAGTTGCTGTTGCTGTTGCTGTTGCTGTTGTTGTTGCTGTTGTTGTTGTTGCTGTCGTGCAATCATTTTGTAGATGCGCGTGAGCGATAAAATTTCAACACCCCTTTTGGAAGATTTTGGCCTCAAGCAGCACAAGCAGCAACAAAGTGCGCAAACTCCATGAAAAACTAGTAGATGTAAAGTACGTGTTTCTGAGACCAGACCAAATGTGCCACACTTAGAGAAAAAATCGAGCAAATCAACAAACCAGGCAAAGTGAATAATTCTCGACCAGACAACTAACAAACGAAAAATGAAAAACAAAAAAAACTATTTCATAATGAGACAAAAGGGCAATAAAGTTTTAAAACTGTTGTGCTTTGAAATGTTTACAACGAACTAACTTGAACTGAAATATATTTAAGTAATTCGTGCATTAAGTTGAACAACTACAACTAAATCGACTTCAACTAAGAAATTAAAAACTAAAACGCTTAAAACTTACTTCAAATATTAGATAGACTTGGACTTGGTACGTGCTCGTCTGTACGTGTTTTTTGGCAGCATTTGTGTTGAGATTCTATTTAATTTGATTGCTTTTATAATTATTTAGATACACTTGAGTTGGGCAGGGTATTCCGACAATATGACGGATATAATCGATTTCAAACAGTGCGTTTTGTGAGAGTGTCAAGTCAAGTGTTGAGAGCTACCAGTGAGCAAGTCGTAGGAAGTTTGTTTCGTGTCGTGTGGGTTTTATTATGACAAGCGTAGCCAGGTTGTGAGTAGAGTTTGGAGAGTGGAGTGTGGAGTGTGTGGAGTGTGTGGATAGTGAAGAGTTGAGTTTTGAGCCGGTGTGCGATAGTTTTACTTAGCCACCTGCACAGACTCTTGTGACCAACAAGTTTCACACGCTCGAGATACTTTTAGTTCATTTTTTCGTTTCATTTCGTTTTGTTTTGTTCTGTTGTGTTTTGCTTTGTTTTCGGCAACAGCTGGCTGCTGTTTTGGAAAAATCTTTTTCGTTGTTGTTGTCTTCTTCTTTCTTCTTTGGTATCTAATCAATTTGCGGGCACAATAGCAAGATGATGTGAACAGAACGATGCCTGCAACACGACGGTGACGACGACGGCGATGACGACGACGACGACGACGACAGCTGGCTGTGACTTTATTGTTTTGTATCTGTCAGCTACGTTTTGTTGCTGCTGAGCCAGCAAAGCCAGCAAAGCCAGTCAGCCCAGGCACAGTCGCTGCCCCAGGCGGCAAACAATTAAATACAAATTAAAGCAGCGCCTCCAGAATGTATCTGCTAGATACGAGTTCATAGCCGTACCCAGACTCAGACTCACACTCAGACTCAGACTCAGATTCAGACCCAGACCCAGACCCACCGCTCTAGGTGGCCAGCGCTTTTGAGAGTGCCAAAATTTAACAAATGAGCGCCTTGTAGAACAACAGTAGACATTCGCTAACTCGAACCAGTTGCTTAATACACAAATACAACACAAAGAGTAAATCAGATTTAGCTACAAGCGATCCAAAATAAATTGATTGTATTAAAACGATTTTATCAAATAGCAATAGATATATATATATATATACATATATATATACATATATATATGATATACCAATCGAAAACCTCACTCGAAAGTCATTCAAGATTTCAAGTTAACCAAGTCAAGCCAACCAATGAAATAATTTGATGGATAACAGCAAATTAGATTAGGCATAATTCCAGATAGCGTAGCTTGGCTGTAAGTTGAGGTGTGTGTGTGAGTGTGTGTGTGTGTGAGTGTGTGTGTGTGTGTGTGTGTGTGTGTGTGTGTGTGTCTTTGCAGCTGCGCAGTGATTGCTGCTTTGTTTAGCTTTGGTTTCACTACGATATTGTTTGGTTTGGACTACCTGCGACCTGGGCATCTGTAACTGTATCTGAGTATCTGTATCTGTATCTGTATCTGTATCTGTATCTGTATCTGTATCTGTATCTGTATCTGTATCTGTATCTGTATCTGTATCTGTATCTGTATCTGTATCTGTATCTGTATCTGTATCTGTATCTGTATCTGTATCTGTATCTGTATCTGTATCTGTATCTGTATCTGTATCTGTATCTGTATCTGTATCTGTATCTGTATCTGTATCTGTATCTGTATCTGTATCTGTATCTGTATCTGTATCTGTATCTGTATCTGTATCTGTATCTGTATCTGTATCTGTATCTGTATCTGTATCTGTATCTGTATCTGTATCTGTATCTGTATCTGTATCTGTATCTGTATCTGTATCTGTATCTGTATCTGTATCTGTATCTGTATCTGTATCTGTATCTGTATCTGTATCTGTATCTGTATCTGTATCTGTATCTGTATCTGTATCTGTATCTGTATCTGTATCTGTATCTGTATCTGTATCTGTATCTGTATCTGTATCTGTATCTGTATCTGTATCTGTATCTGTATCTGTATCTGTATCTGTATCTGTATCTGTATCTGTATCTGTATCTGTATCTGTATCTGTATCTGTATCTGTATCTGTATCTGTATCTGTATCTGTATCTGTATCTGTATCTGTATCTGTATCTGTATCTGTATCTGTATCTGTATCTGTATCTGTATCTGTATCTGTATCTGTATCTGTATCTGTATCTGTATCTGTATCTGTATCTGTATCTGTATCTGTATCTGTATCTGTATCTGTATCTGTATCTGTATCTGTATCTGTATCTGTATCTGTATCTGTATCTGTATCTGTATCTGTATCTGTATCTGTATCTGTATCTGTATCTGTATCTGTATCTGTATCTGTATCTGTATCTGTATCTGTATCTGTATCTGTATCTGTATCTGTATCTGTATCTGTATCTGTATCTGTATCTGTATCTGTATCTGTATCTGTATCTGTATCTGTATCTGTATCTGTATCTGTATCTGTATCTGTATCTGTATCTGTATCTGTATCTGTATCTGTATCTGTATCTGTATCTGTATCTGTATCTGTATCTGATTGCTGCGCATCTCATTGTTGTCTGGCAGGATCGGTTTGGAAACCGGTTTACGAGCACCGCGGAGGTTTCATCAAATTCTATTCATGTTCAGCTGTTGGTTTTTTTATTGGCTGTTATTATTATGTGCGTCTGCGTTTGATTTGTTACATTTTACACCTGCTGCAGCAGATAAAGTTGTATGTATTTTTTTTTCTTTTCTGTTTCTTTTTTTTGCTTTATTCGTGTGTTTCAGTTGGCAATTGCATTTGCCACGTAAATGCGAACTAGTCGGCTAAAAATTCGCTGCCAATATTTGAAATCACAGTGTCCGAGTCCCCGACAAAAACTCCTTTCCATGATTTGAAATTCGAATAATCCTGTTAACTTTAAACAGATTTGCAATCCCTGTGGCAATTCAATTATGGCTGATACAAAGTTGAATTGCGTTTTGATGTATGCATATAATTTGATTTTAGCACACGACTTTTTATTTCAATTACTTTGCGCCGACATTTCTGGACTCACACATATGCCACATGTATTTGTGGCAGGAGCGAGTAGAACCGGGTGCATGTGGAGCTCACATAATATACGATTAGGGTTCAGGCTCAACAGCAACTTCATTGCATATGGCTTTTGAGTTGTCTTGTTGCTGCTGATGATTTTGCTGTTGCTGTTGTCGTTGTTGCTGCTGGTGTTGTTGTTGATAGTGGTTATGCGCTGCTGTTGGCAACTTCCTGTCACGTCTGCCACAAAAAACAAAAAAAAAAAATAAATGCTGCAGGCCTTGCATTACAACGGCAACTGACGACTGACAAACAAATTGCAACAAGGCAACGAAAGTTTCGGCAGCTGCATTAAAAACGACATGAGCCAAAACTTTAGTCAAAGCGGCGGCAAACAAAAACTGAGAAAGTATGCCGGCCAACTGACCACTCGGACACCGCCTTATAAATGACCACAATGCGAGAGAGAGCGAGAGAGAGAGGGAGAGAGAGAGGGAGAGAGAGAGAGAGAGAGAGAGAAAAAGAGTGTTGTCCTTGCAACATGCAGCGATAAATGTATGCGTCCAACTTGAAATTAAATTATGTGCAACCGCCAGCTGGCAGATGGACAAACTAATGATGTAAACGATTGTTAATTATTGCACTTAAGAGCATAAGAAAAACTTATCAGAAATCAGCTGTTTCCAGCTCAAACCAAAAACAGTCGTAAATATTTAATTGAAGCGCTGGTTTCCTCAAGCAACGCGTCACTAAACTCAAAAAATCGAATTTTAAGGCAACTGTTCGAGTTACAACATCGATTTGCATCCTCCCTTGTCAGTCAACAAGCAGCGCCCAACAAAAACAACATGCCCCGAAGGTCTTCTTCTTCTTCTTCTTCTGATGCAATTACGCGCAACTTGAAAGTGTTCATGGCGCCAATAAATACAAATGGGCTGTCGTCAACTTGCCCAACCAACTGTTTTTGATTCCTTTATTTTTATGCAACATGCAGTTGGAGTTATCGACGATCCCACAAATTATATACATAAATTCTTAGTTAGCATGAACAGTTATGTCTGCCTGGCCGATCGCAGTGACTATATTTGATCGATATCTTCTCCGGTTGAGTGCTAAGAGACAATGGGAACCTTGCTTATGACGTATGCAGGAGCTGTCAACTTGCTGCCTCTGCTGCCCCTTCTGCTGCTGCCAGTTTCCCTGTTTCTGTTCGCATCCTTCTTTGTCATGGCCATTGGCAATAATTTGCTGCCTTGTTTTCAACTTGATCTCATTTCTATGGCAGCTCCTCGTTTGCTCTTTTGCGGCGTGAGTGTCAGTTGTTGACGCAAATTACAAACTGTTGCATTCTGTGCATGCTTCGGGGCCAACTCGCTCCGCTCCGCTCCCCTCCCCTGCCACAAATCCACTTTCAATTCCCCCCTTGCCCCCTCGTTCACTCTGATGCTGTTTCTGTTATGGTCGAGAATAAAAATCTTCCCGTTCCCCGTCAATCCTCAATAAATCCCTTGTTTGCTGCCACAATTCAAGCATACCCTGTAAAAAAGCCTCTCGAGCCTATCACCAAAGATATTTATTTATATTTATATTTATTTATAGATATATTTATATAGTAATAGCAAATTGAAAATGTGTCTCCATCAATATTACACAATTTTTGTGAGCATGCCAGCCTTGTGATTACAGGGTATTGCTTAATAAAGCACTCTTGACTGTAGTTGCTTTTTTTTTGTTGTTGTTTTATTGTTCTTGCTGCCGTGGTTGCTGCTCTTGTTTGTTTGACCTGGCACCACGAATGTCTGATGAGAATCTCGTTGGGTGGCTCAATGGAGTGCAGGGGCGAAGGGTGTGGCAGTCGCTGGTGGCAGCTGGTTTGTGCGCTGACCGGCGCTAGCTGCAATATTAAAAATGATAGAGATACTCGTTCTCGTACTACACACTACACACTGCACACTACACACGACTAGTGAAAGAGTTACTAGACCATGGACAACCAACCAACCAACCAACCAACCAACCAACCAACCAAACAACCAACAAACAAACAAACAACGAACGAAATGCAAGTTGAATGGGGGGACTGGGACAATTGCAACATAACCAGAGTCACAAAGCTGCCTCTGTCTATGTGTGTGCGTGTGTGTGTCTGTGTCTGTGAATGTGTTTTCTAATGTGAATATTTAAAACCGACTGATGAACCAAACGATCAGCAGGCAACGAGCACTCTTTAAAGACTTGTCTTTACCTTCACCGCCCACAACGGCAAAACTTGCCTCATTTGCACTTGATGAGTTTGGCTTTCGGATGGAACACGTTGCCTTTATTGGCAATCAATTCTGCTATAATCAAACACGATTTCTGCAATCAGAAATTCGCTTTGACTTGGGGGTTTGACTCAAGCTTGTTGTGAGTGTTTTGTGAGTATTGCAATTATAGAAATTCGTCATTAAAATAGCAATCGAAATCTAATAATTCCCTAAAATTGCCAATACAGCTGAGCTTGAGTTGCAACTCAGTCGCTTAGTTGTGCAACGACATGTGTCGGGCTGCAGGGAGTATCTCCAATCCGATTGAGAAAATTATGCATTCTTAAGCCGATCTCAGAGAAGAAAGTTTACGTATAAAATTTAAGTTCTCAAATCGACTTTATTTAATTTGCTTGATAATAGGAAAACTTACAGCAAATTTGAATTGTTCTTCGAATCGTCTCTCTCTGCCCCAGAACATTCCTTGGCACGTCTCGTTTATTCAATGTGAAATGTTTCAACCTCTTTCGGCCCTCTTTGTTGCTGCTAACTGCTGATAAGTTGTAGTTGACGCATATCCCATTACGGTTTCCGTTTGCGGTTGCAAGCAAAGAGTCCCCAAGGTGAGGCAGCTGGCTGCAACTTTTTGCCGTTGCCATCCCTGCTGATTACCTGCCTCCCTCTTTCTTTTCCCAGACAGCAAGTCTGCATTAAGCTCTGGTGGTCTAATGTCAAGTTAGCTGAAAATTAATTAGGATTGTTTTGTGAGTTTGAATTTTGGTTTGAGTTTGTTTTTTGGTTTCTGCTATCGAAGCTGCCTGCATCCATGCAAAGTCGAATTTTGGTGCGACCAATAATGGAACTTGTGCCAGGGGTGAAACCAGAGTAGATTATCTTAAACGGATTTGTAAGGAACAACGAATTTGACATTTGAAAATATTCGAAATAAATTTATATGTTTAAATATTTTGTATATTTTTATAATAGAAAACTCACGGTTAGAGCATTGACGCTTCGACTTTGCAGTTAAAAAAGTTTTGAGTGAAGCTTTAATTTTGGTTTTCCTTTCTGTGTTGCAGCAACTAAAACTTGAACTGGAGCTGGAACTGGAACTGGAACGGGAGCAGCAGCTGCAACGTGGCAACGTGGCAACTGTCTTTTTCGGCAGTGGGCAACTCTTTTTAATTGAAAAACTTTACGCAGTCATTACACACATACACAGGAAATATGACTGTGAAATTGGCCAAACTATTTGGCAGCAGCAGTAGCAGTAGCAGCAAATCCAGCAACAATAGCCCCAACATTGCAACCAACAACGTTTCTGTGTCCAACAATGACTCCAGCATAACACATCACAACTTGCAACAGCAGGCGCCGCCACTGCCTCCGCCTAATGCCAATATGAAGCTGATCAAATACTATGCTCATCATCACAATCACAATCATCATCATCATCATCATCAGCCCGCGGCAATGACCATTTATGCCTATGATTGCAGTCAAATGGCTGTCGATGTGGGTGAGGACGAGGAGGAGGAGGAGCCGTATGACGATTACGATGACAATATGTCGCTCAGTTCGGCGTGCATGCAACGCAATCATCCATACAATAACTCACAGCGTCCCCTGCTCGGCGATCGTCGAACCACGCTTGCCAAGAAAAAAGGTGCAACAACTGTGGCAACAGCAACCAGTTCACCAATGGCTGGCATACCACTGCCGGCGCCACCATTGCCACCGCAACGCAGCCACATTGTGGGCACCTACGTCTCGCCGTATGTGCAACAACAGAAGCGGGACAGTGTTAAGGGACTGCACGGCTTCAATGACTTCGATACCCTCTCCCAGCAATACAATCAGCATCTGCAGAACAGTCCGCACATTGGCTATCCATATGGCAGTCCACCATCGCCGACGGCACAATCGAGTGACTTTTGTTTCGATAATAGCAACAGCAACAGCAACAGCAACAGTAGCAGCAGGCAGCGGGAGCAATCCTTTAAGGCCGTCTCCAGCAGCAGTTCGACGGACACAACCAAATCAAATTGTAGCTCCAATTCGGCGGCAAACGGATCACCGCCCCGCTATGGCAATGTGCCTTTTCCAGACTTGGACTCGCAATCACATCAGCAGCAACAGCAACAGCAGCAGCAGCAACAATACCAGACATCCTCACGTTTCGAGGATGATTTCTGCACGCGTCGCAATCTGGATTTTGTGGGCACAGTTTCAAATGTTACTGCACCTGCTGCTACTGCAGCTGCTGCTGCTGCTGCTGCTGCTCCCGGTCCCTTTATTTTTGGCATATCGCACGAGCAACAGCAAACGGATTATGGTCGACAGCGTTGCAGCAACAGCAGCAGTAACAGCAATAGCAACAGCAACAGCAACAACAACAATCTCAATCAGTCTGTGATAAATGCAACGCCCATCAAGGAGCACAATGCGCTGGTAAGTGCCACAAGAAATAGTTGTAGTCTTGCAGCAGTTGCAGCAGGTCTTTGTTTCCTGTTTGCCTGTTCTCTAAATTGGCCTTAATGCTCGCTGATGCCTTTCTAGGGTAATTAGAGATTGCTAAGTGGTCAGCGCTCTCTCTCTCTCTCTCTCTCTCTCTCTCTCTCTCTTTCTCTCTCTCTGCTTAACGTGGCAAGCACACCTGTAAAAGTTTACCGAAAAAGCGATGCCATTGCAGATAAAATTAATTAGTGCGTTGTTCTATGCAATTATATTCGCTAAAGTTTCGCTTGTAAAATGAGGCAACAAGCAACACAAAAGAAACGAAAAATCTCAGAGCCAACCATTAAAATTGTTATCTTTCACAATTTAAACGAAAAAGGTAAATTCAAAATCAATTAATAAAACTTGCTATGCAATTTATATTTTTATATATTTTTTTTCAATTTTCATTTAAAATTAAAATAACCCACAAACTGTTGCTATGAAAGTTATTTAAGCTTTACACAGCAAGTGTATTTACTCAGTTTAATCGGTGTATTTGGTAATAAAAAAACCCTACAAGAATTTAAAAAAAAAATTAATATTGAGAGCAAAAAATAGTAGAATAACTGAAAGTTTATTTTTATGTTATTTCTTGATTACTTTTGTTTTAAGCACTTGGTTTAGTGAAACAGACTCTATCCGATTTGGTGGTTTGAAAATATTAGCGTAAGAATTGAGAAAAGAATTGCGAGCGTGTCCAAGTGGAAGATGGGACTAAATAATTTTTTTTTACTTAATAAATTTAATGAAGAGGTTATCGAAAAATGCCTCCGATGAAGCGGTCTTAATTTGGAGTATTTTTGGATTCTCCGCCAAAAACAAACATGTCAAATTTTGTTTGTTAAAAGTTAAATTTTTGTTAAATATGGAATTTTTTTTTTTATGTCTTAAAGTTATCTTAAGCTGAGTTGTGTTTTTTTCAGTGGTACTCGTTAGGCGCTCGTAGAGAAATGCTTGCAATGACAATAACAACAACAATAACAACAGCAACAACAGCAGCAACAGCAACAACAACAACAATAATTTGAAGCTTTTGGTTCAGCTGTAGAAACTTGAAATTTTCACAGCATGCAAAGCACTTGCAGAACAGCAGAAAATGTTGCCAACAATTTCAGCACAATTCATTGATGTTGTTGCTGTTGTTGTTGTGCTTCTTAAAAATTTGTTTTCTGCTGCTGCTGCTGTGGCGGCGGCGGCGGCGTTGGTGGCGACTGTTTGCTGTTGCTGATGCTCAAATTGAAACGAGCTACCAACATTTTCATGGCACGACTGTCTATTCTGATAATGGCCAAGGCATCTCACCTACGGCCTGCACTTTGAGAGCCAGGCAAACAACAAACAAACCGTTGGACACCACAACAGAAAAGCAGTTGAAAAAATTACGAAATATATATATATATATATATATGTATATATATATATATATATATGTATATATATATATATAGATATGTTTATATACATTTTGTAGTAATGGGAATGAAGCCACCAAGCAAGCAAGCATCATCTTCGCTGCACAGAGCCTGTCCAACTTGAGTTTTGCGGAGCCTTTCAATGCTCAGCAGAACTTCACCGACGACGGGCGACTTGACTGCAACAATAGCAATAACAACAACAACAACAGCAACATCAGTTGCATGTTAACCCCCTGCCCCTCGTACACCTCCAACTTTTGCTTGCCCCCATTAATGCCAAGCAAATTAAAATGTTGCGCAAATAAAATGTAAGAAATTTTCACGTTTTCTTCTTTGGCGAAAGGCAACAAAAGACAAAAAAATCAAAAAAAAAAAAAAAAAACACCGACAAAAAGACAACAAAAAATACAATATACAAGAAAAGAAGCCGTAGAAAACTATTAAGGGAAATGGCGAGAAAACTGGATTTCCAAACGCGAGCAAACGCGTTGAGCATTGAGCACTGAGCGAAATTAAAACACATTTCGTAAATGAATAATGAAATGAATGCATGAAGCGAGTGAAGCGAGTGAAACGAGTGAAACCGACTAACTTGGCCAAAACCAATGACCAATGACCAACAACGGCAAAATGACCGCCATTGGGAAGTGCCCAAAAATCGGTTGAGAATTGCCCACAAATCGAGCAGCTAATGAGCCAACTGAACTGAACTCAGTCACTCAGCCACTCAGCCACTGAGCCGCTTATAAATGCAAATTGCGCATTTTGTATTTATAAATATATCCACACATGCATGTAAGCAAGCAGATATATATATATATATATATATATATATATATATATATACATATACCCACGATTCAGTCGAGGCCATTGGTTGCACCATCGGCAGCTCTGCTGGCGAGTGGGATTAAAGTATTGAATTCCGAATCGATTTCTAATGCGATTCCCATCACTTCAAGTGATATCATGCGAAAGAGTTTTCCCAGAATGATAAGAATGATAAAACGTTGTTTTTTACCTAAGCTAAATTAAACTGATTTTCACAAGCAATGTTTTTGTGATCATAGTTTGAGGCCAAGATTAAAAGTGCATTTATATTTGGCAACATAAATTTCGCAAAAGATGCTGGCAAAATGGCGGCGAGCCTATTTCCCACTTGAAGGTGGAGGGGGGAGGGGGGAGGGGGAGACTTGGTATTCAAATGCGGCAGTAGGAAAAAGAAATTCGTAATTGCATTTAAGTTGCTTAATTGACAGTCTTCCTTCGAGGTGGCAAGTAAAGTGCACTTATCGTTGCCGTAATTGCCTACCGTTCGCAATTAATGCATTAAGAGAAAGAGAAGGAGCTGCTGAGAGAAAGGGAGGGGAGGGGGGGGGGGGGAGCCGTGAGGAGGTAGAGAAAGTAAGAGACGCAAGGCAGTTGTGCATCTGTGTGTAGATTACGATTTATGTTTTATATATATATATACATATATACATATGTGTTGAGACCTCTTGTCGATTGCAGTCAATTGCCCAATGATCAATTTACCAATTTACCATCCAACTTCTAAATTGCAATTGCCTTTCTCCGTTGAGAGATCCACTGGCAGTGGCTGGCTGCTTTTGTGCTTTTTGTCCCTGATGCCAGTTGCTACCAGTTGCCATGCCAGTTGAACTCATCGATTGTCATTTGTCGTTTTGAATTGTGATTTTGTTTTGCGTCCGATTCCCAGTCCGAATCGAGGTCACGTCCAAGTCGTGTCACAAACCAGACAATATGCCCGACACCATATATGAGACGAATGTGAATTGAGTGCTTATGGCATCAATATCGTATCTGGTCCACAAGGTTGCGGTTTAAATACATGTGTGGCAACATCGACAGCAACGAAAACAACGACAAACGACAACTTTAAAACAACCAACTAAAATAGCGAGAGCAACATGCCAAATCAAAGCATTGCAATACACTAAACATAATATTCCAGACGTTAAGCGGAATATATTTATATATATATATAAATAAATATATAAATAATTATCTTTTAAATGTGCTTAAGAAACTGAACCAATTTAAAATGTCTACAAATCCTCAAGTTTTACAGAGTGCCAACGATTTGCAGACAATTTGCCTGGCATTAGAAAAACTTGCTGGTTTCTTATCGATTTGGCTTAAAATCTTCAGTTTGATTTAGTTTGGCTTTGCAGCTTGCACGAAACCTTTTTTACTATCATTTAATACTTACAAATAATGGCCGTAATTCAATTAGCACAACAGCAACAAAATAAAAAAAACGAATAAAAATAATTAAAAAACTTTTGTGTCAACTTGATTTATGCACATGTTGAAGCAAGTAATTAATAATGATAAATGTTTTTCGTTATGTTGGCCAGTTAAATAGATTTGAGGGGCTTTAATTGCATTTAATTGTTGGCTTAAAATAACATTTGGTTTTTCAAAAATAATTGAATTACATAATTTGTTTTGCACTAAGCCACCCGACTCGACATGCCTCGAGATGGGCAACCTTTCGACCCACAATATTTGTATTCAATTCTATTGACCAATCGGAGTTAGTCAAACCATGAATATTGTGTTACCCAAGATGGATTAACTGCAAAATACGAAACAGCTGCTTAAGTTTTTTTTTATTTATTTTTTTTTTAAAGCTGAGTAATTGAAATCAATGCTCAATGTTGTTATTGCTGTGGTTGTTGTTGTCGTTGTTGTCTGTGACTATTGCCACATAGTTAAGTCGTCCGAGCGCGTCGCTCTGTCTGCTAACTGAGCCAACAGTGCCAGACAGGCAGACAGACACAGACAGACACAGATAGACAAAGTCAGACTCTGATTCAGCTTTGCAGCCAGACTCAGACTCAGAGCAAGTAAAGAGCAGCGAAGCGATCCAGCAGCTTGACAAGCTTTCGAGCTTGAAACTGGGTGAGCCGGTCAGTGTTGCCAACTTTTAACAGAAAAGAAAACGGCTACATTTTGGAGTATATTGTTTTATTATTATTATTTTTTTTAACTTAAAATCTTCTTGGATTTGTATCGCTGAAAGTGATAAATAAACTTGAACTAATACGCCAAATTTAAAGACTTTGACACTTGCCTGAGCTGAGCTGTTTATACTGATCAAGAATATATATTTACTAAATTATTATTATTATTACAAAATATCAAAATTGCCGCTGCCCGCTTTGTGGATTTATCGGTTATCGAGTCTAAGTGTTGGTAACACTGCTGGCAACTCTGACAATGAGGCGCAACAACGCTTTGGAAATGCGGTTGTTGTTGCTGTTGTTGTTGTTGTTGCTGCTACTCTGTTTTGAAATCTGGAACTGTTAAGCCTCACTTCATGCTGCAGTTGTTAATGAATTTTATGCCGCATGCTTACTGTCTAAGCTGTCCTCCCCTAATCTTTAGCCACTGCAACCCGGCAATCATTTCCCGTTTGGTGCATTATTTGATTAAAAAGTTTGTTTTTGGGAGTCGTCTGCACAAAGATTAAGTTTAGTTTTTAAAGTCGATTGAGACTCAGGCACAGACGAGCGACAACGATGACAATGCTTTGAAAGTGGCTGGCAGGGTCGACCTATGTTTTTTGGTGCGAAGTTGGCAGTTGGCAGTTGCCAATTGCCAGTTGCCAGCTGCCCATTGCCAGTTGCCATTTGGCTTTTTGGCAGCCAGTTAAATGCTGTATCGAGGTGTCATCGTTGTCAAACTTGTCGACGCTGTCAAACTTTTCGTTTTGGCTGCCTGCTTAGCAGTTGTGAGCGATTGTTATTGCCCAGTTATCAGTTCTCAGTTCTCAGTTTGGTAACCTGCCCGTGAGCCAGACTCAGGCACCGGCCCCAATTATTTGGCATTAAATTGCACAGATTAAATGTCGATTTTGGTTGTCAGTGTGCCAAGCGTGCAGTCTTAACGCCGGTTAAATGTAAGTTTAATTAACTTTATGGTTGGTAAAAATGCACTTGTATATTTCCCATGCAGATGACGCACAGTGGGGCCAACACTTGCAAACATCATGATTCCGATTAATGGAATCGCAGACGCTTTAAAGTTCACAACAGAATTATAATTATCTCTGCAAGCGAATAATAATTTAGTAGCAGCTTAACAAAGTAGTTGAATCCAATTGGTTATTCATCATATTGAAACATTCGTCAGCTGCTTAGCATATTCGTTATGCTTGCCCAAGTGGAATGGCTAATGTTGTGCAGATTGTGCTCCACCGTTAATGCATCAGCCTCGCTCACCACAAGTAACTTTATGCGGTTTACTGTGGTGTTAAGTACAAAATTGGGGTCGTTGTCAGCGTCGTCGACGCTGTGATAGGCAGGAGCCGCCATAGCCAAAAGCCAAAAGCCGCAGTTCCAACATCACAATGAGAATGGAAATGTGAATGGAAATGAGAATGTGGCTGCAATTGAATCTGGAGCTGAAGCTGCAGCTGCAGCAGCAGCTGCATCTGGCGATGAGTATGTAGATGTGAGTAAGGCTGCTGGATGAGTTTTAAGGATGCTGGATGCTGGATGTGGGATGTACCAGAATTTGAAACAAGGCTACTACGCAGTTGATGTGGCTGCCGCTATTGCAAGTGTAATTTGCTGCATTTATAATTATGACACATGGCTCCAAAGAGACAGCAGAGGTTAGACACTGACAGAGACAGCAACAGAGACAGCCAGTGTTGTGTGTTGTGGGACAGGGAAAAGGACGGCGACATGTTGAGCTGTCATTCAGTAATCAGTGAATACTTAATCCCCCATGTTGCAATGTTGATTTGTCATTTGCAGTTGCAGTTGCAGTTGCAGGCTGCCTGGTTGTCTGTCTGGCTGGTCGCCGGTTGATTGGTTGGCGAGGTTGGCGAGGCTGGCGAGGTTGGCTAGTTTGTACGCAAGCCGCTTAAAGGCTCACAGTAAATCAATTTTAATGAAATAGAGGCGTACTTAGATTGCCAAAGTGCTGTCAGCTGACCGAACAGATGCGACAGATGATGGATGATATATGGACTATATGGAAGCCGTAGCAAATGATTGATAATTTAAATATATATATTCGTTATCATTCCTTTGTTTTCTATCTGTTTATTATAAACACAAAAAACAAAAACATTTTTGCACAAAAGTTTGGAAAGTGAAAAATCTTTGGCCAAAGCAAAATCTTCTCATTACAAAAATGCGTTGCGCAATGACGAAATTCCCTAGAGAAACTGAGAGTAAAAGTCTCCATTTGAAAATAGGAGCATATTGCATTTGACAGGGTATCTGGCTGTTCATCAGCACTCGCTTCTTATTTAAAGCCGACCTGTCGTAACCTGATAGCCTGGTGTGAAATGTGCAATTGGCCCCTATTAAAATACAAAGTTATTTCATTTTTATTTTCAACTTGCCACTGATGCGGTTTTTATTCCGCGTCCAACAGTAATTGACGATTCTGTAAGTTTTTACTACTTTGCTGCAGCGAATGCCACAAATCTGCAATGGATTATTTTTCAGTCGGGTTATTGGTATACTGTGTTCTGCTGTTGTCCTTTTCTGTTTTTTTTTTTGCTCTCTACAACAGTGGCTGTCCTAGGAAAATACAAACACATTCATATGTATATTGCCCTGTCCTGCCCTGCCCTGACTGGCAATATTAATTTGAATTTCCCTTGCATTTCTCACATAGCTTTTATGCAGTTATTGTGAAAAATTCCCTCTCCCTGTCTCTTTCTGTCTCTCTCTCTTTTTCACACCATATGCCACTTAGATATCAACTCTTGTTGCGTTTGTGTTGTGCTTCGCCTGACGCTTTTCTTTAGTTTTTGTTCTTCAGCACAAAAGTATGCAATGAAAATAAACAAACCAAAATCTACCCCAATCGTTGATAAACAAAAGGCAGCATTTGAGTACAATACAAAATAACAAGCTTAGTTAAATGAATTCGGGAAGACGCCTTATGAAAAACATTAAAATAATAATAATAATTTGTATCAGTTTTGTTGAAAATTAGTTTGAACAAAATACCAAATTAATTGGCAATTAAAAATCGATTTATTACACATATTATATTTCTATATATATTTTTGATTGCTCAAACTTTGGTAAAAGTGCGAGAATGTAGATGAGAACATGATGCTTGTATATATACATATATATTTATATATACATATTCCAATTATGCTTACCAGTTTGAACCTGGTTCGATTCAATTAAATGGGGGAAGCCTTTCTTCTTTTTTTTAGTAGTTTTTATTTCTTGTTGAATAACAAATTTTATTCAATTAATGCAATCGCTCTGGCGCCTTTTTGCTGTGCATATGCAGATGCACATGTGTCACACACACACACACACACACACACACACACACACACACACACACACACACACACACACAATATATTGACAAACATGAAGCTGTTGTCCCTGTTGTTATGCATATTGTTCACTTTTTGTTGAGCAGCGGCTTTTGCATGAGCCCAATCAGCTGATAGCTTAAAACCACACACACACAACAAGAAAAACCAACAAACAGAAAAGAAAAGTATAAACAAAATTGGAAAAAAATGCCAAAAACAACAACCACAACAAGAACAACAACAACAATCACAACATCTGCAACAAATTCTTCAGCATTGCCCGTGGGCGTAACTGCATACGCCCAATATATAGACACTGATGTCGACACAGATTATATACACACAAACACACACACACACACATACATAATGCGTTTGTCACAATAGTCACATGGCGCCCCGACAGTTATTAGATTCCGCTCCGTAGATACCCTTGCAGTGGATGTTTTGTTCTGCACTGAAGAAATACAACTCTATACAATATATACATATATATATATTATATGTATATCTATTCATAGTTGATCAGTGTCCCAAAGCGGGAAATATGTGTCTGAGGTGGCTGGATCAGAGCACTGTGTCAAATAGTTGTCATTCGACCATTTGGTTGGTCGACAGGTGAACTTCGACCCGAAAGCGCATAGAATCTTCGGTGTGCCCACGGTTAGATGCTCTGGCTTGTTACCATTATGGTTGTTTCAGCAGCCACGTGTTGCATGTGACAAGATTCGATGCCAAGAATTCCACATAATGCACGCGTACGCACATTGCATATTGAACAGGACAACAATCGAGACAACTGAGAACTGACAACTGACAACTGACAACTGAGCAACAGAAAAAACAACAACTAAAATTGATGCGCAGTGGGAAATGCAGAGATTCGGCATCTTTGTTGACCTTGTTTGGTGCCAGCACCGGCATCATTTTTGTTATGCATTCCAATGATGTAAGACAGGGAACAGTGCACGTGCCAGCTTCAAGCCTTGAAACGCCTTTGCAGATCTTATAATCAACATTAATGATTTGCTACAGTTTATTTGTTTATCTGAATATCGACTGGGACTGGTTTGGCTGTAGTTGCAGCAACTAGCGTAAATACATTTCCAGTCAGCCATGCCACAACATTAAGCTCTTCTCTATAAATAAATAAATTATAAACTCCAATCAAAAATTGCAACAATTGATTAGGAACTGTAATTCCTTATCGACTGAAATTCAGTTTCGCAACTGGAATAGAATAATTGAAATGTTCTCGACCACCAGTTATAGGTACGAAATTGTTATATAGTACTATAATGGAACCAATGAGCAGTTAGCTGATCTGAAATACGATCAGGCTTGGTATTTGTGGCGTTTTGCAAAGTTAGAAAATTTGTGTTTAGAAGAAGCATATTCTTTGTAAACAGTTGAAGGAACTTGTAAATTGACATTTTAATTAAGTTTCCTTTTATGGAAAATATATTGCAACTCAACAATTATTGTAGCAATTTGTTATTGTTTTTAATTGAGTTTAAACCTGCTTAAATTCAGCTGCAGTTTGAGTTTGAAGTGAATTAATCGAAAATTGGTATTTTCAACGATTTGGTGAAAGATTGTTTAAACTTACGGATAATTAATTGAAGACGAATAATTAAATTGTGAAGAGCCCATTTCTGTATCAGTTTCTATCCGCTGTTTAGCTGGAAAATAAAATTAAAACGTTACCAATTTCTAACTGGCTAAAAATATATTCCGCTTGCTGAGCGTATAAAACGAAAGTCAAAGCTTGATGTTGAAGTTTGTGGCATCAACTTTATGCGTAACAAACTTTCACAATGGGTGTGTCTGTGTATGTGTCTGTCTGTGTGTGTGAATGTTTGTGTGTGTGTGTAAGTGCGTCTTAAACTAAATAAGCTCCCCCAACGAGCTGACAGGCAATGTCAAACGATGCAGGGACCCTTCTGCAACTCAAGTTGAAGCTGAAGTTGGAGCGGGATAACGAAATGGAGCTGGAACTGGAGTTGGAGCTGGAGCTGAAGCTGGAGCTGAAGCTGGAGTTGAAGCTGGAGCTGAAGCTGTAGCTGGAGTGGGAAAGGTGAGGGGTAAATGGAGCTGCGGCAGAGGTTCGCTTTCTGTTTTGGTTTCGGGTCCAGTTCGATGCTCGTAAATGTGGAACTTTTTAATAATTTCATACAAGTCAAGCACGTCGCCCGCACCATGCCGCACCACGCCGCACCACGCCGCACCACTCGAGCCACTCTGCACTGTGACGTGGTGGCATAAAAATTCTTTGTGGTTTTTTATACTGTTTTTTTTTATGCTTCTTTTTTCTGCTGTGCTTGTGCGCAAAAGTTTTGGCGTCTTAACTCGCAGTAAAATTGGGCAGCAAGCTGACTTAAATAATTGTTGCAAAAATATGTAAAAGGATGTTTATGCAAAACTATTGCCAGCCAACTCCATCAAAAAGCTAAATTCCCTTTTAGCTTTTCCAGGTTTTCTTCTTTCTTTTTTTTTTTTGTTTTCTGCTTGCCACTTTGTAAGCAGAGTGCAAAAAGTAATCACCACTGAAACGGCAAAGATCGCAAAGAGTCGAAATATAAATCAAGGCATTACTTAAAGCAATGCAGACCTTATTGTCAGAACTCAATATTCAGCATTCAACACTCAGAGGACACAGAGCGAGGATAGCGTCAACGATTTCCCTTTCATGTATAATTTAAAAAGTTATTTAAGAGAAGACAAAGTTGCCAGACGTCAAGAAATCAAATAAAATATTGCATAAAAATTCGTTTCAGTTTCAGTGTCTTTCACTCCAACACTTCTTGGGGCACCAAAAAGGAAAGAAAGCAAACGAAAAGAAAAACAAAAGAAAAAGCAAAAGGAAAAAGGAAAAAGCATAATCAAATGTCGAAATTTATGTTATCACGTGAATGAAATATTATGGAAAAAGGTAGCACACAGTTTGGAGCTGTCGAAGTGGTTGTGTGTGCGAGTGGCAGACAACAAATGGAGTTGCATTGATGATACGCTGTTGCCGTAATCCACGAACAAAATAAAATGAATAAAAATAAAAATAATAGAAATAAAGCCAGAAATAATGTTGAAGAAGAAATGAAAGCAATCGCATGGAATGTGACCTGCATTAAAGTCAGGTTAAAACTATACAAATGTTGGCAATGACAGCGATTTTATCTTCCAATTTGTATGGGCTGCGCAGACTCTTCAGTTCAGCCCATATTCCAGATGGATACATATCAAAATATATATCTATAAATATATATAAATATATTTATACTTACGCTTCAGCTTCAGCACACCATTTTTTTTGATACTTTCTTTTTTTTTGTGCACAAGTTTTTGCCATTAAAAGTTTGGCGTGTAAATCATACTTAAGAGGCGAACATGGCAACACTCCCACATCTCCCACACTCGCACAGCAAATCTTGCAAAATAAAAATGGGTCAAATGTGGAGACCACGAAAAAAAAATGGAAACATTTTGCCAATTGTCAACCTGAACAAATATATATATGTAAATCTATATAAATATATTTGTATGCGTGCATAAAGTTTGAATACGATTCTAGTGCACACATTTCAGAAAGTACGAAAATCTGCGTGTAGCTGAACAACATTTTTGATTGCAGCAACAGCTGCCAGGGCGGCAACACACACACACACGCACAGCACACACACGCACACATCTTCTCATACACACACATCTTTTGGGGCTGACTAAAAAAGCTGTTGACAGTCACATGAATTGTAATTTACATTGGCCCAAAAACGGCATCGTAAACTGTTGTTGTTGTGTCTGGCAGCCATTTGGGGGTGCTGCTGGGTGGGGGGAGTAAATGGGCGTGTGGGCTTGTGGGCGTGTGGAATGCTTTTGTTTTTGGGCAATTGAATAAATCGCCAGGGATGCGACACAAACACACAGACCATATTCCCCATACTCCCAGTGCCAGCTCACTTCGAGGCCTCCCACATTTGCCGCCCCTCGCCAACTGACAGGCGCCAAGTTTGGTGCACATGTGCAAACTTGTTTTGGCCAATAATTTTGTTAACTAAATATATACGCGGACCGAAACGAGCGTGTATATGAAAATTTATATATTTACTTGGAGGAGGGCAAATCATTGTTATCAGAGTTGATGCAAACAGCGGCATTAAACCGAAATTCTTGGTCCAATCAAGCTCTTCAGCAGCAAACTGGATCTGGATATGTGTAACGAAAGCAACTGCACTCAAATGAGCAATATTTCACCATTATCGATATATAAATATTTGATGACATTTTTCCCCACATTCGAGCATTGCAACTAGGTCAGATTATGGCAATATTTGTGCTTCAGCTTTAAGTAAAAAAAAAAACACACTCCACGTTTTCTGGAGCCTTTTTTGTGCATTGCCTTATTTAAATATTTCACATCATGGAATTATTTGCAAATAGTAATTTGAATTGTATTTTGTACAATTGAGTTTCAAATAACAACTTATTTAATGTTGAATACATGCAGCACCAATAAAAAATGTGTTATGTGAATATTGATGCTCATTTGAAAATGACATTTATACGTATATCAAAATAGGGATCCAATGTGCCAATTAAAAGTTTGAGTGTAATTTTAGTAGAGTAAATTTTATCTGCACTGAGAAGAAGGTCAACGACGAATAATACATTTTTTTGTCGCTTATTCCACACTAACTGAATTCTATGTATTTTTGGCTGTGGCATGCCACATGTGCAAAACTTTGGTGTGCATGTTTTCAAGCACTAAAATCAGAATTTAAAAATTAAAAAAAAAAGAAAAACGCTAAACGAAACAAAATTGAACTTATGAAAACTTTGACGACTTTGAGTGGAGTCTAATTAATTCACCGCGCAAAGCGTATATCATTCATCATTCCAATTTTGCATATTTATGAAAAAAATAACCAAAAAAATGTACAATTTATTCGAGAGCCATTTTTTTCGATATGTTTGGATATTTATCAAATCAAAACTATGATCAATTTAAGCTTTATCGGATCACTCGCTGAGCATGTAAAATTGTAATTTGTGTATTGCATTATTGCTTTAAATGATGTCTGTTTTTTCGTGCGTTTTTTTTTGTTTTTTATTACTATCAATGCATGTCAGCATTTAAATATTTGAAAGCAGGATTTTTAGCTGACATAGCGAAAGCTAATGCGACTTTGCCATTGTTCAATTTGCGGTTAACTCGCACAACAACCAATTGCGAGCAGGTAAAGAGACACAGCTTTATATATACACACACAAATATATATAAAAATATATAATTTATGTGTTTAATATATAAATACTAAATGTAAATACTGATTCAGGGAAAATAACTAATGATGTTTGTGAACAAATTTTGTATATCAGCCTAAAGTAATTGTCCAACAAATTATGATTATGATGGCTATTATAACAAATAATAATAACAGAAAACATATTTCTCATTCGGCACACAATCTTTTTGTTGCCAAATTTTCAATTAATATTTATTGGCGAAAATATTAGCTAACTGTTTAACTGACACTGATACAAACACACAAACATCTGTGAAAATGTGCATTAACAAAATTGTATAAATCAGCTTATTTCGTGATTGCTTTTGTTGCAGTTTTGGTTTAGTTGAATTTCAAATTGTTTGCCAGCCGCAACACAATTTGAGTTACCTGAAACAAAATCGATGTGTGAATTCGATGTGCAGCATTCAAATAGTTCACTCTGCTCTGAAAATAGCCGGAAACGCAATAAATGTTATATTAATGCGTGTGTGTGTGTGTTGGTGTGTGTTAGTGTGTGTGTGTGTGTGTGTGTATTCTTATTGTACTATGTATTTTCATTTGCGGTTTATTTAACCACAAAAACAATGGCAGAGCACAACGAGTCCATATTATTATTGAGCACAACAAAAACGTATATTTGCTTTTGTGTCCAAGTGCGGAGTGCACTGAATTGTTGTTCTGCTTATGAAAGAGTCATCACATAGTTTTCCCACTTTTCACAGTTTTCCCAGTTTTCACAGTTTTCACAGTTTTCACAGTTTTCATAGTCTTTCACATGCATCAGTTGATCCGTCCGCTCTCGTGTCACAATAAGTATATACGCACCACCCACGATGCACACACACACACAGACACACACACACACACACAGACACACACAGACACACACACACACACACCGGTTCACCTGTACATGTGTGTGGCTTTTAGGTTCGACGTTGGCTGCAATAATGTGCCAACAGGAAACTCATTTTGTGGCCATTTTTCGCCCAACATTTATTGTTGTTGTTGTTGTTGCTGCTGCTGCTGCTGCTGCTGCGACGGTTCAGCTTTGCGGTCTGTGTGCCACACGAGCCGCGTGCCTCATACATACTCCACTCTTGCACACTCTCCCGTTGGCCTCTAACTCTTTTATGCAATAAGTGGCATGCCATTTAATAGACCACAATTTCGTTTGCTGCCGTTGGCAACGAGGTAACTGGCAATATTGCCAGCCAGCCACGCAACAACAGCAATAGCAACAGCAATAGCAACAGCAATAACAACAGCAACGACAACAATCCCAATAATGGTAATAACAATTATGATTACAGGCCAAAAACCAACAACGAAAACAAACATTTGTCGAAACTAAGCCTTCTAATTGCACTTGTTTAATCACGTGACTCAACAAAAAATGACGAAACAAACAATAGCAAACAGTATTGAAGGAAAACTGAAAATGAAAACAAAGCAAAAAAAATGCCTGAGTTTTGGCCTAAATTGCTTATTAGTAAAAACTTAAAAAATACAAAACAAATATGTGCGCAAAAAGGTTCGTCTCAATTTGTATCGATTTGATATAAAGATTGATTAAAGATCTGATTAGTATAAAGAAATAAACAGCGATTAACTGAGACAAGCTAATATGGAATAAATTTAAAAATAAATTATAAACTCACAACTAATGCAAGTGCTTTAAATGGAGAGAAATAAAGGCAGTTTCGATAGGAGCTTGTCTATGGAATGAGCATCTCTTAAAGTCTTAAGCATCATATATATATATTAATATATATATATATATAGATATGTATATATGTATACGTGATGAGCTCGTTTCCAACAAATTGAACTCATGGCAATTTCGCACATATTTTTAATGGCGTATCAATAAAAAAGGAAGAAAAAAAACCATAACTAAAAAGTGAAGTCGTGCGTAAAAGTCGCAAATTAAATTTCGCTCTGACACCGAACACAGCAGACACACCACCTCAGCTGGCAGTTCTTTAGCAAAAATCAGTCGAAACACTTGGCAACAAATATTTATTTATGCATAGGCCTCTGTATACATTCAGTCTCTTAACGCAGTTGTTAATAAATTTGTGTACAGGTTGCAGCATCTTAAAGCCTTATGGCCACTTCACTTAAGGGCCTTCACTTTTCTTAGCCATTTCGTTTGGCAGTTGCTTGTGATATTATCGCCTAACAAGCGGAAAATGCCGCCAACAAACAAAGCGCAAAAAAAAAAAAGAAAAAAATTAAACAGTCAGCCTTGCCACAAGGCAGCCGGTCGCCATTCGCCACTCGCCACTCGCCCCCCCACAGAGAAGATGAGACGAGTCTCGCAGACGCACAGCAATTTAGATATTGATTTAGATAGCGCCTGTAAATACTTGTGTAGTTACGAATAAATGTATATATTCACTTGGCGCACACTGTCGCAGCTGGCATTCCACGGCAATTGACGAGGAGGAGGCAGAGGAGGAGGAGGAGCAGGCGCTGTGTGCTGGAACAGGAGGATTATAAGTAAGAGTAGGAGTCGAGTTGGGAATAGAAGTAGGAGTTGGAGTAGGAGTAAGAGTTGGAGTTGGAGTAGGAGTAGAACTGAGCAGGAGAGTTGCAGAGTTGCAGAGTTGGAGAGTTGGAGTACACTCGAATGCTTGGCAAGATATGCTTGTTAATGATTGTGGACAGCTGCTGACTCGTAATTGGCAATAATGCCATGATTGATTTGACATTCTCATTCAATCGTTAGCTTTTAACTGCCATTAATTAATTGGTCTTCGATTGCAGCACAAGCTTACACGCATCCTCCAGTCAACAAATTAACCATTTATCATGGCTAATTACAAATTAATTGTGAATTGTGTAATTTAGCAACTGTGAGAAAATTGCATAACTGATTTTATCCCCTTCGCAAGTTGTTTGTTCTTCGGGCTACTGAATCATTTAAGTTGGCTGATCTTGTCTCAAATCAATTTTCATATGCTGAAATTCAGTTCAATCAAAATGAAACAGAATTAAATGCTAATTGCTTCATAATTATCTATATTTAATTTACTCATTTTGTTTGCTGTGTTTTTAATTGAATTTTATTTATATTTTTTATTTTTATTTTTGTAAGTGCAACCCATTAATTTGTTAGCCAATAATCGGTTTTTGCAATTTAATTCGTCTGGCCATCAGTGAAGCGACTTATTTCAATTAAATGCAATTTAATTAAACGAAATTCACATTTTTTTCATTTTATTTTATTTTATTTTATTTCATTTTTTTTTGCAAACAATTTGATTTCAATAATTAAGTCAAGTGCCGACTGTTGGCCATTTAACAGTAGCCGGCTAACTGCAGTTATAACACTTTTGCGTTGATAAACCGACAACGGACAACCGACAACAAACAACAACAAATAATGGCTTCAATATGCAACAAATTGCGAATTGTGCACTGCAACAAAGCATGTTGATTGCAAGTGTTGCAAGTGTGCACAGCGGCACATAAATCAAAATTGCTCTACAAAATGTGCCACTCAACAAAACAATTTTCGTATTAATTTATTTACAAACGTTCGTTCGCCGCAATTAAGTTAATTTTGATTAATTATTTCTTGTACGTTTGCCAGTTGTGCCGAAAGGACTGAGATTGGTAGGCGATGCAGAGGGAAATGGAGAGGGGGGGAGGTGGTTGTATATTTTGGGGGCATATTGACGTCGCACAAGGCGACTAAACCAATTAGCCCCGCCCCGGTTGAAACAAAAGTTGAACAATTGTCTACTTATATGAATCTGACGCCGGTTTAGATTCACACTCGGTCTCGTTGTCGTATACGCAATGCGTCAAATGTCTTAACCCATCCTTCAAGCATTTTATACATGTTGTTCTTGTTGTTGTTGCTGTTGTTGTGCAACTGTCGCAAAGATTTTTGCATTGCCATGCGGTGCGTTTGTTGTCGTCGCCTGTCGCCTGACGCCGGTCCTCGCAACTAATTTATATGTGCATATTAAATTAGCCCGAGCGGCGTAAAGTGAGTGTCGCGCTTGGCATTAGTTCACACCCCAAGACACACACACACGCACACACACACACACTCGCACACACACACACGCACATTGAAGAGCGAGTTGATGGCTTTTATTATTTAATTGACAGTCTCAGGCGGTTGCTTCCTGTGCCGCACGCCTCGTATACGCAATATTTCACTCGGCAACTGAAAATGGAGTTTTATTCGTTGCCCAGCACCAAAAAACAAATCCCTCCTCTCCTTGCCTGTGTAGATTTTAATTTGTGCTCTTGAATCCAAACTGAATTTCAAAAACTAGAAAAAGCTTTATTTTTTTTTATCGAGAGGCCAAACTTTGATTAAATAATATATAAAGTTGGTGCAATCTTTTGAGTCGCTACAAATATACTTGACCACTTTAATCTATTCTGTTCTTCAACACATTTGTTTGTATACATTTACTCTGATGCCGAAGAGGGCGTGGCAAATGACTGCAAATCGATAAATGCTAATGCCGGAGTAATCAAATATGTTGGCAGTTCCGATTGTGGTAGCATTATGCTGCCATCAGGCGTATTCTTACTCAATCGATTTACAAGCTTAATGAATATTAATTATGCCCTGGGAATAAATCAGTTGTACAATGGACTAATTTGATGGAAGTGCCACAGAGAGTTGCCTTTTGGATGGCTCCTAGTTGTAGGTGCAGCAGCATGTAGCAATAAATGAATGCAGACAGCAACACCAACAGCAACAGCAACAGCAGCTGCAAGCCATCAACTTGCAACTGCCGGCTTAAGTAGTGCATTGTTTTGTTTATCACTTGGTGCGTTGCCATTAACAAATCTCTGTTCTTTCATTTGCAGCAGCAGTCGCTGAGCAATACAAGTGCGGACAGCGGCAAAGGTGCAAAGTTTTTATTGCGAAAACGCAAATCGAAGAAGACAGCAGCAACAGGAGCAGCAGCAACAACAGCAACAACAAAAACAAAAACAGTTGCCACCAATGGCAACCAGACAGGTAAGCCAAGAAGGAAAACAATGGCAAACAATGGCAAACCATTTGAAAACTGGCACCAAGAGCAAATGGTGCAAAGTTTTCGAAATTGCCATCATTTGTTATTGTGTGGACTGAGTTTCTGCTTTGCATTTCATTAATTGCAATTTGCAAGCAACTAATTTAATAAATATCTATAAATAAATATATGTAAATGTTTCTTTGTTCCTTTGTCTGTTTGTTGGGTGGTTGTCAACTATTTTCAGGCAAGGCGAATGCGCAGCCTTCCATTAAATGCGTTCTGGTTGGCGATGGCGCTGTTGGCAAAACCAATTTGATCTTGTCATATCTGGAGAATCGATTCAATCCGGAGCATGTGCCGACGGCATCAGATATTTATAACGGTAAGTTGAGTACCCGGAAAATTACAAAAATTGTAAAATTGTGAAAACTGTGAAAGCGTTGATTGCCTGCCCGCCTGCCCGACCGCCTGCCTGCCTGCCTGCCTGCCCGCCCACTTGACGCGTAGTCGACTGACTGCGCTTTTCAACAGGTTTACTTAACAGCATTTTTCGGTGTACACACACACACACACACACATACACACACACATAAGCAGCAGGCTTTCCGCCGTAGCAGCCTGCGACCTTCGACTGCTTGCCACCCCACCCCGTCCACGCCCCCATTGCCGTCTCTGCCACGTATATGAATTTTTCATTCTGTTGAAAACCAATTTGTGAAATCTTTACTGAGTTTCCGTGTGAAGGATGCGGCGCTCGGCATTCGACTGTGGGCCAGTCTCAGCTGACGGAAGCAGGCGAAAATGATGTTCAACTGCCTGCAGGCCACGAAACCCCTCCATCCACCAACCCCACACCCACCTACTGGCAATCTCCAACCCTACCCCAGCACTGCGCCTCTCCCCTTTTATGCTTCAGTGGCACTGCTAGGCAGGCAGGAAGGCAGCTTCATTTGACTTTCACTGCTTCCGCATTTGCGCTCTCTCATGCCATATGTGTGTCTGTGTGTGGGTGTGTATGGGTGTGCGTGTGTGTGTGCGTGTGTGTGTGAATGTGTGTGCATTTGTATTAGTATGTTGAGCTTGGGCCTCTGTGCTATTCACGAATTTTAATGAACGGAAAATTGAAATTTGCGGTTATTCAGAGCAGCAGCAACAACAACAATGGCAATGACAACGACAGCAACGACAGCAACAACAGCAACAACAAAAACAATAACAGCAACAACAACAATCACAAGAGGAAATAAGAAGCGCATCGCAACAGCGCCATAAAAATGGCAGACGACTTTCGCCCTTGCCATCTTTTTACTAGTCTTTTATGTCTCAGCTTGTAGGCACTTGCATTGCAAGTGATTGAATTATGTTGTGCCACACACACGCACACACACATACACACACATACACACACACACACACATACACACACAAAACCTATGCGGTACTCGAGGCTGCTGCTGCTGCTCCTGCTGCTGCTGCCACTTGACGTCGTCCTGACTCTAATAAATTTTACATGAATGTGCACTTATTTCATGCCGCAATGCCCTGAATCTTGAATACTGAATACAGAATTCTGAATTCCGAATCCGAAGAGTTTTGTACCCTCTTTTCGATAGGGCTGCCAACCTTGCATTGTCCTCTAAAAATCTCAGCTGCAAATGTCAATTCGCTTTGAGCTCTTCCCCCTTGCCAAATGTAGTAAAAATCATTAAAATTCTACTTAATTATTTTATTGCATTTGCATTTTCTTACTGGCAAACAAACTTTTACAAACAATACACACACACACACACATATATATATATATATATATATAGCTATAAGTTGATTTACCTTCAACTTCTTAGCAAGATTCTCGTAATTCGAAACTGCAATGAAATCAGATCGTTAATTGTTTTTTTTCCCCGAGATTCCTAATTAATAAGTTTGCCGTGTTCATAGCGAAATCTGCTGCTTTTACCGATGCGGCGACTATTTCTATATAATTTGCCTCAACTGCGTCACGACGATTGGTTGCGTAGTTGCCCAAGAAACAAAAATAAAAATAAATTGAGAATGCGAATGTGCGTAAATCGTTCTTCCTGGTTTTTCTCCCCCCTCCCCCCTTCTTCCTTTTCTTCTTGTTTTTTTTTGTTGTTGTCTACTCCTTATTCATGGTCAGTCAGCGTCATTTGCCTGCGTCAGCACTTATTACGCATACGCCATGTGGCGTCATTTGCCAAATGCCATGCATAACAAGCTCTCCTTTTGAGTGCACCGCAGAAACATTATTCGCTAACCCAACCCACACACATACACACAACGACAAGGAGCATGGCTTTCCCTGTGTGTGTGTGTGTGTGTGTGTGTGTTGTGTGTGTCTCAGTGTGTTTTGCATATTTGCAAGAGGCTTTGCATAGTTGCGCCGCATACACTTAACCCTTGTGCATAGTTCCGCTAATTATGAAATTAAGGACTCACATCATAAAAATGAGTGGATTACAGAAAGACACACGCAGATTAGGCAGTTGGCTCACAGAGTGTAAGAGAGAGAGGGGGTGAGGGGGAGAGGGGGAGACCGGTAACTGGTGCACTCATCAAATGCCATTACATTAATTGAATGCCCATCAAAGCGTTATCAAAATGTGCTTGATCTGCCTTGCCTCAAAATGATATGCATAAAAAGAAGAGAGTTCCCAAGTGTGTTCGACTAGAAGATACCCTATACACAGCACACAAACTGCTATACAGGAAAAATCACAAAAGTTGTGCTTTCAATTACAAATCTGATATTATTTTGAGTGAGTTTGGAGCCTCCCTTGAACGCTGACGAGCCACAGACGAGCTAATTGGCACTGGCGCTCTTAACTGTATCCATTGCTCACTTTCTATTAAGCGCTATTGACAGATTGAGCGGGGGAGTGAGTGATTCAATGACTGACTGACTGACTCAATTAGGTTTCAATAAGACTGCGTCAGCAGCAGCAGCGGCAGCAGCAGCAGCAGCGGCAGCAGCAGCAGCAGCATCAGCAGCCAAGCGATTGACTGGCTTTCAAAAGCCGTCGACAAGTAACAATTACACAATTGCCTCGCTTTCCTGGCACACACACACACACTCACACACACACACACACACACACAAGCAGAAGCTTAGCAACCGCTAACAACGCTTTGTCTTCTTTTGTTATGCGCCATTTGGCCGCTGGGTGGCGCTTTTCTCAGCGCCATTCAATGTGCAAAGTTGAGTTTTATTTGCTCGTATTTCGCATGTTTTTTTTCTCGTTTTTTGTGTGACACACTTTTTTTTATAACGTGCATAACCAAATCGATAATCGATTAATAAGCCAACGCCGAGATGAGACATGAAAACGACACCCGAAATTAGGCCCAATTGTGAGCCACACTAAATTGCTGGCCAACTGAAAGAGAACCCATGTTGCTCTCTCTCTCTCTCTCTCTCTCTCGCTCTCAGATTTCGATTTGGATTTGGATTTGGATTGGGCATGCCATATAACGACAAGCGTGTTACATGCAATTGAGTGCTGGGTGGCAATAACTTTTTGACTCTACGACGGCCATGGTAAAAACATTGGCGGCTGGCAGCTGGCAGGTGCTGAGCCAGAAGAGGTGGGGGCTATGCAAATAAGCTGCATAAGGTAATAGCCAATAAGGAACAATTGATGCAATTGGATGCAAGTCAAGTTTTAGGTTTGTCAGCCCAGCCAGCCAGCAAGCCAGCCAGCAAGCCAGCCAGCAAGCCAGCCAGCAAGTTAGCCAGCAAGCCAGTGAGTTACTCAGTCAATCAGCAGAGTAAAGCTTCTTCCTCTTTTCCCAACGGGTCAGCTGCTTATGCATTTGCATGTGTGCTGCATTCAAGCTGCAGATACCCTGTAGTCGAGAGCCTGAAGGCCATGAGGTGTTGCCAAGACACAATACCATTTATCAAGCATCAAACTGATGTCCTTTGCAACAGATAAGCTATTCAAGTGGTTCTCTCAACAAAATGCGGCAAGCTGTTGCCCAATACAAATCGGAGAGCTATCAGAGAGCTCTGTGTTGTGTCAGAGTACGCCTTGTCTCTTGCAGCTAACTGAAATGGCCAGCCAACTTGCTGGTTGGCGCACCATCGAGTGTGGTTGGGAAGGTTCGTTCATTGGTTGGTTGGTTGCTTGGTTGCTTGGTTGTTTGCTTCGTGCATCGTTGCACAAATGCATTCATGAAATTTATGCTCGCCAAAATGAAATATGTTTTAAATGAGCCACGAGGACGACCTTCGACGACCTGCTGATTAAAAACTCAGAGCGCACCAACTTTATTCATGCAGCGTAAACAGCAGCAGTAGCAGCAGCAGCAGCAGCAATAGCAGAATTGAAAGGCAGTCATGATTAACTTTTAGATAGCGCACACATCGCGCAAAGATGGGAAGAGGGGAAGCGCTGGGGCATGGGGCATGGGGGAGTGTGTAAATGTGTTTGGCAATGTGACGTGAGGTCAGATGTGCTTCACGGTGCATGAGAAACAAATTGGAACTCTCTCCCCCTCTTCCTCCCTCCCTCTCTCTCTCTCCCTCTCTCTCTCTCTCTCTCTCTCTGTCTCTCTCGCTCTCTCTTTCCTCTATCTCTATCAGCTCCCCTGTGGCAATCTTTATCATTTTGAACGCGTTTTAAATGAATGTTTAAATATGAATGCACTGCTCACACACACACACACACACACACACACATACACACACACACACACATGTGTGTGTGTCTAATATGACGCCGCTAATTCAGTTTCCACCCACTTGCCTCACCATTGTTGCCGGTTGCAAGTGGAGCATATAAAAAGCATGCAGCCAGCATGGCAATGGCAATTCGAAAATGTTGCCGTTGCTGCACACAAATTGGTTGCATACTTTTTTGATGCGAAACCGGATGGCCATTGTGTCATCCCCGCCCACTTCAAGCACGACCCCATCGACATCAACAAAACTGCTGATGTTGATCGAGTTTGAGTAAATGCAGACATTTCTAGATATTTACTACACTTTTATTTTTACTATCCATCACATAACTGCAATCAATCCAAAATCGAGATTTATGAAAGTTCGATTTACGATTTTTTTTTATCGATTTTTGCTTGATTTCTTATCGATTTTTTTTTTGTATCTTGGTTTCAGTAAGTCAACAATATTTTGTTGTTTTTTTTTTTGTTTTCATTGAAATCTTGTTAAAGTTTTATTGCGTTGCATAAAAAGAATTTATTAAAAAGGTTTTTTTTTTCATAGTAAATGCTGGCTTATAGAGACGAAGCGACAAAATGCTGAGCCTGATCAAGAATATATATTCGTTGTGGAGTAGAAGTTGGAGTTGAAGGAAAAACCACTTAATTACAGAGACCCGAGGCAAATACAAGTCAAAAAAGCATTTCATTCGCAGCGCGCAGCCACCAAATTGAAGATGTTGTCGCAGCTTGGCTGCGAGCAACCGCAGCTCCACAGAATACACACACACACACACGCACACACACGCAACACACACACAGACATACTTTAAGCATATGCACAACATGGGATTGGGAAAGGGATGCCTGAAATAGCAGCAGAGACAGAGACAGAGACGGAGACAGACATACAAGTTCTGGTTTCTAGATTTCAAATTATTTGGCTCAAGTAATTTCAATTATACTCGCGGTTACTAGTAGATTACATAAATATATACACACATATATATATACACATATATATATATATATATAGACACACACATAAATAGATACAGGCAAACACAAATCCAAAGATTCTTAGAATTTCAGTCTGCTTCGCATTTGTTGCGTTGAATTGCCAACTGAATATGTTCTATTTATTTGGAAATTTATTTAGACGAGTTTATAATATTTATGATTTTATTATAATTTGATTTTTATTTAATTTACAAGTAAATAATTCGTATAAAATGCAGTTTGAATATTTTAAAGACGTTTCATTGCTTCTGAATGGCCAAATGTGTGTTGAGTTTCCTGCGAATAACTCTCAGTTGCTCAATCATGTGTGTATGCGGTTGTGGGTGTGTCTGTGTGTCTGTGTGTGTATCTCCCACTCTCTCTCTATGTGTGTGTGTGGGTGGGGTTAAGAGCAACAAAACTGTGATCTTAAATGCTTGCAATGGTTTTTCAGTAGCAATCTCGCATTCTGCGTTCGTTGCCTGCGATGCGGTCCGAATATGTTAGCCAAAGGCTTTGGCCCAATAGTCTCTCGGTCTCTCCGTCTGTCTGTCCGCGCTGTCCACGCTGTCTGTCTGTCTGTCTGTCGGCCCGGTCTGTCTAAAGTGAAGTGCACCGCAATGCAGAGTCGAATGCCACGCATAGTTGCCCCTCAGAGAGTGGCTAAGTGTGAGTCAAAAACCCATATTAATCCCTATGTGTTGCTGTCTCTCTCTCTCTCTCTGTGTGTGTGTGTGTCTGCGCTGAGATGTATGCTATGCCAAAAATGTGCACTTGCGTGGGCCTAGCCGAGAATGGGATATCGTTTGAAATGAAATTCCCCAAATGGGGAATTCAATCGAAAATACCTGACGAATGATGCGATTGCATGAGTGCCCGAGATGCCACTTGAATACCATCTGCCATCTACATCATTTAGCAATCAGCGCTCGAAATTAATTTGCAACCTGCTGCGACACTTGGGCTTTTTGCCCCTTCCTTCCCCAGCTTCTCCATTAACAAAATGCCTCACAAAAACTAGCTACACGCATCCACTTCACATTTAACTACAGCCACAGAGTCTTGCAACAGAGTTGCACATTAAATACACACTCATTTACATATACATATACATAATTATATATACATATCGATATCGTTGTACTTACAGCCGAGGTGAATGTGAACGAGAGTCCCGTGCATTTGACACTCTGTGATACGGCCGGGCAGGACACGTTGGATCCACTGAGAGAGCTCTCCTATCCGGACAGCGATGTGTTTCTCCTGTGCTTCTCGGTGGTCAAACCCGAAACGTTTGGCGCCATCAAATCGAAATGGGCGCCCAAATTTGCCAAAACAAAGGCGGCCCTCATATTGGTCGGCACCCAAGCCGATTTGAGGAGCAATCTGAATGTGTTGAACAAATTGCAGGTGAGTTTCTTCCCATTTCGTTTCATTTGTATTCGTTTTTCTTTTCGCTTTTTGTTGCTTTTTGTTGGTTCTTTCTTCTTTGTCTTACACATTTATCATTTGTTTGTGTTGCATGTCTTTCTGTGTGTGTGCACAAATTGTTAAAATATTTATGAAATTCTTATTTGATTTCATACATGTGCTTCGGGGCGTGCCGCCTTCCATGGATGAGCAGACAAATGGCGAGAAACCAATTTCGTATGCCGACGCCTGGGACTTGGCAACCACAATTGGTGCCAAATACATTGAGACTTCGTCAGCCACACAGGTGAGTCAGTCAGTCGGTGAGTGAGTCGGTGAGTTGGTGAGTGAGTGGATGGCTGGGCAATGAATGCTGCAGTGTTAGGATGTTGCGGGATGTTGGGCCAGTCATATTAATTAAAGCAGCAGCCACACAGACAGCGACTGTTGCCACAGACCTGCACACACCGTTGGAGATGGATACAGAGATGGATAGAGAACTGGCCCGCAAAGTCATTGCACCAGCAAAAACACACAACAACAACAACAGCTAAGAAGGGCCATCCGCAGCACGTCGAAGATTACATGCTCTAACGGAAGGGCATCCAACTGATTTCATATTAATTGCTTTCTGCTGTTCAAACAAGAACTCATCTGCTGGGCAAGCTGCTGCTGACATGTGTCAAATGTTTCCAAGCGAGAGACAGACAGATCAAAGAATATATATACATTTATATATATATATATATAAATCAAAAAATTTGAACGGATGAACAGATGTGTGACAGAAGTTAAATACCCTCTGCAAGGGCAGACAAATAATATTCAAGAAATCCTTTGGGCTGTCGCTGTCTGTATGCAAACACTTAAAAAGGAAACTCTGCACAACGATGACGCTTGGGAGGCGTTTGCCTTTGGGGCAATGTGCTTCAACACGCTGCTCTTCTCATTCAAAAAACACAAACACACACAGAGCGAGAGAGAGCAGGAGAGAGAGAAAGAGAGAGAGAGAGAGAGAGAGAGAGAGAGAGAGAGATACATATACAATAATCATAATTGTGCGGTTTTCGGGCTGGTTAGTATAACGGTAACAGCTTGCGCCTGGCAGAGCTGGCAATGCTTGCAACGTTAATGTTTTGCCGCAGCACAAACTTCCGAGTCCAGAATGGATGTGGCGTGGAGAGTGGCACAGTGGAGTGGCACAGTGGAGCGAACCAAAGCCACCTTTTTGTCAGCCGTGCATTGCACTCGTCGTCCCCAAAGGAGGCGCTAATGCTTACTGACTTTGCAAAGGAAGATGCAATTTTTTGTGTACCATACCCTGCCCCATCAGGCGTTCCACAAATGGGATTGCTTCACTTGGCTGGCAACTGTGGTTTGAACGGATCGTATTCAATCAGTTTGTCCAAATTGTAACTGTTCAGAAATTAAAAATTGAAATTGAACATTAAAACTGTTTTGGGGATTACAGGGTATCTGTGTGCTCGAACATTCTCTTTAGGAAAGCAGTGCGCGTTCTCTTTTTAGTGATAAACGAGACGACAAATTGCTTCAAGTGCAATGAGAAAAAGGAGAAAAAGTGAAAAAAAATCAGTGACACGAGGCGGAAAAATTGCAGTGGAGCGCAGAAAAATTCGAAATAAATGCATCCAAAGTCAGGCGACAAGAAGGACTTTTTCTGTTTTGGTTATTTTTTTTTAACACATTTATGGTTTTCTGTCAAATATACAGATTGACTTTAATGCATATTCGAACTTTCATCAAATTAAATAAAGTGGCGGAATCCCAATGGGTTCTATTGGGGCGATGGAAACCGACTCTGAGCAATTCGTTGATTATGATTGTTATTAGATTAAATTGCTATATATTGTTGTATATAATTCTGACTAATCTCTGAAATGTTTCACTTCTCCATTTCATTTCATCGAATGCAGGATAAAGTCAAAGATGTGTTTGATACCGCCATCTGGGAGGGATTAGTGCCCACCACGTTGCCGCCCACACCTTCGTTCTGGAGAAAGCTTTTTTGCCTGGCCTGAGCCGGCCCCAACCGAATTCAAAATATTCACTCGAAGAAAACTCGAAGAAAAACACTCAAACTTATTATTATTATTATTATAATTATTTTTTTTTCTATTGTCATATTTATATATAACACGTTATGCGCATATTTAGATCTACTTAGTTATGTGCATCGTATGGAAATCTTTTAAAACCTACTCGTAGATTGTACACACATAGATGTATTCGTTTAGCGGTGCTTTTCAAAACAACTGCACTCGCACTCACTGACTGATCTATTCATAAAAAATATACAAAAAACAAACAGAGAAAAAAAACAGAGGAGGAAAAAAAGATTATGTTGCGAATATTATTACAACATTATTACAAAATAGCAAAAGAAATTCTTTTTTTTTAACGATTATTATAATTACTATGATTATTATTATTACTTTGATTATTATTATTATTAGTAAACAGTTTTGAATGCAAGCAAACTGTTCATTTTCCGCGATTATTGTGCTTAATTTTTAATGATGCTAAAATGTAGTTTTTTATACAAAATTAAGAGCTCTGATTAAAAACAAAAAAAAAAAGAGCATGCACATCCATACATCGGTAATCATACATATATATGTATATATATATATATATATAGCTATATATATATATATATATATAGCTATATATATATGTATACAGAGCCAGCAAGCGAGCTGCTGTTACGTCATTCCATCCATCCATTTAAGCATTAAGTTTTATCTCTTTAAAATACCTTAGTTGTAGTCGTGTGTCGACAACAAAAGAATAAAATATATAAAACACGAACTGCAAATCTACAAGCAAAATTATGTAAATGTTTATTTTTTTCCCCCTTTTGAAGATGATGGCAACGTTGAAGGGGTAAATGTGCTGCCTACTTACAAATGTATGTGTTGAATGTTGTGTGTGGAAAGGCCACAACCAAAACCAATGGTCTGCATGCTAATAGTGAATTGTGTGTGTGTGTGTGTGTGTGTGTGTGTGTTCCACGTGTGTGTGTTTGTTTCTGCTATTTCAATTTATGTATCAATTTGTGGTGAACACATTTCAGGGATGCGCATTTGAAGCGTTTCCAGCAACGGAGAGATTCATGCATATGATTTACACAAATGCTCAACAGTGGATCGCCCGCTCACAATGAGTTCTCCAAACACATCAATCAACACAACTGGGCGGTAAGACGCTGTCTGCCAACGAAACCCGACAGGTTTCTCTCACTATCGAATGACATGTCTGAGGAACGCATCATTATCATTACCTTCAAGGCAAACTAAGAAGTAACGATGGAAAACTGACTTAGAAGTCGGATTCAATTTCCGGATTCAGTAGAACGTCTGCTCAATAAACCAATTCACACATTTTCTGCATCAAATATGATTCATTTTTATAAACAATTATTAAAAAATTTAAAAATAATTTTGTGCACTTTGTGGGCGCCTTAAGTTATGCAATGAAATTTTTTAGTTTTAGCGTCAGCTGAGATGCGACTATTCCAGGTTTAAAAACGGTTAAAAATAGTGTTTGGATTTTGTACAAATGTCTGCTACGCGGTAGAAGGAAGCTTCTATATATATATATATATATATGCCTGATCAGCAACTGTCCGTCAGCAACACTGGGTAAAGGGTAACTTGCTCAGTCGCCATCAGCAATCTTAGTTGTTGTCGATGGTTGGGATTTGGGATGCCTCACGCGTTGCGTGAATAATGCCCGATGTTTAAACCGTATGCGTCGGGAAAAGTGCCACTGAAAAGAATAATAATAATAAATGCCGAAGGATGGAAGAGCAAAACCAACAAAACAACAACATTAGCGTGGACTTTTGCTAAAGCAAACAAAAGCGTGCTGCTTAGCAAAACCAGAACCCACGCACTCTGAACCCTACACACACACACACACGCACACACACACACGCACACACACACACGCACACGCACAACACAAACATAGATGAAATTTGAGCGAAAGTTAAGCGCAGCTTGCCAAGTTTTTACAGCTTGCAGACTCAAAAAAAAAAACCACAAAATGAACTTGGTCGCGGCAAGAACGAACGTCAGTGAGTCAGTTACTCTGCATGCAACGTGCAACTTGCAACTTGCAACTCCATTTTTTGGCATCAAGTGTTCTGTTGACGTTGATGCCTTGATTGCAGCCTCAGTTGGCGTTGCCGTTGCCGTTGCGGGCACAGCCAACCAAAATGCTCGTCAGCCATCACATTCACTAAATCTTTCGCAATGTTATTTTGAGGTAAAAAGGCAACGAAATTGAAATATTAATGCCGGGACAGACAGTTAACAAGTTCGGTGACAGCAGCACAGCCAGCTGCCATCCAAGTGCAGTGTAAACATTTTGCACATTGTCTGGCAACGGATTGGGCGTGCCACAGACCGGCTGCGGTGATAGTAATGGAGTCGCGGTCGTGTTTGGGGTCGGTCGAGTGTCAGAGCGATATTGGCAAATCTGGATGGCAAACAGTTAGTGCAACTGCCGACAGCAGCAGCAGCTGTGGCAGTAGCAGTAGCAGCAGCTGCAGCAGCAGCAGTTGCAGTGGCAGAGCAGTAAGTGCCCAAGTAACAAACAAGTTGCATTAAACTAATGCCATTCTAAGAAAGTTGTTGTTTTCACTAGCACACCATACTACACACACACACACACACACACACATAGACACATGGCATGTGGGGGCAATTTGAAGCCATAAATTTTTGAATTTACTTGACCTAAACGTCAAATCATAAGCCTTTCGAGCATGTCCAACACATTGCCTTGGCATCATTTATGCCATTACCTCCTCCAGGTCTACAACCTCGCCCACCCACCACCCTCCACCCTCCACATGGCCAAACAAGAGCACTTAACAGCATTGCGCAGAGACGTCGCTTTATTAGGGCAAATATAAATCAATAGCCCAAAGAAGAACATGGTCAGGTCATGTTGAAAATTTATAGCCCTGCCACTTACGTGTGTGTGTGTGTGTGTGTGTGTGTGTGGGTGGGTGGGCCAGAGATGTGCCCAAATGAAATATCGACATGTGCGCAATAAATAAATAATTCATTTTTACACAAAACTTGTAACTTGCAAGTAAAAGCCCAGAATTGCACAGACGTATTTAAATTAATTTGTTTATATTATTTTGTTGTAATTGCAAAACACATTTCCTTAAAGATGATCTAATTGAAGATTTGTTTACTACAAATCGAAATTTACATTATTAATTTCTTACACTGCACAACAAAAGATGGAAAACAAAGGATTCCTGGTTTTATTTTTAATTTGTTTTTTTTTTGGTTTTTAGATACAATAAAGACATAAAGCGGATCGAAAGGATAAATTAAATGTGAGCCGATTACAAGATGGAACAGACTGGATTTAGCTGCACAAAAGAGAGTTGTTTATTTTCCATCATTGTTGGCTTTATTAATCAATGGATAATTTTGAGCAATTTCTGCTTAATCGGGTCATTTGCCAATTGTAGAGGCTGAATGCGTGCTGTGATAGCGGAATACATTCAACGTTGGATTTTCACTGACGCAGCACAAAACAAATGGAAGTCAGACAATGAAAATGAGGAAATGTATCGTTAAATGAGTGAAAATGAAAAAGAAAATCGGGGCGAAATCAATTCAAGTTTATAATGAAAAATACTGCGTCCCATGTTGCGTGATCTGAAGAAGAAGAGATGTCTCTCTGTGTGTGTGTGTGTTTGTGTGTGTGTGTGGAATTTCTTTTCTTTTCAATTTGTTTCTGTATTTGGTATTCTGTTTTTTTGTTGCGTTTTTTTTTTTCTTCGTTTTGGGCAACTCTTTGTTTGGTACGTGCCCATAAAAGCGAAGCCGAGCCAACAGCTGGAGCGGGTGGCAAAACGACCGATTTCACCACGCGGCTATTTATGTGGGTCATTCACGCGAAAAGGATGCGACGCCAGCCCCACCAATTTCTCCATTCGTCCGCATCCGCATCCGTGTCCCGTTACGTTAGGTTGCGTTACGGCTGCGTGTGTGTGTGTGTGTGTAATTTACTTAGAAATAGATACAGATACTCGAGCCGTGTGGAGCGGAAAGGGGAGCGGGCAGGGGCATCCTGACACACATGTAAACGTCGCTGCTTGAACCCTTGATTGCGGTGGTGATGCTCGCCGGTCGCCCATTGTTCGACTTGAAGCTTTGGGCCAGAACCTTGCAGCTTGGACTAAAACTTATAATCATAGCATCATCAACAAAATTATCGTTTTGCCACAGCACGGACCGACTGCAGAAGGAAGAAGGCATCGCACAGATACACTCGCCATTTAAGAGCATAAAAGCGAAACGTGCTTGAAATGTGAATTACTCTCACTCACACAGACACACACAGACACACACACACACATTGTATTGTGTGCACTTGAAGTGGCTGAATGTGTGCGTGTAAGTCGCTTTCTGCTCTTTGGTTGCTTTGGCTCATAACTTCAACTATTTTACACGAACGAACGAGCGAACATTTACTTTACTCTACTTTACTTCACTTCACTTTACTTTACTTTACTTTACTTTACTTTGCTTTGCTTTGCTTTACTTTTTTCCAGCACGCTTTCCTTTTATTTACTTATTTTAGTGCTTACTTCCGTTCGCACACACACACACACACACACACACATACGCTGGCACTTACCAAGGCACACCTACAATGTTTTTGATGTTTTTCTTTTCCTTTTTTTTTTTAGCAAATTAACAAGTCAACTGTCTTCCAGCTGCTTTCCTTTGCTTTGTATTAACGATTAAGTGCAAGTCTGCGATTTCTATGTGCCTCCTTTGAAAAGTCCCCTGTGATTGCTTCGATAAGTTCTGTGAGATTATTGCCTTGAGTGCCGACAAATTATACTTATTCCACAGGATTAACTGGCATTCGACCAATTTCCTTTCAGATGATGCGAGCAATTTCTCATTTGGCATTCTCTGCATAGCCTTGACTTTTCGATATACATTTTCAAATATAAATGATTATTTTCTTATTATTGTTTGCGAGTGTAGACAATTTTTAATAATTTATATATATAAATTGAGATGAGCGCATTAAAATGACTGGCAATCGTTGGCCGTTGTCATAGGTATACAATGTATTTGATGGGGGATTGCAGTCCCTCAAGTCTGCTGGCAACCGATGCCATTGATTTTCATTCGACAATGTGTGTGGCCGTCTGCTCGAGTGTGTGTCTCTGTGTGTAAGTGGGCTTGTGCCTTAATAATGATTTCGTTTAATTTCAACACCAAAATCCGCACGGACGCATCACGAAGAGCGCAAATACTTTGACTCCCACGAAAAATTGGGTGGGTTTCTGGGTGTGTGTGTGTGTGTCTGGGTGTGTGTGTGTGTCTGGGTGTGTGCTCCTTTGGGTACGTTCGTGCCTCAACGAGTTCGCCTTTTGTTCGTTTCGTCGACTTCCGCAGTCGAAAACCTTTTTGCGCTAATTGCAATTACACAAAATATTGTTTGCACACTTTTCTCAAGCCGCAGTGTTCAGCGCTCAACAACATGTAGAAATGAGCATGTGTTCAATTGTAAATGAAATGGAATTAGTTGGACAGAGAAAGACACATACACAGAGACAGAGGGAAAGAGAGAGAAAGCGAAAAAGGATAAGAGGTGATTTGTATGTAAAACAACATAAAGGGAATCTGTGCTTAATTAGTGAAATGATGACTCGCTGCTTTGGAAAAGCCGTTTGTTCTTCAAACTTGCCAAATATTTGTGAATTATTCTGTATTTATGAGACAGTAAATGGAGTAAGTGGGCCTAAACCTGTTGTGGGAAAGAGTACAAAGTGATCTCAAATTAGCATTACCGAGTTAAGTCAATTAAAATCACTCTTTTCATGTTATTTTAATCGGAGTAAAACCGCAGCAAGCAGGCAAATGGTCTTGAATTAAGTGTCGCAATCTTTAACTCAAGTGTTTTCGTTATATTTTCAAGTGGTACTTGTGGAAGCAACTCCAGCAACTCAGTTGCCATCAAAACCAGTTGGCAAATTGGCTGCTCGGCAATCGGATACCTCACGTTTATCGATAAGCTTCGTTCAGTTCTCAGTTTTTGCAGTCAACAACGGCAAGCGACAACATCAAAGCGAAACGAATGAATTTCAAATGGACTTCACAATTTATGCAGTGCCAAGTGAGGAATAAAAAAGTCATGCTTGAATTGCCATCAGGGGAGACATGGAGATCTAAAGATATAAGGGATGAGGGATGAGGGACGAGGGAAGACGGATGAGGGATGGTAGATGGGGACCACTAGGAATATGAATATGGGATCAACGAATAGGATTCCGAGTCGAGATTAGGAGCAGCTAGCATGCAAATTAGATTCATCTATATATGGATATGTATACAATTTTTACTGTAGCTTTTTAGTTTTTGTTCGCATAAATTTCCATAAATGCGTAAAGGTAATCAGCAAAACGAGTTGCGAAACTTGATCAAATGCAAAATGGGCCCAGAAACTTCAATCAGCTTGCAACTTGAGTTCCCAGTTTCCATATCTGTCTCTCGCCCATCCATTGCTCTATGTTGGTGCAGAGTTCCTCAGACCAGATTGAAAAACTTGAACCAAACACAAACACGAAATTTACAAAACTAACCACAACTCACGTGGACAAACTGAAACAAAAACAGTGCACTTTGAACTCAACTCAACTCAACTCAAAGTGAACTGAAGCCAAGTCGACTTAGGTTCAGGGATGGCTTAAAAACGCTTACGATTCGAATCGAATGGATTACAAGCAGCGGGAATCCTTAAGTCCGATTTGATGAGAATTATAAAACTGAATTATAAAACGTGATACATTTTACAAAAAACTACTGTGGAAATTGGCAAACATTTTTGCAAGAAGAACCACCTAAATTCAATAAATTTATGTTTATTTTAAGCTTGAATAAATTTATGATAACTTCGTTTTTAATTATTAATTTTTCTTTACGAAATCGATGGCATCGAAAAAACTTGGCGCACAAAATTTGGAGTATTTATTCCTGGCGACGTCCTTCAAAGATTGGCATTCAAGTTTTCCGAACACGTCGGCCAAAACGGGTATATCCAGTTTCAGCAGTTCCAATTTGTTTTAATTTTCGTGAGACGTGAGAATCAAATTTAAATGCTAAAGTGATTATAATTGTGATTGGCTTAAAATTCAAAATGAAAGACCCCAACTCACAGCGTTATTTGTGTGCATAATTCATGCAGGGAGATGAGCACAAATCGTATGATGCTTTTGTGTGTGTGTGTGTGTGTGTGTGTGTGTGTGTGTGTGTGTGGCGGGTGTGCAACCCTGGTCAGGATGTCGAGGAACCGAGCTGCCGAGTTGCCGAGTTGCCGAGTTGCCGAGTTCAAAGTAAAGTCCAGCGTATGTCAAGGGTCAAGCAAATATGTACAACCAGAATGTGCGATGGCGTTGTGGAGGACAACAACAACAACAACAACAACGGACTGGAGCATAACAAGAGCATATTACAAAAGTTATGAACCGGAAATGAAACGGAAGCTGACAATATTCACTGGCATTCCGGCCGACATGGCGCATACGTAACGTGCAAAATACGTGACGTGATACGTGAGACGTGAGACGAACGTGACATGCGAACTGCCATTTGCTCGGACTCGCTGCAGTTCAATTATGTTGCAACTGCAACAGCAACTGCCACTGATACAACAACAGCCACAACTCTAACTGACACTTATCAGCAACTGTTTTTTACTTTTTTATATATGTTTTTATTTATTTTTTTTATTTTTATGTTTTGTGTTTCTTGTTCCAGCGTTTGCTGAATAAAAGCTCTGAGCTGCATTCACGCTTAGCCAAATGGCAGAAGGTGGCCATCAGCCGAGCATGGCCGAGCTAAAGCATCGCATGCTGTATCAGGGCCAGGATCCCAGTCAGCCAGTGCTGCGTCCAAGCCGTCAAGACGCACCCATCGCAGACCCACAACATCCGCCACCCTACGATGATGCCATTGGCCGAATTGCGACAACTTTGCGCCAGAGCAATCCACAAGCGCACAACGCTGACCATCGCACCTTCTTTGCCGAGCCCCAGCATTTGAGCAGTCAGCTGCTGCCCGATGAGCGGGCTGAGCGCGCTGAGCGGCATCAGCTGGATGAGCAGCCGACGCAGCAGCTGCCAATTGATGGACAGCACTCGAGTCTGCCGCAGGTGCGCAGTAAGTAACCAGAGGTGGAAAGAGTCCACATAAAGTCTCAGACACAACTAGAACTAGAAACTAGAAAGTTACTTTCCGCGTATCAAACGCAGGCAGCTTTCTGATTGTGTGCATTCCACGTACTTTGACATAATGTTGATCATCTGTTCGAATATTGAATATATCGAGTACATTGTGTAAATAATGCTTAAGTGATGCTTAAATGATAAGCTGCCTCTGTTTGTTGGACAGGCTTCTTTGTGCTGGCGCCGCAGCCCCAGTTCGGTCGCCACGCCTGTCCGATTGTGTGTCCTGCTTGTGGCCAGCAAGGACGCACACGATTGCAGCGCACGGCGAAGATGAGGGCCCATTGCTGGGCGCTCTGCCTGTGCTTATTTGGGTGAGTCTGCGAGATCAATGGGATTACATATAACTGCCATACTTTACGCAATTCTCCCCATTTGATCAGCTGGTGCTGCTGCGCTTGTTGGTATCCGTATCTGATGGACAGTTGCCACATCACGAGCCATTATTGCAACGCCTGCAAAACATTTCTAGGCGCCTATCATCCCAAGGATTGTTGCCACTGAGGCTCTGCCAGCTCATTCAAAATTAAAAGAAATTTCGACACTTTGAAATCGATATTTTTTTGGGATTTTCGACAAAATTTCTAAAATGTGGTTCAGAAATGTTACATAAATGCTTTAGATTTGTAGTGTTCCCAATAAGTAAAATTGCAAACTCTTATTTATTTAATATATAACTTAATAAATGTCTCGCTTCATAGCACAATTGACAAGAGTTTTTCGTTTATCGCTTTTCGTGTATCGTTTTTTGAATTGTCATTTTGTGCATTTGGGCGTTGTGCGTTGAGTCCGACTTTAGATGACTTCCCCAATACACTTTTTATAGCTTTGCAACCATTCAGGCTACTAAAAGTGCACTTCAGCCTAATCGGAAAACTGGCCAACCAGACGCAGTACACAGAGGTGCTCCAGGCCAAGATGGAACAAGTTCTATCCGCTTATTGAAACTGATGAGGGTCGAAATTTGGTGCTGCTGCGAATCTGTGGCCCGTGCCTCGGCTCCAAGTGGCTTTCCATCAGTGCGACGCCGGCAAATTGAATTTGACGGCAAATGCATCTGCGCCGCGCTTTTGCGACTGTTGCTGCTGTTGCTGCTGCTGCTGATACCAGCTCCATGAATCGGGTTACACAATGCAGAAGCGGCCAAAAAAAGCCAATGGGACCAGTGCTATAGCGCTATATGTTGTCCATTGTATATTGCCCATTATTCATTATCCACTATCCATCGTCCATTGTCCATTGCGCATTGTCCTCATCGGACGCACTTCGCGCGTTGCTAAATGCACGAGCCACATCCCCATCCAGCCGTGCAAACCCAATTAAAATGTACCGGTGCGAGTTGCATAAGCCATTCGGAACGGATTTGCCCCATACGTCCAATTAGACTCGGCCTCAATCTGCAACAACAACAATAGATCCATCAGCAGCACTTATTAGGCAACAATTCACAGCCGCATCCGTATTCGCATCCGGTTTTGGGGTTGCAAATGCACCTCTCTCAAAAAGAGAAACAAAAGGATCAACAAAATAGTCAATTAGTTGTCCGCTTGCCACTAATGTGGACCCAAAGCGCATTCCATTTAGCTAAAAAAAAACCCTTCACTCCAAGCCAACTGATGGCAGAGCGGTGAAAAGGCAGTCCAAGGAAGGATGTAGAAAACGCGCTTGGCAAGCAGGCCAGCGTTCAACGGCGACTTCATAATAATAAAAATATGTAATGCGAAAACAATGACAACGAGCTGCCAACGAAACACAGCAAACAACAGCAACAATAAAAAAAGCAACACCAACAACAACAACAACAGCACCAAAACAGAGCAAACAACAATTGGCAAGCTGCGTTTCAGCGTGTGCCAGCAAAATAAGTTGGCAACTTTAATTAGATTAACTTGCTGGGCGCACAAACATTAATATCAATGGCACTTCAGCTGACAGGCCTGGTCTTTGGCTAATAATGTGTTTGTGCTGTTCTTGTTGTTGTCGTTGTTGTTGTTCTTCCTGTTGTTCTTCTCCTTCTTCCTTGTGTTCTTATTGTTGTCGTTGTAGTTACACAGATGTGCAGCCAAATATGTCTGCGTGATCTGGTAATATATGTTAACCATGTGGTAACCAACATCGAACACTGTGAAATACTTTCACACATAGTTTTATATATATTTCATTCGGCTGATTTGTACATCCATGGAAGAGATTGCTTCAGGACTTCTCACTGTATCAACTAACCCACAGTGGAGCTTCTGTAATTATGTCCTGAAGTTCGTAACGCCTTGTCAGAGACGTCTCCCACCCCATAAGGTATATGGATATATATGTTCCCATTCAGCACATTTTAATTGGGTCTCTTTGTGAATCCATATATATAGTTAAGCATCGGTCGAAAGATCAGTTCCTGTCTGACGAACATTTTTATTTAACAAGTTATGCGGACCAAACTGACTAAGATCAGTATCGGAACCTGGCGGTTTTTGTGACAACGAGCAGGAATTGATATTGGACACTTATTTCTCTGAGACTTTTAGGGAATTTTTAAGTTATTAGTGAAATTAAGATATCGGCTGGCTTTTCCCGGCTTGGAAGGGGATTTCATCCTCGGACTACCAAAGATTTAACTAAGCATTGCACGTTACAGATAATAGTATTAGTATTTATCTTAAAAGATCCAAAGATCTATTAATTTCAGGCAGCTATTAACGTATTTTGATTTTGAATGAATTACAAATTTACCGCGCTTTTTGAAGGAAATGCTTGAAGTGATTCCGATTGCTATTTCACTGCCCAAATATAATATTTACATTCAATTGTAGAAGTTAAGTTAAATAATTAATACAAATATATGCCAAGATAATATATGATCATAAAATATGGTAGATCAAGTAATGCATTAAACTCAATTACTTCAACCGAGATTCCAAATTCGTCCCGAATACAAAATACATCTGACTCTATTTGGCGTTTGGGGCTTGTGTCGTTATTGAGCTGCTCAGCGCTATGGCCACATAATAAGATAGACACAGGCAAACACATATGTACACACACACACACACACACCAGCACACACACCAGCACACACACACGCACACACACACGCCTACACAAAGACATACATACTCATTTAACGGTGGCACTTTGGCATCGGTCTGTTTGCAACTGTGGGCGACGTTTTTCTCGAAAATTGACAAATTTTGGCGGCAAATGTTTGCGCAACATATTTACGGATATTTGCGGCGTGTTGATTTGTTGATTACGCTCAGCGATGCGTAAATTGAGCCAAAGGCACACGACAGCAGCAGCAGCAGCAGCCCCACCACCACCACAGACAGACAGACAGACAGGGACACTGACAGTTGAATTAGAGCGTAAGCGGATGCAGATACCAACGTATGCGAAGCCAAACGAATGGCTAATCAAATTAGCAAGCAAAATCAATTGCAAATATTTTAATTGCTGTCGTCGTCGTCGTGTTGAGATTCGGGGAGTATTCGAACTGACTGCCGGCCACTCACTGGTTGCACATCCTCCAACAAGGGAAGGGAGTTCAGTAGCAGTTTGGTTGCAAATACAGCTGTGGCAGTGAGCTGTGCGAACTGTGTAAAAAGGTCAGTCAGTTAGAGCTGGCCAAAAATGGAGTTGGAGACGATGGCGTGGCAAGCAAATGGACTGCAACGTCTGGCGTCCTTAGTCCTTAGTCCTTTCCGTTGCAGGACTCGCAGGTCTCGAGCACTCGAAGCGCTGATATCCAAATCGAATCGTCTGCCGACTAATGCCGTTTTTTCCTTGTGTTTGCGAGTGTGTGTTTTTTATGGTGCCGGCGCAGGCGCCGCACGAGCGATGTGGCCGAGGACGAGAACGAGAACGAGAACGAGGAAGAGGACAAGGACGAGGATGGGTACGAAGACGAGCAAATGCTTCATTCACTAAAAACAGCGCTCGGGTTGTTCGCCGTTCTCGGTCCGCTTGGCAGCTCGGGCTGCTGGCTGCTCGCTGGTCGCTGTTCGCCGCTCGGTTTGAAGTTACGAGTTGCGAAAGACGAGCGTGTAGCGATTCCTTTGCTGCCCTGCCGTGCCGTGCCATGCCAAGCGATGCCATGCCGTGCGATGCGATGTTGTGTTATGTTATAGGACTGGCATCGCACTCTGCTGGCTCAATAGCGCCTCGCACGTTGGCCACGCAACACGTCGCGTTCAGTGGTGGTGTCCTGCTTGTCAGCCGAGAGTCCTTTCATTCTGTCGTTTGCCGTCAACGCCGGCTTGCTAAACGGCGTCACTTGCGATCCGCAATCGCCACCGTCGGCAGCCAGAAGCCAGTAGCCAGCAGACAGTAGCCAAAGTCAAAGACCAAACTGTGTCCAAATAGCACAGACTAGATAAATACGCGCCGAGCATATCCATATATGCATGGATTGAAAAACATTTTCCTCTAATTCGTTTGGCGTTTGTTTTTCTTGTTTTTGTTTGCGTTGTGTGTTGTGGTCGAAGTTGCCGCCTGATGGCCGCTCGGGGAGTCCAAAGCCAAGTACAACATTAAGTGGTGTGTGCGTGTTTGTGTGTGTGTTTGAGTGTGTGTTTGAGTGTGTGTGCGTGTGCGTGTGTGTGTGTGTGTGTGTGAGAGTGCGTGACAAACAACAAGAACAGCAGTGAGAGCAGTGAGGAACAGCAAGACAACAGTACATTTAAAGTCGGTTGCTGCCGCGTTATATCCGTTTCCGTTTACCGCGCCGCGCCACGCCACGCCGAGCCGCTCCTTGCGCATATCCTGCAATTACCAAAGAGACTCGAAAATCGGCTGGAGACGCCTTGAGGAGGCAGCGGTGGCAGTGGTTACACCATGCACGTTCCAACAATGCCCAAAAGGCGAACGCTGCTGCCCCAACCCAGCCGGGTGACCACCCGTCCAACGCTGCTTCTCCTTTTTCTGCTTCTTCTACTGGCGGCATCTCAGCCAGCCAAGGCGGCAGGAAATGATGCAATATCCCTTGCCAGTGCTCGCCGCCATCGTCAGGCGGAGGCGCCGACGTCCGCTCGGTTAAAACGTGATGCCAGCAGCGAGGACACTGATTCCAATGGCAGCCCACCAGCAGCTTTAATGCAGCCGAATCGGCAGCAGGCTTTCAAGGATTTTGATTTATCCGCTTATGTGAACGGTAAGTGAATCACGGCAGCAACAATTGCACAACATTATCACCTAATCCACCCTTGCAAAATCAGCTTGCAGCCAAAACCCTTAATAAAAATAAAAACACCCAACGATTACTCTAATTACTGAGTCGTCAACCAATCCCTTAAGTGCTCCAAGCAATAAATCATGCACAGAATGTATCACTTCAATTTAAGCTAAGGCTTACATTAAAACAAATGAAAACTTGAGAAAAATACATTCTGATTCTGATGGCATGTTTATCATTGCTGATGAAAATTTACCAGGATTTCGAAAATCGAGTTGAAACTCAGAAATGTTTTCAAAAAATAAATAAATAAATAAATAAAAATTAAGCTAGCAAATTATTTATATGAGAATTTTTGATGTTGTGAATATGTTTTTGTTTAAGTGGAAATATCTTCAAAGAAAATCTATTTTATAGTCCTAACCCAACTTTACTTGACTGATACATCGAAATATGCACAAATTTCTAATGTTGATTTGAGCAACTTTGCTTAGAATGGCGGACTCAAAAAAACAAAAACAAATTTCCAAGACAAATATTAATTTTTGAATTCAATTCAACAAATAAATTGATTTGGCTCCCAGCAGAAAACTCTTGAAAATCACAAAAGAAATGCCAAAGTTCAAAGTCTCCTGCCATGTTATTTTACGCACCTTTTTTGCAAAGCTGCGTCAAAATTTGATGCACATGGATTTAAAACGCCTCCGAATGCAATTAGGCACAGATTTTTGCACAGTGCATGGATTCTCATGGGCTGTCAAATGTTTACATTGCACATGCCGACCGATTGTATTTATGTCAAATTGCCATTTAAATACAGTTAACACTGTTTCTAATGTGCTTGTTTTTAGCAATGTCATTGTGTGTGTGTCTCTGTGTGTGTGTCTCTGTGTGTGTGTGTGTGCTTGTTTGCTTGTGTGAGTTTATTCAAATACATGGACACTCATGATGTGTGCGCTATGCACATAAATATGCAGGGGGAGGCAGCAGAACTATTTAGGCCAGACACAGTTGCATTGGAAGCATTCGCACGCCCGCAATTAAAATGTGAAATTTATTTGCAACACTTTGCAGCTGCGTAATGCCATTTTGTCGGTATCAAACACACTGACGCAGGGATAAGGTTACTGATAGTGCCATCCAAACAGTTACTGGCAATTACATTACTCATACGCTCTGTTGGCCACTCAAAAACCCCCTTTCATGTGTCATTTATGTAAATATACATTTTGAGACTATCAATATATTTTGTAGTTCATCACTTTCTCCTTCTCCTGCCCCTTCCGACAACTTGCTGACCCCTTTTAGATAACAAATTGAACCCGCCCAGCTTGTTCAAAAGCAATTAAAACGGAAAACAATCCATAGACATATCTATATCTATATCCATATATATATGCGGGGCGGGGGGGGGAGTGCGAGAGACAGTTGAACATGTTCATGTTTTGCGGAATTTATAAAAATGCAATAATTGCACTTGCATCTGTCACTGCAACATTGAAGTGCTTGTCACTTGTGTCACGATGACAACAACAACAAAAACAACAACATCAGTTACACTGTCCAAATCAAAATCATAAATATTTAAAAACAGAAAAGAACCTAAATAAACAATACGCAATAATTCGAAGTGTGTGGATTATGAATTTCAATTTCTGCGTCTGTGTGGCTTTTTCTATTTGTTATGGATGACATGGTTCATATGAAAAGACTTGGCAAAATTGCCATAGCCACAACTGCCATGCCAGCAAAGAGCCCGATGGGCAACGGGCAACAGAAATTCCATCCCGATGAACCCTGCATGCTGATCCATATTCATAGGCAACTGCTTGATATATACGTAGATGGGAATATGTATTTGCATTTGTCTGTCTTCGATGGGTATTCGTTATTTTAGAGAGATTTATGGAGACTGCATTTAGATTATTGACCGCACTTTATTGCTCAGTGTATTGAGACGCACTGCAATTCGAGCAGCAAAAAGATATTCTGGTTTCAAGCTGCAATTTGATTTGTCTTTGCCAACAATTTGGAATACCATTGTTGTTAACTTGTTGCAGTTGCCACTGCTGCTACTGCTGCTGTTGCTGCTGTTGTTGTTATTATTGTGTGGCCTTCCGTTGTCACCTTTCGCTCATATCTGCATCCGTTTGCCATAAATTATGGGCGCACATTCTACAATCACGATTTGGTTATGGCCATGGTTATGGCCATGGATATGGCTATGGAATGTAGAGTGTAGAATGGCCCATATGCGAGAGGTGAATGCGAATGCGAACACGAATTGCATTGTTTGTTTTGTTTATGTTTACACTCAGGTGTGTTCTGTGTTGTATTCTCTTCAGCTGTGTGTGGCTGCTGCTGCTGCTGCTGCTGCTGCTGCTGCTGCTGCTGCTGCTGCTGCTGCTGCTCCTGTTGTTGTTGCCACTCTTGTTGCTGTTTGTTTGCGTCTCGCCGCTTTGCTTATTCATAAGCCGCGACAGGCCATGTTGACACTTTTACCCACCTACCAACACTCACCCACACACACTTACACACACATTCACACACACACACACACACACTTACACACACACACACGCTGACACAGCCGCACCGCAATCCTGCGTTTACATTTGAACCGCCCGCAGTTAGAGGAACAACAATCGCATTTGCGAGGGATAACATAAAACATGTAGAAGCCAACTGATCTTGATCGTTATATCAGTTTCGGTATTGAATTCTTTACGTTTTTACATCAAAAGTCAATTTGATTGCAACTCGAAGTAGCTCATTTAATTGCCACAGCAAGCGAGGGTAGTCAAAGAATGCTACATTTTGTATGCATATATCTTTCTTATATATATATATATATATATTTATCAATCTAAGCTGATCGATTGTTGTGAGAATGACTGACAGGCTGGCACTAAAGAATCCCTGAGCCAACCACCAGCACAAGTCAAGAATATGTTTTTTGTTTTCAGTGTTAAAATGATCTAGTCGAGAGAGCTGGAATTGTAAGTGCTGAGCCTGGATGTACACAGAAAGGATCAATGTTGTGCCAGGATATATATCTGCTTGCCCAACTCGTAGGACATATCTTTAAAGTGGGGCTTTTATCGAAGTCGACAATGCCAAAAGTAACTTGATCTTCGCATGAAGTTGATCCCAATCAATAATTCACATCCTTCCTTGAAGTTGAGTATTTAATAGCAGAAAGTCACATCTAAGTGAAAATTGTCGAACTTTGTGTGCAGCCTGCGCACAAATATTGTTGCACTATTTAAACCTGGCCGTAAGCTTAGTGTTAGCCATTTTATTGTTGTTGCCGATTCCGCTGCTTGTCCTTTTTTTTGTGTATTTATTTTTTGTGTGCGCTTTATTTGTTTGTTATTTCTGCCGCCAACGCAGTCGACCTCACCACCCCCCCAGGATCACTTGTCAACGTCTTGTCACCCCCTGTGTGTGTGTGTGTGTGTGTGTGTGGTGTGTGTGTGTGTCTGCTGTGCTTGGCTTAGTTCTCAACTGTGTTTGTTTGCGCTGCTGCAACTGTTTTTGCTGTGTTATTTTTGTTGTTTTTTGTCATCTTAAAGTAGATAATCAAAAGTAAATAAAAACATTTCACATTGTCTGCGCTCGCAGAAATGTTTCAGCGATTAAATCACTGTCTTCATCGTAAATAGATTTTCTTCTATTGTATTCTGTTGTGTTGTGTTGTGTTGCGTTGCGTTGCGTTGCGTCGCGTTGCGTTGCACAACTGTCGCTTGTCTATTGTTAATGTGACAGCCGTCGAGCTTGAGTGGCATTACCACATTACCCGCACCAGCAACCAACCACAGCACACACCACACACCACTCAGCTTATCACTAGCAGCTGTGGCAGAACTGTTATTTGCATTAAAAATTTACCACTAAAACAAAATGCCTCTGTGGACATTTTATGTGAATTTTATTTGCAAGCCAAATTAGGAAGAACACGTTAAACTACTTAAATAATCATTGGCCCAGAGACATGCTCATTATACACACACATATATATATATATATAAATATATAATAATATATATATATAATATTGGCCGTCTGTCACTCACTCAGTCAATCAGGCAGTCAGTGCTATAATTATTTGCATGCTTGTTGGCCAGATTAGTTCACAGGTTGCAAACAGAAGCAGCATCTGAGCACTTAATTAACTTGGAAGACAATTTGATTGCACCAATTAGGCGCATAATGGTATTCAACATTAAGATAAGCATATAAATAGATAATCAGAGAGGCGCACACACCGACAGACAGACAGGCAGACAGACAGACAGACGGACAGGCAGACGGACAGACAGACAGAGAGATAATAGGAATGTCCTTAAAATCCCCTCAGCTTACGAAAACATGGCTCATCTTAAACACTTCTGTTGCAGACTGTGTGCTTTGTCTGTAATGTCCATTTGCAGTGGCCATTTTAATGACTTGCTGTTATTTTATTATTTTTATTTTTTTTCACCAAACTGTTTATATTTTGGAATTTATTGACGCAATTAATCGAATCAATTTTCTTGGAACGAGTACATTTCAAAGCCGTAAATAAAATCAAGTGAAAGCTTTGCCGTCGGCTGTAACCGGCAGAGGAAAACTCTGATACTCTGCCAATATGGCCAGGAAATTCTGTTTACAAATCTTTGAAGGAGGCTCCTTGTAACCCACCTTCCAAGTTAGACAATCTTCGCACTTAAGTTGTAGGAGTTATGGGCCTCTCCGATTAGTGAGTGAACTTTCAAATTTGGTGATTGCAGCTTTCAAGTCTGGCCAACAAGTATATCAACCCATGCAGGGAACTGGCGGAAAGATAATTTTGAAATGTGGTTCAGATTTTTTGGACTGGGTCAGCGGGAATCTGTATATTCGATCTTAAGAGAAGATCACGCGCAATCTATGCTTCCAGTTGGGTGACTCTATCTTTGAAATTGTATAAAATATATTTTAAATTTGTATTTTATCGATTTTCTAGCGCCCCAATTTTGACACTTTGGAGCAGGCACAAAGAAGTCTTTAGTTTTAAGGGTGTATAAAAAATTTGATGCTCTTTGCAGATCTGTTAATTTATTTTAATGAGGCGCATTCATATACATTTTCCGGACAGGAAAGTGGTTGTGGAAAGTGTGTTACCACAGCACAGCTCTCATGTTCACGGCCCAGCTCACATTTGTTCCGATTACACATGAGTCAAGCACAACCCCATTCAAGAACAACATCTGATCCACCTCTATTATTTTCTTGTGCGACGCACAAAGTTAACCTTAATAAACATAATTAGTTTGAAATTTGAAGCTTTGTGCATTAAACAGCTGTAATAATGCCACACTTGACAAGGACGTGTTCTGTTTTTCGGGAAAGGGGGGCGGCTGGGTGACTTTAGGGCCCATTATACCTTGTAGAATAATGTTCATTTCATTGATTTGACAAGGGCTCAACTCGTGTGTGCTTTTCTAATGATCCCATCAGCTGAAGGTGCCAAAGTAACCACAGAAATGGCTTGCTTTTTGTGCCTTTCAACATATAAATATGTATGTATGTATGTATGTATTTATGTGTGTGCATTGGAATTTCATTTAGCTGCTGCCGTGTAATTAGTCATAGTGTATTTTGCAAGCAACCCATTGGGTGCCATTTAATTAGCAAATGCATTTTGCCCAATTTACATTTAACGTATACGTTTATATGCACAGGTATATTTGAGTGTCTGTTGGTGTGCGTGTGTGTGTGTGTATGACCCGGGGTTATGTGCAATGCGTAAATTAAAGCCATGGCCGTCAAGCCTGTTTAATGCAGATGCTGCCCTTGTTAACTGTCTAATTATAATTTTATTTTTATTTGCAAGCATCTTGTGCGCTTCTATTAACAGCCCGCATGACAGAGAAAGGCACACAGAGTCGGAGAGAGCACAGAGAGTGAGAAGAGAGAGAGGGTTGAGTATTAGCCCTACCCTTGTCAAGTCATTAGGGCTGTCTTCCGCCACCCACAACTGGGTGAGTTTGCCTGCAGCTTAGCTTGGCAAAAGGCTCGACCTTTGCTCTACTGCTCTCAACGTCAATAAAAGCAGCAGCAACTCAAACAAAGTCGCAGGCAAAGTGCAGCAGCAGCAGCAGCAGCAGCAGCAAGATAGTGTTTAAGCGCTGTCAATGCTCGAAACAATTTGGCAACGCGTTGCGAATGATTAATATAAATCGATTCGCCCAGCACGCAGACAGAAAGCAAACAAAAAGAAATCGTGCGAAATGCATTCGACTCGCATTTAGCTTGAAACAAATAAAAATTCGATTTTGACCTCGCATTTATTTTCACAAGACAAGAATTAATTCGCATAAAGCACGCTGCGTTGATGTTTTCATTCATTTCCCAGTTAACAAAAAAAAAATCCATATTTGATGTGATATGTTTCCGCTTCACTCTGAAAAATTGTTGTTATTTTTTTTTTTAGAGACTTAAACAACAGAATTTATTGAATGTTTTAAAGAAGTTTCGATGCTTTCAAATTGAGCTCGGAGTGAAGTGGATGTTTTTGTTCCAGGAAAAATAATTTTAAATTAAAAGAAATTGCATTTGTTCCCTGGAATAGAAGTTTTCGCACACCATCGTTGCGACGATAACTGCCGGTGGCTGTTCAAAATGCTTGCCAATATCTTTCTATTAAGGTTGGCAGCCACCTTAGGCTAGCTTCAGTTTGCCTTAAGCCGGCGACTGACAGAACAAAACAAAAAAAGAAGGGAAATCGCTTACTGACTGCTCACACACTTTCCCACTTCTGCTGCTGGCGGTGTTTTCGGCTATGCGTGGCGCAAAGTGTCACATTGCAGATATGGGACGGGAGGGGGTATTGGAATGAGAATGGGCCGCAGGGGCAGCAACATCAACAGCAACATCAGCAGCAGCAGCAGCAGCATCAGCAGCAGCAGCAGCAGCATCAGCGCTTTAGCCACGCACTAAGCTTTCAACTTGCCCCGGCCATCATTTGCGGTTTGCATGTGCCACCAACAACAACTGCAGCTACAACAACGCCAACAACGCCAACAACAACAATAGCAACAGCTACAACAACGAGCAAGTGACGGCAATTTTCGTTTAGTATCGCAGGCAGCGCCAGTCGACAAAAAAAAAAATGCATAAAAATCGCGTATACGCTTCAAAAATTCAACAGTCCGCAATGAAAACGAAAGAGCAGAAAAAAAGCAAGTGGGGGCCGCGTTGGAGGGGAGTAGGGAAAGACGGGTATTAGGAGGGGGAAAAAAAAGGGCAGCATTTTAACCATTGTTGCAGCAGCTTGTTTAAATTTTATGCGTTGACTTTTTATACATGTTAAACTCACAACATCAACCCCCACTCGACCCCAGTCGGCTTTGGAGTGTGGCACAATATTTTGATGTACGACGACAGCTTTGGGGACACAAGTTGCAGCGTACACACACACACATACACACACACACACACACACTTGGGCGCAGGTGTCTGTACCCTTTGCCGCACGACTCTGCAAACTTTACAGGTCCAAACGGAGCCAAGGACTTGGTGGCCATCAGAATCCGGGCGTGTTAACATTTATGTAGTAGCTGCTTTAAGAAACCCGCATGCAACTGCAGCACCGACTGCGACTGCAACTGTGACGAAGCCGAAGACGAAGACTGAGATGAAGACTGAGACGAAGACTGAGACGAAGACTGAGACGAAGACTGAGACTGCGAATGATACTTCAATAATTCATGTCTCAGGAAGCTGCTTTGAATGCCGGATGCTCGCAGTGCGCGGACGGAAATTGAAAACTTTATGCCACTGCCAGCAAAGAGCTCTCGCGAAAACTCAGTCGCTGCTGCAGTTGCTGCAGTCGCTGCAGTTGACAGCGGTCGGTCCAGTGGATGGCGTCCAGTGGTCGAGAGCAGCTCAACAGAAACTACAACTTCAGCAAAAGAAACGAGCATCGCGTGCAGAGCTTTATTATGATTACCAGTTAACTCCGGCTGCCAGACAGACACCGAGAGACTATCAGACGGACAGCCAGACGGACAGCCAGGTCGGTATGCCTGAGGACAGGGTGTTACTGGAGCCCATAAACGCTCACAGTACAAGTTGAAAATCGTATCATAAATCATGTTTGTATATAAAGATTTTAATGTGTATACGCAAGTAAAACTGACAAATATATAAAAATAATGCGAGCAAATTTCTAAGCCGAACGGGGAATACTTGTTATGTAAGGTGCCACAAAGAGACAGAAATGACACAAGTTGTTGCAAATGTATATTTGTTCATTTGTCTTGTTTTTTTTTTTGCGAATTTCGTTATAGACTCGAATCGATTTTTACAGAACGCGATAATCGCATTTAAGGTCAAGGTCAGTCGCCAAAGTCAGCACAACCTTGGCCTCTGCGCCACGATGGGTGGTTGTGTTGATGACTAGAAATCCTTTCAATTTCTCTGCTATCCAAAACATATATTCACTTTAGATGTCTCCCTGGCGCACAAGCTGTTTTCATTAGGATAATGTTTAGTCTCAATTGAAATAGACTTTTTTCTATGTGCGACAATACAATTGAATTGCAAGTAAATAATTGATATGAACACCAACAAAAGTTAACTTAAACTATTTAAACTCTCATAATTATAAACAATTTTCAAGATCATTAAAATTGCGCGCAAAAGCAAAGATGATGATGATGATGATGATGATGATGGTAAAGATGATCAGCATTTGAGCTGCTCGCCAGCTGTGCTGTTCCATTTCCACCATATTATCGAAGCCAACAAAGTTATTAAGTGGCAACATTTAGTTACTTTTGTTTTTATCGCTACCAACGGGTGGCAGAACAGGGCAGAACAGGGCAGAACAGGGCAGCACAGGGCAGGGCAAGGCATGGCGAGGTTCTCAAGCCATTTGAGGGAAAAGTTTGCCAAACGAGCAAATAATCAAGCGAAAAACTCAAAAATCAAATGACAGTGATGCCATAGGCAACAGCAACCAGCAAACAGTAAAAAGCAACAGAGCGAGAGAGCGCGAGAGAGAGAGAGAGAGAGAGGGAGAGAAGGAGAGACCAGCTCTCGAAGCAAAAAACGTGAACAGAACAAATCGCGCAACTGGGCGCAACGTACTGAAACAATAAAATAAATTAACCTTGAAGTTCAATGTGGAAAATTTAGTGGTGTTGTCAGAAGTCGCGCCCCGAAAGCCGCGCCCCGCAACCACCCCCGCCTCTGCCCAAGAAGCAGTCATTGTTGAGTCGTTATGCAAAAAGTAACATAAACAAAACGTAGCGCAAAGTTCATAAAATGCCAAGGGAGAAGTCGCGTCTCCGCCGCTTGGCTGCCCGCAGACAGAGACAGAGTAGAGCAAAAGAGTTGGCACCACCACCCACCAACCACCACCCACCACTTAATACCCAACACTCAACAGCCAACCCACATCTTTCTGCCCGATTAGGCACACAGTGAGACTGTGGAGAGGGGGTCGTGGGAGCTGGCAGGTGATTGTGGCTAAAGAGCATCTACACACACACACACAGACACACACACAGACACAGACACACCTAAACTACACAAATATACACTGTGAACGTTGTTGGATGTCGCTCAAAAAATATGTGTGTGTTGTGCCACAGTGGATCCCAACAGTGACGGATCGGCAGCAAAGCACACATAATTACTCATAATGGAATATTGGCTTGCATTATTTATGTGGCCAGCGTTTCACACCGAAAACCCATCAGCAACAACAATAAACAGAAAAACCCACAAAAGCAAATTTAAACGCACGCATTTTGCCTAATGACAACCGCAATTCGAATACATCGTCCGTTCCCCCGTCCCCCTGCAAATGCGACACTTCTCAGGCGAACAAAGTCCATTTACATAAATGATAATCCTCTATATACGCATTCACACACACACGCACACACACACACACACACACACACACAGGGTCCGAAACACACACAGAGACACACACAGACTTGGTGCTCACCTTTGAACTTTGACCACATCAAATTAAATAAAAGGTTGGCCAGCTCGCACGGAAGTTCAGTTTTAGTTCGAGTTTGAGTTTGAGTTCGATTCACTTCTTGCCTCATCGTGCCAAATTCGATTAAATAAAGACTTACATGCCCCAAGACTGCGCTAATCCCTTTCAAAAAGGCACATCGATTTTCTAAGCCACACTTCAAAAGCACATTCAATCCAATTAAGATTAATGCTGCTTCTGTTTTATTTTCTGGTAATATTCAAATTCCCCTGCGCCAGCTGTGCATCTTAAGGTGTATTTCCGTCACTTAAATGCCATCTTCATTGTTTTATTAAAACCAGAATATATTAAAAGCTAATCGAGTGCAAAAAATAAAAGTCTCTCTTCGAACACACAATTGAACCGTGGTTTCAACTATTGCATTGATAATTAAGAGAATATATTACAAAAAACAAAAAACAAATAAAAATAACACACAAAATAACCGTCATCCATTTGAACTTGACTAGATAAATGCGTTCAGCAGTTTCTGTCGTAAAAGGTTCAAGGTTCAAGGGCACAACTGGTGACGGAGTAGCACAGACCAATTGACTAATGACGTGCAGATAAAATACGGATATTACGTCATGTTCCAATATATATATATATATATATATACATATACTATATCGACATCATCGAGCTTAATTCAACTAAAAGTGAAAGTTTCGTTTAACTTACAAACATGTTCAAACTGACTCAGGCTCTTCAAGAATTGTATCTATGTGCAACGACAAGAACACAAATTGAAGTGGCATATCTGTGTGTGTGTGTGTGTGTGTGTGTGTGTGTGTGTGTGTGAGTGTGTGGCTATATTTGCATTTGTTATTGTTTGCCTCAAGTCATTGGCTCTGTTTACGTTATATATTTCCCATTTGCACCGATCTCCCCACCAAAACACTCACCTGTTTCCACCTTGCGTCAGTTTTGAATGGTTTGGTGTAAGCTGAAAGGGGTTTCATATTCGCATTAGCATTTAAAGTTACATTTGCAGTGCGGTTTTCAGTTTTTGGGCGTGTATTTTAATTGTGTTGACTTTGTAAATGATCCATTCATAATGCTCCTTGAAGGCATCGTTTGTCGTTGTTCTTCGTCCTCGTCCTCGTCCTCGTCCTGGTCGTGGTCGTGGTCCGCTCAAATGTTACTGCCTGTTTTTAATGGCCACAGTTAAGCTGGTCAAAAGCAGCAGCTGAAAATCGATAATGAATTAATTTCCAGCATAAGGCAAATGGCCCAGACAAATTTATGGCTGTGGGCAGCAGCAGCAGCAGCAGCCTGCATATTTGCCTGGCCTTCATGCTCATAGCACGCCTTGCCTTGCCTTCCCTTGCCTTGCTCAGCTACAGCTAAAGCATTTAACGTTTACCACATGGATATTGGGCATCGTCATCGCCACCGCCATCGCCATCGCCATCGCCATCGCCATCGCCATCGCCACCGCATCCCTCACCTGGGCGGCAAGCCGCTAACCGGCGAGCAGGCCAGGACAGCAGATTTTTAGCGAGCTGGCCGCAGGCAGTCTCAATTACAATGAGCTTTGTGGCTGTTACAGCTATTCGCACTCACACTCGCACTCACACTCACACTCACACTCACTGTGGTACTCAGAGAGCGAAAATCCCTTGAGTAAACATAAAAAACCAACAAGCAAACAAGCTCGTAAATATGAGTGTGGGCTCAGCAGTTGATATAGATATATATATATATATATATATCCATCGAACCCATAAATAGATAATATATTGTATTTGTATATATAGTAATCCAATAAGATATGGTCAGATTCCAGTAGCAAATTTGCCTTCGATAGGCTGCTCAATTCGCATAGCAAATGATATGTTAATAATAAATGTGCAACCTTTTCCCTTTTTCAACTTTTAATGCCATGACTAGACAAGTAAGAATGCCCTAGTCGAGATAGAGAGAGAGAGAGAGAGAGAGAGAGAGAGAGAGAGAGAGAGAGAGAGAGAGAGAGAAAGAGAGAGAGAGCTCGACTAGCAGATACCCTGAATATCAAGAAACATTTTTAGAAAAATGTATGTGATTTTATTGCTATCGGAAATTTGTTTTTATCAATATTCGGGAAACGGGAAGTATTATCAATAAAATAAAAGAAGTTTCATATGCGTTTGCTATGCGAGAACTTAGATTTGAAGCAAGAAGTCTCTGGTTCTTTTTTAAGATCGAGTCGTCTGTTGGTACCGATCAAATATATATAGATATATATATATATATATACCTTACGGGCTCTTAGATAGTTTCTTTTGCCTATTGCATAATATTGCCCAATTTCAATATACCCTTTTCACCCATTATTAATGGGCTTATTTGTGTTTGCTCAGAAAGGTATGCTACACATCTGAATATATTTAGAATATCTGCGAAATTGATTTTGAATGTGGAGTTTGGAGCTAAAATGAGTGATTTAAATAATGCATAAGCATGAGTCTACTTGACCGTTGTTCCCAACTGTGTTAACAACTGCCATTTTTAGTCTTCATGTGCTAAAAATGAGCAACAAAAACACAAAGAAGAAATTTAAGGATTCGAAATGTTAAACATCCAAATGTGTTTCGCATTTCGAATCAATTCTTGTCAAGATTTGCAGAACAACCACTTTTGGATATGCCAAATACTATTTGAGTTGACAATATTTAATAATAGCAATTTTTCAAAAACTTTAGGCACACTCAAAAAGAGAGAAAACCTTGTTTTGGGTCGCTTTGATGTTTGGCATGTGGCAAATGACAATGATTGCACTGTCATTTCAATCTGTCTTCTGCTCGACCCAAGAAGTTTTGTTGAACTTTCACAGCAGGGATTTTCCACTTATGCAACGAGTTGGTTTCAGACATTCCCAATCCCAATCCCAATTCGAATATCCAAAACCACACACACACACACACACAGACAGCCAAACACACACACTTGTGTCTGTCTATCTGCCTTCCTGTGTGTCTTTCTGGAAAGTTTCAACTGTTTGCTTAGGCGCCAAGTATCTGGAGTAGTTGTTCAGCCAAACCACTCTTAAGAATTCAGAGCAATTTCGCTCGGCGATGGGCATTTATCATGATGAAAGTGCAGTGATCAATCAATAATTCAAGTGCAAAATATACAGATTAAATAGAAACCATTTTGGGGATTAAATAACTTCGTTCTATGCATAGGAATATCCAAATATCACAACTAAAATCACGAATCCAATATTGGAAAACATCTGAAACTATTATGGAAATGTGAGTTTGATTATCGATCCTCGATTTGATCGTCACTCTTGGGCTGGATGAGTTTGACTCTGAGTTTAGCCAGAAGCCACCGCTCGAGGAGAATGTTGGTGCAGTACTCAACCACATTGCTGCCAATGCAGCCAAAATGAAGGCCAAAATACCACGGCGGTCGTTTAAATGATATCCCAAGTAAAAAAATGATACACAAACAAATTTTCAGTTGTGGTCTATTTGATCGATAGACCCGATTCAAGCATTATTTCCTTATAACAACTTGAGAGTTTTCCATTTTCAAAAATGCGCATCTTTAATGGCTATTAATGCTTCGATAAGTTGTCCCGCACATTTGCACCTTTTCCACCGTTTTAGTCACCTGACACATCTCCCCCTCGCTACTTTTGTGCCACACCGCTGGCAATTAGGGGCAATTCCAAGTTCCCAACTCGAGCGCAGCTATTAATCAATTATATTTGTACGTGGTATGTGAATAGGCCAAGTATGACGTATACGTAATGCACATATTAAATGTCATTTGACAGTCAGTCAGATCGTCAGTTCGTCGGTTCGTCAGTTAGTCAGTTAGTCGGTTCGTCAGTTAGCTTACTGGCACAAGTCACGGCAAGCAATTGCATATTAAATGGCAATCGAGGGGCATTAAAACTAATGTCCAAACATATCGCTTCACTCGAACCGATTAAGGGTTCAAATTGACATCTCGACATCTGCAATTAAAGTATGGCTTCTATATCGAGCACATGCATGCATGCATATGCATTTATATACATATATATATATATATATATATATATATATGTATGTATGTATATATATATGCATATAGTTATTCCTCACTCGACGCTGCTGGCTGTTATTAGGCTTGGAGAGGTTGGCTTCTCGTGTGGCAAACGTGTTTGTACATGCATTGCACCTGTAATTATGCGCACGGCTGACACAGATTGCACACCACGCCACTCTCAGGCACACACACACATACACATACACATACATACATACACATAGTTGCACATATATATTTATAGCCTACTTAAAGTTAGTAGGCGTAAATATAAACAGACTTTCGGATGTCGACCCCCACGACATGTTTTGCACTAAGATACTCTTTATAGTTGCAGCCTGACAGGGTATATTCGGCATCGCTATCTGTGCCTCCATCACAGTCAATTGCGTTGTCCTCTATTTGATGCGACATTGTTATTAATACCCAATCTCTGAATATCATTTGCTCTGACTGCGAAAATCTCCTCGTTGAATTCCGACGGGATTTGAATAAAATTATGAAATTCGCAAAGCAAACCTTAGTTGAAAATGATGTAGTATCTTGGAGAAACATGTCGAAAAGCCCTCAACACCCGCCAACGACTCTTGCATTGATGGATGGGAAAAATGCTCAATATTAAGTTGATGGCAGAGCAAAATTGTGTTTGGCGTGTGTTCATCAAGCGAACTGTGCAGGGTATTTGGCAGTCGATTAGCTCAGTCGATCAGCAGCTGTGTACAGTTGCGCCTTGACATGCAAATTTTGCAACTGCAAATTTTGAAGCACAAAAATGCACAAATCACGCAAAACGAATGCGCAAAGTCCACAAAAATATAATGATATGTGCATGTAGGGAGGTACTACTGTACTAAATTGGAGCATCGCATGCCACGCGACTGCAGCATATTGTTGTTGCTATTGTTGTTGCTATTGTTGCTATTGTTGTTGCTATTGTTGCTATTGTTGTTGTTGCTGTTGGTCTTAGTTTTCGTGTAGTAAATGCTTGCTGAAAATTCAAGACTTGAATCGCAAGCAAACAGGGAAAGCAGTCGAACAAAATGCTGGCAACTACTGCTGGCAGCGAAAAGAACTTAAAGTAGGTTACTTACCGAAAGCAGCTCGCTTCTGTGCATGCTTAAGGCAATGCCTCAGACGGACGCCTCGAGGCTCCTCTCGTGCTCTAATTGAGGCAACAACAGCAGCAGCAGCAGCAGCAGCAGTAGCAGTTGCAGTTGCAGTGCCAGCGCAAACTTGCCGCATGTACGAACAGTTTGGTGCATAATGACAGGCACGCCGGCATGCATATTTATGTGCTGGCGAAGGGGGGTGGGGATTGGGGGCTGGGGGTTGGGCATGGCCAGGCTGCAGGGGGTAGGTTAATGCGTAAACGTCACGCTCTATTGGTGTGGCGAATGTTGCACAATGCCAAGAATGCCAAGCCGTGACGCTACAGTCTCAACTTTTTGCTTGCAACTTTAATTTGCCACTTGCAGCAAATGAATTTAAAATTCGCTAATCATTTGTGTAAGATTCCGCTCAACTAATTATAAACATTAACTAACAGATTCAGTTGCGCATAGAGCAACAGCAACTTAACTTAAAAGGGGTATGGAAAGGGGGATTATGTATTCCACTCCATTCTCATCAACTATCGAGCCTATTTACAATCTACTCGAATGAATTTCACTTGTTTTCTGGATCAAAAATGTTGTCAATTTCTTTGCGTGAAATGAACTTTAAAGGCTTGTGCGATTCACATTAGTTTGATGTGCGAATGTGGTACAATGAAGCATGAACGGAATCCTCTTTTCAATAAAGTGCACTTAAATTGCACCACAAAGCAACACACACAAGCACACACACACACACACACAGCCACTCACAGAGAGGAAAGTGGTGCATGCTTTTAGGCAGCAGCTTGCGGCAATTCAAGAGTTTGGCCGTCGAAGGAGTTTGCCAATGCACTCTTATGGCGCCTGCCAGCCAGCCAGCCTGCCAGCCAGCCAGCCAGCCAGCCAGCGAATTGCAGGTGCGGCCAAAGCCAAAGCCAAAGGTAAAGCCAAGCGCCGAAGGCAAAAAGCAGAAGGCAGCAGGTGCAAGAAGCTTCAACAACAAATCAAACAAAACGCGAACAACAACAACAAGCACAGCAACCACTAAATAACTAAATAAAAGTGTGCAACACTCGGCAAGGGGCACACACACACACACACCTGCATTCACTCACACACACACACACACACATGTTGAGGCAAGCGATAAATGCACTGAAATCGATGTAAAAAAAAAAAACGAAAAAAAAGTTGAGTGTCGGCTAAATTACTTTCCAGGCTGCCATAAAGGCAGCAGCGGGCAGCATGAGAGGCGTGGCACCAATAAAAATTATACGGAAAAAAGCGCGCTGATAGAGGCGTGGCATGCCGCCCTTTTTTTTCTTTATTCCGCAAAAATGTGAAAATTTTCAAACGAAAGAAACTTTAACTGCCATTGCAGAGGGTCGTAGAGCGAACAAACACACACAAATACACACACACACGTACACATACACATATGCATACAACAGCTGCACATAACTGCACACACACACACATATGTGTGTGTGTGTGTGTGTGTGTGGTGTTAGAATGAAGAAAAAATTAATTTAAATTTTTATGATGCCATAAAAATAATGCATGGCATGTCTCAACACAAACACACACACACACACACACACACCACACACACACAGTGGAGAAAGTGTGAGAAGGAGAGTGAGAAAGACAGAGATAGAAGAAAGGGCAGAGGGCAGAGGGCAGAGAGAGCAGCTGAAGACGACGCCACGCTGGCCCAATTAGCCACAGGCTGTGCCACCCTAGAAACTGTGCCAGTCTATTCGAGTGGGGAGAACGGAACGTCAAGTGTAAGTGTGTGTGTGTCCCTCTGTGTGTGTGTGTGTGTGTGTGTGTGTGTACACCTACATGCACACATACATGGACAACAGCTTGCAAAGAGCCTTAGTGCAGCAAGTAAAATCGGAAAGGAAATAGTCGAAATACATTTTTTATACATTTTACGATACACAAGCAAAAAGCCTACCGACTACTTTCCACAGCTTCCGTCGTATTTTTGTGTTTCAACTTCTTTTTTGTTTGTAGTAAAAGAGTTCTGAATTGCACTTCTCGACTCTGTTCGACTGGCAGATACTCTGTACTCAGCAAAAACAATAAATAACCCATTTTGAACAAGTGTCTATTTAATTACTGTTAATTCCGAATGATAAATAAGTTTTTTTGTTATTATTAGTCAGGGGCCTTATGCACTGCGAAACCCTTCTGAGCCTACACTAATCCCCCAACAATCTCAATTATTGCACGAATGCGAGACTTTCGTGCACAGATTAGTTTTCAAAGTTTTTGAAAACGATGCAAGGCGGAACAAATATTCGAAGCCTTCCCCAATCAAACACTTCACTGGAATGAGTAAAGCTGTCTCTTTATTTTATAACATTTGCACATGCACAATTATAAATACATACATATTTACATACACATATTTAACCATATCAAATGGAAAAAGGAAAAGAAAGTGTGAAATATGATTTTACTGTATTTATTTCGATACGATTTTTCTAGTCTCAAAAATAACAAGCTTTTGTTTTGCATCTGCACAAAGTAAATCCCCAAAATTTGTAAAGAATATGCTCAACAGGTTCATGAGGAAGTTATTAGGCCAACTACAAAATGCTTACACGTTTCGATTCTGATTTCAGTAGGTGTTTCTACTTGTTTGTTTTTTGCTTATTTTTTTGTTTTTTTTTGTTTTCTTTTTTGGCTACAGCACTGCCAACAAGAACAACAACTACTTCGTTTTGTCCATAAATGACTCATTTGTATTCATGGTTACGCCCCGGCGCTTTTGTCGTTTTGCTTTCTTGCTCCAACCCCTCCCCCACCCACAACTCACACCACCCGCAGCGTCGTCTCCCCGCTTTGGCTTAAGCTTATGGTAAGCAGCAGTGGATGAGGGGCATCGGGTGGAGCTAGTGGTGGGCATGAGTTACGCTCACATATGTAGTGCAAATGAGCAGTCAAATTGTTGCCGGCCATTTGCAGAGACAGAAGATGCGGCGTACAAGGACTAAGTCTAGATGTAGCTGTGTATGTAAGAATGTATGTGTGTAAGTGTGTATGTCTGTGTGTACATGTATAAGGTTGCCAGTCCAGATTATGACAATTGTCTTCGCGGCCATCTGACCAAAAATAATGCAGTTAATGGCCAAGTAAGTCCAATGGCAGCTTGAGCAAACATTGCGAACAAATTTGTCTAAGACATTTGCTACTCCAAATTGTTGGACGCATAGCGAGACACCTGAGTTGGTGAGCTGGTTTGTCAAATATGAATAGCCAACAGCTGCCTGATTTGGAATCGAATATTTGGATTTACTAAATAAATACTGCATTTTTATGTATTTCCCGCAATGGATCAGAATGCATGCGAAAATATTGGCCAAAAATCATAAATTGGATTAAAAACATAGTTCAATTATGAGGCAATGCAATTAAATTGAATGTAATATACCGAAACGGATTGGAATACTTAGCTTCTATATATGTATTTATTTTATTCTTTTTTTTTTTTTCTGTTTTTTGTTCTGCCTTAATAAATTGATTTTGCATCATTCAATATCTTTGACAATCATTCATTGTCCAACTACTTCAGCGTTTGCCTGACGTTCGTATGCAATAATATATATATATATATATATATATATATATATATATATATATATATAGTCAGAAAGCATATTTTTTACTACTGCAGTAGCGAATTGGTTTCCACTCAGTGCAAACATAATTCAGCATTAGAGGCGAGTCAACCTCCAACTCCAACCACTTCGATTTAATATTTCAAAACATAAATAAAGAAATATTTGAAAGGAAAAGGGGAAAGCTCTCATGGCATTGTAGATAGAATTGGTTGACGTCGAAGTCACCACGATTTATGCAGTTCAGATTGGCATTTCATTAGCAAACGCTTTTTGATCAATTTTCAGAATGCTTCTGGCCATTTTACAAAGACGAATCGAGTCAATTTGTAGCCGGAAAGTCTTTCGCTACTGTTGGCGCTGCAGCTTGTTGCTTGCTTTTATGTTGCTTGTTCCTGGTGGCTGTTGCCTTCTCCTTGCTGGCCATTAAATTAAAAGCTAGCTTGGACCAGATTGTGGCCCTTTAGCTGGTCTATGTGCTCGTCCATGTCTGCGTGTGTGTGCACAAAAAATATTTATTGTTATTAGCGCGTCAGAGAAACAATTTCTGTTTCAGTTTCAGTTTCCGTTTCTGCATTTCTTTCAGTTATGAGTTTCACTCGAAGCTTACTTTCAGCCCTACTTTCAGATTTTCATTTTCCAGCGGACATACAAAAAAACTCCCAATTTTACATAAATCTTTGGTTAAGACATGATTCACCAGGCACTTCTTGTGGGCAACAGAGTTCAGCTCAACTCAGCTCAACTCAGCTCAGCTCAGCTCAATTAAAGTTGAATTTGAGGACACGCAAAGCCGAGCCAATTAGCTGTATTAAACAAAAACCATAAAATAACACAAAGCCAACATTCGAGGAATTCCAACCTGGCCTTAATCGATAGACGCGTCGCTGGTTTAGCTTTCAAATGTATTGTTTGTGTTTTTTTGCCCAACTGTTTTTGTCCTTGGCCAATTTGGTGGTGGCAACTGGCAACTGCCAACTGGCAACTGGCAACTGGCATATGAAATATTAATGGTGATTACGCACAAAAAGTGTGGCTCTCACTTACTCGGTCAGGCGTAACGTGCTAGTCATGCTAAGCAACAACAAATCAACGCCGTCTAGCGACAGGGGCAGGGTCGGGCAGCGGAACCGGAAGTAGCAGCCACTTGACAGCTCTGCGCCTTAATATCAATATGTTTGCGGGCTGAACCTCAAACCCAATGTTGACTCTAATTGGCGTGTCAGTAATGCTGGGCACGCTGCCACGCTGGCAATATGAGCGAATATTCGGCAATTGTGTGGCCAGGTACGTGTAAGGACCTGTCAGAGCGACGTGGCAAGTTTCTTGCCAAATACTATTCGCTCCCATGTAAACACCTTAACGAACATATCTGGCAATATCTCGGTGCATATTTTTGAACGACTGCCATCGTTTAGCTGCTAGCTGCTGTTCACCCATCAAAAGCGTTCACTAATTATTTTAAAGTGTTATTTTCATTTTGTACTGTGCGAAAACCCAGACAAATTAAATAAAAATGGCACCCAGGTTATATTGAACCGCTGATTAGTGTAAACAATTGGCTTCTGGTTACAGCCTTGCCAAGACAAATTATACATCGCTCGGCATTAAATAAATAAAATATATGGCAGCATTGCCAGCGTGTGTAAACCGGCCTTAAGTCATAAGACGGCTTTCACGTGTCAAACGCAAAGCCAACTATTTAACCGGCGCGCTGAAAAGTATGCTATATTTATTTAAACAGAGAAACAGAGAGAGAGAGAGTGAGAGTGAGAGAGAGTGAGAGAGAGGGGGAGAGGAGAATGCGTTCAACATTTCAAATTTCAAATTAACAGAAATTAAAATATAAATTTACATTAAGCAACTGTAGTAAATATTACACTGCGCAAAATTACCTGCATTTCAGAAAACAATCCTAAAATGGAAATCACTCTGAAAACTACAAAAATATGGTCAAAGATGTAGAAATAATTTATAAATATACAAAAAAAAATATCTTTAAATTAAAAAGTTATATTTTATTAGCAGGTGATACTGATACTATATATATATATATATATATATATGCCACCTGCAGGAAAAACGCTTAAATTCTCATCTGTTTAGCTTCAAAACAGGCAAGCAGACACACAGATATGGCCATATACACATATATAGACGAGCAGTCGAAAAATGTGTTGAATTCAAAACCAATACACAATTGCTCAAACTAACTGAAGAAAGAGGAGAGAAAACTTATTATTTATGTATAAGATGTGCACCTAATCGGTTAGCTTGACACACTTTCTGCATTTTTAGTTAACGTCAAATTTCCACTGCTTTATATAAATGCCAAAATTCGTTTTACTTTGCAGGCAGTTTAAAAATATTTGAGTGCCGCCTGCCAAAAAGTAAAATATGCAATAGAAAGCAAAAAACCAAAAAGGGAAATACAAACGAAAAGCGCTCTCAGTGCAATTAATCAAAATGTTGTCGGTCCGGAATTCACTGCTCGGTGCCCATACTCAGCTGGGATGGATGGTGGAGGTCTTTGTCTTGGTCGCACTCGCGCTCACTCTGACTTGTACCACGTAGTGCAGTGTGAGTGGCGCCCACAGGCGAACGCACTGCAAAGAGTGGGTCGTAAAAGTGGCTTTAGCGCCAGCCTCGCTGCTGCGACTGCAAACAAAACTAATTATCGTTATGGCAACTCTTGTTCGCTGTTGTAAATTTCTCACTGTGCGTGTGTGTGTGTGTGTGTGTACGTACAGACACAGACATCGCTCCATATTTATAATTACTGTTTGCACACTTAACGAAAGCGCCAAGACGTTAGAAGGACGAAGCACTGTTGCGCCCAAGGAGCAGTTTGGGGGCAAGCAACCAGCTACCGCTAGGCACAACGACTCAACAAAAAAAAAGCACACAATTTTGAAACTTCATTTTGAAAATTGCTCTCATTAATCATGAGAAAAAAAATGGTGACAACAGCGGCAGAGCAAGACAGAGCACAAAATGACGACAACAGCAACAGTGTCACATTTCCTGAGGCATAATTATGGATGCGTGCATTGGTCTACGAATATATGTGGCAACATTTGTGTGTGTGTGTCTGTGTGTGTTTTTAGGCAGGTAGAAGTCTCTCTCTGTGTGTGTGTGTGTGTGTGTGTGTGTGTGTGTGTGTATGTGTGTGTGTTGTGCTTTGTTGGCGTGCCTCAACATACTTTGTTAGGCAATACACGCAAAACATCAACAAGAAATTGTCAAAATGAAACACGCTTCACATAAGATTTGCCACAACAAACACACACAGATAAGCACAGTTGCTGGTGGTTGGCAATTCGGGGGGGGAGATGGACTAGATCGCTAGAGCAGTTGGTAGACTACACATACATATATGTATTTTAATGACCTTCCACTGCCTTTTACTTCATGCAAGGGCTTAACTTTAACACTCAAATAAAAATTCCACATTCAAAGGCAAACTACAGTTTCAGTCAGAACTAAAATTTTGTTTTTTAATAATTTATAAATAAATTTCATAAAAGCCCAACTTATTTATCCTTTTATCCGATTGCAGAGGACATTGTAAGTGTGTGGTGAAGTTTGTAACGTGTTGAAGGAGATGCCTCCGACCCTGTATAGAAAATATATATTTACTTAATCAGCATCAACGGTCGAGTTATTTGACCTTACTTATTTTATGTTCAGTTTAACACTTTAAATTTGTTATATGATCGTGAAAATATACTTTTGACGAACAGAGCCACAACAGTTTGCAACAGTAAACAAATCACTGGACTTGAAAAGCTAACTCAAACTATTTGAACTTCATGTTTTTATTGAATTTAAAGTATAATTTAAGCACTTTCTTACTTCTACTTTAAAAATGCTTGAAATTGCATAAAGTATCTATTACAGAAAGAAGAAGAAGGAGCATCAGTGAACCAAAAATGTATATTTACTCCTAACAGTCACCAATATCCGGGTCGATCTAGCCGCACGTCTGTCCGTCCGTCCGTCTGTCCCACGGTCTGCTGACTTTGAAAAGAAAATTCCAAGGTTTTGTGACTTGTAAAATGGGAGCACGGTTGATATAGTTACTCTATATATACATATATATATATATATATATATAAGCGAACCTAATAGAAAGCATATCACCTTCACAATCAACACAGTCACAGCTGTGTTCCGACCAAAAACAACTCGGCCACAAAAGAAGACCCCCGAAATGATGTGGCCAAGCCCAAAAAAAAGTACAAAAAAACAAAAATAAAAAAATAACAAGTTCAAATATGACAGCAGCAAATGCGCAACTACAACACACTCCTTAAAGCCATTAAATCTCAGATAAATCTTTAGTTGACAAAGATTTGTAATTGCAATTTTGAAGCTGACTAACCGTTTTAACTAATTTTATTTTATAGTTTTCTTATAATAACCTGCGAAGAGACAGAAGATATTTTGGGCATTATAAAGCTCAGTCGATATATAAACCGTTTCTTTTGCTAATACAGAGAATATACCCCAGTTACAAAATACAAAAACAAAAAATAACGAAAATGAAAATGAAAATGAGAAGAGAGAGAAAATTGTTCGTCATTGACATTGTCCGGCTGTCAGCTGTGGTCTAGGCAAACTGTCGCGACAGCAATGTCCTGCAGCAAATGAAATAAGCGTGCCCTTGAATTTTTTGCTTTAGACCAACGTTATTATTCAGATGTCACGTTCACGCACACACACGCACACACACACACACACATAGAGAAGCATTCCCTCCTTAAATGGAAATTAATAATCAATATGGCGAAGCGAAAAGATGACGCAAATTGTGTGCGAAAGCCCCCCAACGACAGAGGCGACTCAATTTCAGTTGCAATTTCCTGGCCGACAGGTGGTGCCACTGTGCAAAGCGCATCAGCTGGGATCAACCGGATGAAATGAAAAGGCTTAGCGTTGATTTGCCTTCAACGCTGCTGCTGCTGCTGCTGGCTCATAACTCATACGCACCATGTGTCAATCTGTCTGTCTGTGACTGGCTGCCTCTTTGAGTGAAGTGCCTGTGTCTGTGGCTGTGTGTGTTTCTGTGTGTGTCTCTGTGTGTGCGTGTGTTAGTGTGTGTATTTTGTAAGCTGCGGCTGCGTGAGAGATTAATATTTAATTAAATCGATATGGCCTCAGTTGGCATAAGCATGCACCCCCTCCCCTCATGTTGACAACAGCTTGTAAAATACCAAACCGTTGACAGCCAAGTGATTTATTTTTGTTGGCTGTTTTATTTGGCGGCTCCACAATTTACCCAAGTCGCTCTTATCTGTCTGCATAGGTGCGTCTGCCAACTGTCTATCTGCTCTGCCTGTCTGTTCAACAAATATTAATTATAGCTAAAACTCTAGCCAAGCACAGCGCCTCTAATTCCTAAGCACAATCCAACTAAGAGCAAACCAAACACTGACAAACCAATATAGTTATACATATATCCCTGTAAATTCTACTGTTAATCTAAGCTGCCACTGCTGCCACTGCTGCCACTGCTGGTGTTTCACCTGATGGTCCCAAGGTGTGGGCATCGCATACGCCTGTGTGTTACAGTAAACGACATTGGCAGCGATAACAACGACAACAAGAACGACAGAGGCGTGACTAGGACACGCCCGCCCGAGTGTCAACTGGCTGCACTCTGCTGGAGTCGCAGCAACACATGTCTTCTTCGATATACACATACATCTCAGCATATATGTGTAAAAAAAAATACTTAGACTTATGTTTTGAGTGACTCCAAGAGATGTGTCTGGTTTGCTGATTGTTTGCTTGAAAAATAATTTAAAAGCTTGCAATCCAGTTGAACAGAAATGGGGAAGAATTTGTTGATCAGGATCTGTTTTCTATGTTCTGGTGTTTTGTCTATGCAACTCCCCCCTCTCTCTTTGCATGTACCCCTCTCTAATCTGCCTAAGTATTTATTTTGCGATTTATGCATTGTTTAAAATTCTAGTCAAATTCTAGGATTCTGTGAGATGCTTTAAGGTACAGAATATGTAACAGAGAACACCTAAGAGTTGCCGCTCCCCTGAACCAACAACATCCACCCCTCTGCCTGTCTATTTCCACACTGAATTCAATCCAATAGAATTCTTTGATAGCAGCACTCACTTTGATATCTCTCTCACTCACTGGCACTTCAAAAGCAAAATTTTGTTAATGGAGCGAAGCGTGTGTGTGGCTGTGTTATTCATGTTGTTATCGTTGCTGTCGTTGTTGTCGTTGCTGTTGTTGTTGTCGTTGTTGTTGTTGTTGTTTTTGCAACGAACCTGCAGCTAGCTTTCAGAGCTAAGCGAAGAGCCAGCACATTTGGCAGCCAGACTGTAAAATATGTTGGATAGATAATAGCTCTGCAAATAAATGCAAAACATCTGTTTGCATCGCTGAGCCGCTGAGTGCTCCATTCACTCAGGCTCACTGATATTCCATGGCTATTGCATTGCATTGAGCATTCAAAGAGCTCTGGAATCACTGCAGCCAAACAATCGCATCAGATTCATCAATCAGACAGAATTTCCGTGAGACGACCACAGAATGAAAATGAAATGAAATGTTATATATAAATAAAAGAAGAGTCCGAAATATAATGGGGTTTTCAGTAATATTTCAACACATTTTATTTGACTCAAAATTGCTTAGAATATTGATTTGCACTCCATTGGAAATCCACAAATCTGTCTGATCGCGAGGAATGGCGCAAAAGTTAGACACGTTTTTGACGCTGTTCCCCGCATAGTTAAAGGAAAATATCATTCCTCCACTCACATTTATTCAGAGCGGGAGGGGGGTGGTAAGGCTGTAAAAAGTTTTGACTGTTTCGCAAGTTGAAGCAGTTTGGGTAACAGACACACAACTTAGGGCTTATTGTGGAATTATGCAAATTTACGCAGCTGTAGATGTGTGTGTGGTTCTTGCTGCTGATTTTCCATGTGGGGCTTTAACTTCAGCTATTTTTGCCATATAATGCAATCATAAACGAGACACACACAACACACAAAACACACACAGGCACACACAGACAGGCACAGCAACATATGTGCAGCATGTCCATTTTGCTCATGTTGACTCAGTCAGTTGCTGACAACTGGCTGGGCCTAGACGAACGGGGCAAACTTTGTCTTTGTCGTTTGCCCGAAATCAGTTAAATGACAAACTCGCACACACACACACACACACAAACACACACACACACACACGAGTGTGGCAGACACAAGCGAGACATGAGCGCTTACAAAACGTTTTCCAGTTTGCAGCCCACACACACAAATTGCTTGTGCGTGAGTTTCCGTTAACGTTTTGTTTTTACAACTGAGCTGGTTGGCGTGTGTCTATGCGTGTGTGAGCTTGTGGTCTGCCTCTTTAGGCCTTGTTGCCAAACAGGCCGCAACGAGCCGTTTCTGCCGTGCCAGCAGCAGTTGGTTAAGGCGCTTCTCCGAATTGCGCCACACTCAACAAAATTGTCCAGTTGTTTAAAACTAATTTCTAAATTTATGCAAATTATTTCTACAAATTTTAATACGCATATCCTAAATCCACAATATCAAAAATATTTGTGTGCTTAATATAGGAATAAGAAGCACATTTTGTTCTTTATATTGTAGAAAAATCAACATAGAAATTAAGAAATGAAAACTCAGTTTGATAAAATTATTAAAAAAATAGAAATTTTGTATCAGAAGAATTTTTTCTAAGTGCATTTAGCAGTTGCGCTACGTCAGCCCTCGTGGCAGTGCAGATGTTGGTGCGTGACCAAAACCGCAGCCTGCCCTCCCCGCTCCTCCATCCACCACCCACCACGCACCACCCTCCAATTTACGCAATTGTCCTTGTTGGTTTCGCTAGCATTGCCACGTATTTGTGGCGCAATCAAGGTGCACAAAACGTCGCCAACACAAACAATCACAATGAGTGCCTAACTCCAGCCTCTCTGCCATTTGCAAATCACAAGCGCAACTGCTCGTGCAGCATTTGGTTCCACAAAACGATTTCAACACAATCTCCAAAAAACAACTCACGCAGCTGCTGCCAACCAAATGGAAAAAAAAATTATTGTATTAAATTCTGTTTTTTTTTTTTTAAGTGATGTTCACAATAATCAACAAACATGTTCAATATAAACTGGGGCATTTACAGTGAATGCAGGTGAAATGAATATAAAAGTTATAATTACAAATTTGTCTGATGGAAGAATAATAAACTTGGGCGATCTGCAAGTTTTTTCAAATTTAATCAAAATCATATTAAGCAACACGTTGAATCTGTCACGTTTCTCGGGCCGCCGCAGGCAATGCCAACTAAATCGATGCCAGAATGCGGAGAGAAGCGATTTGATTTTCCATGCCTTGTTTCGCTTTTGGCCAACTGAATTTATTGACTATGGCAGCGACTAGTTTAATGGGGGGGAGTTCACTTAGTCAGTACTGTTTCCTATTCCAATTACTACATGTGCATGCATGCGTGTGTGTGTGTGTGTGTGTGTGTGTGTGTGTGTGTGTGTGTTTGTGAGTGTGTGTGTTTGTGTGTGTATACTTAGCCCTGCTCTTAGCTTATAACCGCTTGGGCGGTACAAGTTCAATTAATTGCTCGTCTTACACACAGACAGACATGCACAGAATCCATGTAAGCTGACAGTCAAGCCTTGCTACGTGTTTGCTATGTATGTGTGTGTGTGTGTGTGTGTGTGTGTGTGTGTGTGTGTGTGTGTGTGTGCTTGTGTGAGCGCCCAGTGGCCATTTTGCTTGCACTGCGCTTGGGTAATCCCATCAAGCGTAATGCGAGAGTAGCCCCCAAGTGCAGATCATGTGGCATGTGGGCCATGTGTACAAAATGCTTAACACTTAACTGAACACTGAACCCATGATGAACAGCTAACAGCCAGCTAACCAGCAGTAGCCAAGAGCCAATAGCCAGCAGGCAGTAGGCAGTAGACAGGTGCCAGTTGCCAGTTGCCAGTTGGCAGTTAAATGGAACCAAGTGGGGCACCATAAAAGTAAAATCGGTTTAATGGACATAAAACATCAAAATATACAGATATATACAGGTGAAGGGTCAAGTCTGACAGAGTCAAGGCGAACTTGCAACGCCTTAAAGTAAGACTTGTACAAAGATACAAGAATTGAATATTATCCCAAGGCAAAAATGTTTTTGGGGTTTATAACAAACGCGAATTTAAAATATTAACTCACGTTGAACAAGTCCTTTTAAAAGCTAGAAAATGTTTCTAATTTTTTGTCAGCATTTTTTGTATGGATTGAATTATTTTTAAAAAGCATACAAAAGTTGGAGCATCCTTTGTGGAAGCGCATTTCAAAAATCAACTTGCAGTCAACATGTTGTTCGTCCAGCAAGACAGTGGATACCGATTGATTTAGGCCACAGTTTATTTAATTTTTTACACACACACAGAACACGCTGCAGGCTGCTGCCTCTGTCCGGACAACCTGTTACCCGAAAATGTGCGATGATGCCTAAAATTGCATTTTATGGCAAGGCGACAGTGTGAATGGGAGTTAATGTGAGAACTCTTGCTGCAAATCAGCTTATTGGGGCACAAAAAAAGAGAATGTTGAGCTTAACTGAAGAAAAATGAAATCGGATTACCTTAAGTCAGCACACACACACACACACACACACACACACAGACACAGACGTGGTAAATTTCGTTCGAAAACATGAAATGCTTTCACCAGTCTCAGCCCCACTTAAAAAGCAAGAAAAAAAAGCATAAAAACATACAAACCGACAACGCTGAAACAACAGGTTAGTTTTAGGTTTTCTGATCCGACACTTTTTTGATGCAGCTTTGGCTTTAACACACTTATTTGCACGTATACCCTGTAAATATGAGCAATAAGCTGCAAGGCAAAACCTCCTTTCCAAATATGCCATTTTCACACCTTGCAGCGTATCTGCCAGTCGAGCAATCTTCACTAGTTGCACCACACTTTTGTGTGAGTGTTTGTTTTTTTGGGTTTTTTATTTATTTTTTGTTTTTGTTGTTGCTGTTGTGGTTCGGCATCATAACGAGCAAGATTTATAGGTTCTTGCGTAGGCATAAAACTCATAAAGTACATCTGTATGTATCGGATATGTATTTATTCATATGTATGTAAGCGTGCATACATACATACACACAAACACATATACGTTTACATAGCTATGTTGATTTGCAGGTGGTAGGGGAAACTGCTCATAAAAATACATGTGTCATAAAAATAGCAGCAAGTGCGAGAAAACAATGATTGTATCTTGTGAAAGCATCGTCTACAAACAAGCTGAAACATGTGTGTGTGAGTGTGAGTGTGTGTGTGTGTGAGTGTGTGGGTGTGTGGGGGTGTGCGTGTGTGTGTGCTCAAGCGAAATGTATAGACAGCTAGATACATAGATGGATAGACAGATAGATGGATGGTAATAGCGCATAAGAAGCAGTAATGCCAAACTGATTTCAACTCATGCTTAAGATGTGTATAAGCCAAGATGTCGTAGATGGAGATTCAACCACTCTGATATTCTTTGCTGTTTTCTTTTGGATTGTACCGAAGCCGTGAAGCAGAGGGCCTTAAAATAATTTAATACTTTAACACACCTTTGCAAAGGCTTTTAAATATCCACAGCTACTTCTCAATTGTGCTGCTCAACAATTTCCAAGTTTCAGGCCCTAAAAATTATCACATTCATTCAGATTCACAATCATCCACACACACACACACACTTGCACACCTTTTTGAATAACTTAAAGGATGTTCGTATCTTATCTCAAACAAGAGCATCCGAGTTTCTACAATCGACAATGTTTTCTTCTACTGCTGACTTTTGCCTAAGAATTTTTTCAGCTTTCAACTTTTCCCACTTTTTTTTCCCATTTATTTTTTTTTATTTTGATGTTTTTTTCTTTTTTACTTTTCGCCTGCTCGTTTTGTGCTCATAATTCGTGCCATGATTAACTTACTAGCATGTTTTCCCTCTGAGTGTGTGTGTGTGTGTGTGTTAATAGTGAGTGTATTTCCATATGGATGCGGTGCCATTGCCCGCCATCACTGCCTGTTTGCTGCCTCTTGCAACTTTGTTGGTTGGTTGCTGTTGCTATTTTTGTTCTTATTGCTTTCGAGCACAGTTTGCAGCCTGCTTTTTTCTTTTTCTTTTTTTTTTTGCAGCTCTTCTTCGTATATTTTTTTGATTATGCTGGCTGCCTACAGGTGACAGCAGCCAGCTTGTTGGCCCAATGAATACAAACACATATTTATATGACATTGGCATAACTAAGGAGAAAAATTGCTTTGTCGGTTTATTAAGCGCATTTTATTGAATTTTTAATGCTGAATTTGAACTTTTTCAGTCATGTTGTTGTCGCTGTTGTCCTTGTTGTTGTTGTTGTAGTCGTTGTTGTGGGGTCAGCTGCCCTGCTGTTCTGCCCTTAAGGCATGACAAAAGTTTTTGGCAACAAGTTATATATAAATTTTATTTATTGTGTGTGTTTTGGCTGCTTTCTATTCATGTGCATTTCTATTTTCGTCCCTCTGCAAATTTATCGCATTTGAAATTCATATTTTTCGCTTTTGATTCAAAACATATTGCAATATCAGCACACCATAAAATGGAAAACATGTAATTGTTGATTTAGATACGTAGATACGTAAATACTTAGACACATAGGCCACTGATGTTCTTGATATTTATGCAGGAGAAAATCACTGCCATTTTAAATGTTCAGTTTTTATGTCGCACTGCTGATAATCTTCATATAAAGCAGATTATAATAAGGCAGATATATACATATAATGGTAAATGTGAATTATAATACTGAATACGGGTGATTTAAACTCGTGTTTGGAGCCTTGCTAAGCTTCATTTATTCAAGTGGCCAACAAAAACGAATAAAACACAATGTTTAAAATAAAATTTATTGAATGCGAGCAACGACTAAGCCAGCCTTTGAATGCATTTCCGTTGCCATCTGTTTACAGCTGAAAAAAGCATTTAATCGTGTTCTATTTCAGATGTCATTGAATGCATTAAGCATTTGTAAATTGCCCATTATTCAATTTGGCTTATATTAAAGAGCAAACAATTAAAAGCCTACGTTCATAGTTTATCTATAATTCATAATTCAACTTTAGCCACTTTAAAAACGCATTTGCCGCGCTATTCAACCATTGCTAAAACGCATTCAGAACACATTTTTCACTTTTGACATCATTGCTATATTTGAGCATACAGCAAAATAAAAAGGAAAAGCCATCCGCAGTCTGCCAATCGGAAAAGCCATAAGAAAATGCCGCGAAGAGAAAATGCAGCTAACGATTATTTTCCTGATCCACATTTGACTTTTGTTCTTGGCCTTTTGTTTAATTTTCATATCAATTCGCTTCCTTTTCTTTTCTAACTTTTATTTAAGTTATAGTTTTAATAACTCCCTGTGAAAGTTTGCTGTGCTAATTTTCAAAGTTTACTTTATTATTTTATTAAAATATTACTACATTATTAATATATAAAACTTTAAATGTTCTAAGCTGAGTGTTAAGGTTTCGTTGAGCTTGCGAATGAGTTGCCAAAACCAAAAAATATTGAAGACTTGTTCATTTGCATCAACTTTTCAGTATCATTTTTGAGTTTTAAGAAATACATTTCTGCTTACTTCTTTGTATTGATTTTGCTCTAGGTTAATATAAATATTTTCAAAAACTACAAATGCTCATTATATAAAATTTGGTGTTTTTCTAAGTGTATCGCAGATAACCAACAACAGATAGCTGTGCGTGTGTGTGTGTGTGTGTGTGTGTGTGTGTGTGTCTAACCTCGTCCGCATGTTTGGGATGTAAATTTATTTAGTGCATAGTCGGCAGTGAGACAACAATAGCGACCACAAGACCCACTAAAGTGTAATTAAAATCTCCGCAAGTTTAACAATACTGTTGGCCATTTGTTGTCGAGCCCATATTTGTTGTAGTTGTAGTTGTAGTTGCTGTTGTTGTTGTTGTGGTTGCTGTTGTTGCTGTTGTTTGCTATGACAATAGAGCCAGCATCAATTCGTGCACTTCACTCCACTTCACTGCACGCCACTTCAATCCAGTGGACACACGCTGTGCTCCCCAGAGTCAGGCCGCCCCACTCCAGCAGGGGCAAGCAACTCCCTCTGTATTTTGTCTGAGATGATTTCACACGCAGCACTGAACACTGACAACGACCACGACGACAATGTCGATGACGGTAACGATGACAAGAACAACTGCAGCCGTGCAACTGCCAGGACATTGTCGTTGTCATCTTCTTTTTTGCATTTGAATTATGTTTTTTTACGAATGCACTTTGCACCGCGTACCTGAAATTTGCTTGTTGGGACTTAACCTTGAACCTGCCGACCACATCCTATTCGTTTGTGAACCAAAACAAAAAATGTGCTCAGACAAAAGTTTGTCATTTGCCACATTACAGGCTTTATCATTTTGGGGCATGCCACGGGTCTTATGCGTAATATATAATAGTGTCATAAACAGTGGAGCGTTGTGTTTTGTCAATAAAAAAACAAACAACCGCCCCCCACAGTTATTATGAGTCATCTTTTTCTCTTTCTCTTTTTCTCTTCTTCTATTTTGTTTTTATTCGTTGGCCCACACAGCGTATGCGTAACGTAAGAATGTGATTTCTTGATAGCTTGATAACAGTTTGATTAAGCAGTAAATACATATGTATTTGCCATATCCGAGTGGAACTTGAATGGACACAAGCTCACAGCTTAATTTGATGGACATTGAAATGCACACAGGATGGTCTGTCTCTGGGCGTCCCTCAACTTCTCTGCCACCTCAAATTGCGCTTGTTGTTGCAAGAATTCTAACTCAGAAATGGAAACTGTGAAATGTAAAAAAAAAAGAATGACTCAGTTGACAATTCAATTAATTCAAGCAAATGCAATCAATCAACATTTAGTGGCCAAGTAATCCATTTATTTTTCAACAATTTTAATTGCGGAAAGCAAGTGTTGTAAATGATATTTACAAAAAATTAATGGGTGTCAAACCGGAACCGGAACAGGATCCGATATAATTAGTCCACACAGTTCTTAAGCCTTACCGGAACCGGAACAGAAATAAAATTCAGTTAAAATACTTCAGCAAATGAATATTAAACGAGTTGCTCAAACTGAAACTGCACTTTTGGCTTATGCAATTGAGGCCAATTGAAATTTTGCTGGCCGGTTGGTTGTTTAGCCAACGCGAATGCTTGGCGAGTGCCCCGCACTGGTGGTATTGCAACATAAATTGCGTGGTTGAGTGCACAATAAATGCGAACATCATTTTGCCAGAGTGCGGCCGACTGAGGTTGCTGCTTGCAACACATATGGGCTGGCTTTTTACAACAGCTACGAGCAACGCCAAAAGTCAACAGGCCATAATGGGTTAATTAACAGAGATAGGCCAGATGGCTTAAACCATCCTTAGTTCCCACCCCCACCCAAATCCTTGTGCCAAACGCTAATTTCATCCGTGTGCGCGCAAAATTTAAGCGAATGAAATACAGTGTATAACAGAGGGAGAGGGAGGGGGGGGGGGGTGGTTCAACTATCGTGTTGCTATTAATTAGCCTAAACTGTTGGCATGACAGGGTGTTGGGGTCCTTTGCCGAAGCGAGCGCTCTACACTTAAATATGCAACACGCTCATTACAAGCATTTTAATTAAACTCCAGAGTGCGACACTATTTAGATATGCATGGGGCTGTCAGCGCAAGAAGGAAGCCAGTTGGCAGACGGAATGGGAGCTCAGATTGTTTACGCGCCTTTGTGTGAAACGTACAGATACATATAAGTAAACATTCGCACACATATAGAAAGATAAAGAGTGACAGGTATTTTGTGTCAAGGCTACACTCACAAAAAAATGTATTGAATTTAAGGGAAGTCAACTCACCGAATTTTCCGAAAATAACTTTCTATATACGAATTGTGGATCGTTTCAAGTGGCAAGTTTCTCGTTTTCAAAATTTGAGTACAATTTTTAAAAAATATTTGAATCCCAGAAAATTTGATGGCTCATTTTTAAAGAGAGTCGGCATTTCTACTTTTTAAAAATCGATTTCAGCAAGAAGATCATATGGATTTCATTGCCTTTGTCTTAGAAATATTTTCCTTGAATTTATAAATTATTTCGAGAAACCATAGAAACGATTTTCTAAATTGCAGGCTTTTGCGATTTTTTTTTTTTGAGTGCTTGTACGGTGGATGGGTGTTTGTTTGACTCTGTGGAACTAAAGGAAAACAAGCACTGAACGTGACGTGCCCATGCCAACAGCAGTGTCACCTGCCCCCTGCAAACAACTGCAGAAGGCTCTGCCCAAGCCTCTCAATGCCCACAACCAACCTCCCCCTCCTCCCCAACCCGCTCATAACCCCACAAAGAGTGCTGCGTGCAAATTAATGCGACATTTATTCATTATGGCATGAAGCAGCTGAGCAGGACGATGGGGACAAGCCTCATCCACTTGAGAGTTGAGCAACACAAAGCGTCGGATGAGCAAAGCCCAGCGACGATAACCTCAATGTGGCGCCCCGACACTCGAGGGGATGGTCAAGACTGTCGAGGGGGTGTGACAAGCGAAGCGGGCCCCGTAATGTGTCGCCACAGAACGCCGAGGATATAAAAATCATTTGCGTGATTTTATTTCCAGATTTTTCCACCCTTTTTTCATGATTCTTCCTCTCTCGGCCTCTACACTTGGTGTGCGTGTGTGTGTGTGTGTGTGTGCTTGGCTTTGGTTAATTCAATCAAAGTCAAATAAATTTAATTAGTCGCCACGCATATTATTTCCATAATTCTAGGATTGCTCATTGTCCAAACAGATGTCAGTTGACCGCCGCTGGGCTCATTGTATTTATTTGAAGACGCAGATTTCCATTACAATCGCCTAAAAACATACTTCAGATGACATCAACTTCAAATTGTGCCCATAAGCAAATGTCAAAAATTTGACTGCATATTAAACATAAACTAAGCTGAAAATAATTAAAGTCAAATACTAACGAGCAAAATCAAAGAATCGCCTTTCAAGCAAAACTTGTTTGCTTTCAATGCTGCAGTTTATTTTATTTTTATTTTTTCATTTCAGATCCTTTGTCCTAAAAACTTCACATTTGATTACAAATCCAGCTGAAAAATAAGAAATCAATTTGCTTGCACAAACCATGTGAAATACAACAAAAAACATAAATAAAAATATTTATATGGGAATAGTTTGGGTAATTCAAAAAAAGAGCCGAAGTCCTTCTCTTTGCGGAAGTTATAAGTACTCAAACACACACACACACACACAAATTGTGACAAATTTGCGGCAAAACTAATAAATTGTTATTTGAGGTCAATCTACTATATGCAAATATGTATCTTTGTTGGCTTTTTGTTGCAGAGTACTTACTTGAATGTATGGTACAATGCTTCTATGCAGATCATTGCCGGGCATTTTATTCACAATTTAAGATGCCTTTTATCGCACACACACACAGGCACACACACACAGCACATTTTTATTCCATTTTATATTAATCTTGCATGCAGCAAGACTCCCAATTGTGTGTGTGTGTTCCCCAAATGGCAATTCAGTCAATGACAGCGCATAAAGTGTATACATATACACATACACATACACATAAATATATACATATATATATATATGTCCACATAGACACACACTCAAGGGACAGTCCTGTGCCGGCTTTTCTTTTTGCCAAATTCTTGTCTATTCTACTATGAGCAGAATCGAATTTTTTTCGGGTCATGCATGCATAGACAAACACACACACGAGTAACTTGAGATATATACACATACACATATATATATATGTATATATAAATTTTCAATGCGCACAGCGACCGCTTTCCGAAGTGGAAGCCCATTCAAGCAGCTTACTTTTATTTACGTATAAAGACGGATAAAAGAAATCATACAACAAATTTTTGATCGGCTCAGTTCAGACCTTTTGCATTATTTTTGTATGTTTCAAATTGTTAATCTTCGCAAGTAACGCAACTGTCATATCTAAAAATCTGTAAGGGACTAGGAATCCCAGAACATATATAAATAATTCAATTTAATTCACACACTTAACTATTCAACTCTCGTTGGTTGAGAACAATGCTTTGATTTGTTCAACTTCATTTATACATCAACGGCTAAGAGACACGACTAGACAGAAACATGCTTAGAAGTACAGTATTTTATTATTATAACTTTGTGTGTACTTCATAACTACGCAAAGAGTCGTTTATCCTGATTTGACTTCGTTTTTATTATTAGATGTTGAATGTTGTGTTCAATTAATGCCTGATCTCGTCTGGTGCACTTCTTGGACGCATTGTGATTTTATTGTGCTAATCCAGGTTTTGCAAATAGTAAACCAGTCTATTGCATAACTGTTTACTTAACTGCTTTCTTGCTTTGTGGCCCTTTTCAGATTTCAATTTGCAAGCTGAGGCCACCATACCCGAGGACATATTTGACCAACATGATGGCGACATTGCCGAGGATGTGGCCACCCAGCTGCAATATGTGGAGCCTGCCGCTGACGAGGATGACGAGTCGGAGGCGGCAGATATTGTGAGTATATACATGTGTGTGTGTGTGTGTGTGTGTTGGTGCGTGTGTGTAAGTGTTTGTGGGTACTACTGTATGACAGCAAGTGTTTCAAATGAGGTCAGGTCTATTGAAACACCACCCATGCCACAAAAAAAAAAACAAAAAAAGTAATAAAAGATTGACAGAGAGAGATGGCATAAAGTAAGACAGAGAGAGAGAGAGAGGGAGAGAGAGAGAGAGGGGGAGAGAGAGAGAAAGGCATTGAAATGTCACACAATGCTGCTGCTGGTCGAGTCAAATTACTTTCCCCAATGATGGTCTTAAATATGCACTTTGCTTGGCCCAATCTACCCAAGTCTGCCCAACGGGGTCAATTGACATTGAAGCGCAGCAGCTCAGCCACACACTTATCCAATAGCAAGGAGAAGCAGATGAAAGAAGCTGCACCCGGATCCAAAACATAAGATGCACAGCATAAGGAAGCTTAACACTAATTGGCTCTATTACTCAATATTTGTCATTCTATCAAAATATTGTTAGTTATCTGTTCCCAGAACTCTCAAATCAATGCGACCAATTTCTGATTTAGACGAAGTTGTTCAAATACCTTGCAAAGTCGATCATCATTGACAGCCAAGCGTTTTGCTTGGTTCATCTTTATGCAGATTAGTTTGAACAGTGGAAATTCTCTTCTTCTTCACCTGATAGACAGATAGATAGAGAATTGCTTATTAAAATATAATATCGAGTGTATTTGTAAATCTTTTACTATATTCCCATATACTGTGATATGCACGAGGAATGACTTTATTTCGAGTTCGATTCAGCAATCTGTTCTCTGTAATTGTTTTGATTGCAATGGTTATCGATTATGTTGATCGATTGTTGGCTCTTTCTTATCGACCAAGCACATATTGTATTTATTGTATACTGCAAAAAGGAAACTAAAAGTTGCAAATAAATAACATTGTCTGAGAATAAGAAAAGACTTGCAAAGTAACCGAATTAGGTAAATATTATTTGATTGTAAAAGGACTGTTATCAGAGTATTAAGCAGTCGATCATCCACTACGACTCCGACGTTGCTCCTTCCCCATATGCATACATATTGGTACATATATATATATATATACATATGTCTGTGCATGGCTAATGTGTAACTGGCCCATTTATTGGTTTGGTTTTCGGAACTGGCTTCTATTGTCTTTATATTCTCGTATTGTGTTCGTTTGTATTCTTGCAGATACTTGAATCTCAAAGGCCCACTTCAAGGAATTTCACTGTTTATCTAGCCAGAGATGGCAAGGCTGCCAAGAAGAAATATCACAACAACAACAGCAACAAAAGCCATTACAACTACAAATTGAAAAACAATAAAGAGAGCAAGCTGCCGAAGAGTGTTGCGAGCAGAGAAGAAGACGAGGAAGAAGACGATACGGAAGAAGCGACGGCGTCAGCTACAAAATCCACTTCCGGTGATGACAACGACAGCAACAACGAAGATGGTGACGCAGATGGGGATGAGAATAATGAAATGGAAAATGAGAAGCCGAACGCCAACTTTGGCAGCAAAAGTTTTGCGTATAAAAAATTTAAGAACATGCACGACCAGCAAAATCAACAGAGTCAAAAGGAGCAGCAGCAGCAGCACCAGCACCAGCAGCAGCAGGCAAATGCCAATGCCAATTCCAACAGAGCTGGCCAGCAGATGAAGCAGCAACGGCAACAGAGTGCGGAGCAGGACGCAGAGGAAGCAGACCAGGACCCAACTAAAGAGAAAGAACAACGGCCATGGCAACGAGAGCAGCCACAGGAACAATCGCTGGAGCGGGAGCTGCAGCCGGAGCAGGAGCAGGAGCAGGAGCAACTGTTTGATTCTATTGAAATATTAAATGAACGAAAATGTAATAAAGCGTTAGCCCAATCAACGGAGGATGTGGCCGGCGAGGACATTATGGCAATCGGTGATATTGAGGACAATTTTGGTAATGATAAAGCATTGGCGGAAAGCATTAAGTCCACAATTGACAATGATGAATCAGCAGTAGTCAAGGAGGTAACATCAACAGACCCCCCATCGGCCATTGACATCCAAACTATTCAAAGCACCAGCAGCCACAGCAGCAGCACCAGCAGCAGCAGCACCAGCACCACAAGCAGCACAACAACATCAGCAACAACAACAGCAACAAGATTGAATGCAGCAAGCAGCAGCAGCGGCAGCAGCAGCAGCAGCAGCAGAAGCAGCAGCTCAAGTAACCGCCACCTATTGCTACCCATTGGACGCAAGCAGAAGCGGCATGGCAACAAGAACGGGAACAGTGCAGTATGGCTTGGTGGCAGATACTATGACAAGGATAACAATTACGGTATAGGCCGCATCCACTCGCAGCCGCAATCAGGCGGAAATTTCGAGATGACAGCTAGTGATGTGGGTGAGCTTCATTACTACGATGGGAAACCGAACTCGAGAAGCAACGATGGCACCGCAGACAGCGAAGACAGCAAATCACGGGCCAATTTCATGAGCAGCTACTTTGGAGAGGGAACGAATGAAACCCAGCAACAGCAGCAGCAACAGCAGCAGCAGCAACAGCAGCAACTACAACAACAACAGCAACAACAACAACAACAACATATGAACGATGAGCTTGGGGAGCGGCAGTCTCCGCAACTGGAATCAGAATCCGCATTGCGTTATCTGCCGGGTAAGTCACTTGAGTTATTTTTGTGAGTGCCAATGCCTGTAAGCACAAGTCTGGCCAAAAGCACAGAAATGCCAACGAAATATATGCACATCTAAAGATACACACAGCATACATGTAAGCACATCCAGTATACGCCGAATGGGCCAAGCTACAGAATGGCTAAAAAGGGACACGTAACTGAAAATGGGAAATACGAAAGACATGGCACATTGTAAGGCCAACACACACACACACAGAGAAGCACACACACACACACAGAGGCACACACTATACCAGAGCAAACATGAAAAATTGAGAAGACAATAAAGTGAAAAATACCTATTAGAAACATATTGAATTGCCAACAGAAAATCTATAACGATTTACATATTTAAATGTTTAGGAAAAATATCTCGATTTATATTTGCTTTCAACCCCTAAAAATAGTTGCCTTAAGCTAGTTTTAAGTTATTCCTTTTGCCAGCAAGTCAGGTTTGTTGATTGTTTGGCACAAATAAAAATATATAAATAGATGCACATGTTTTTCTTAGTTTCTTTTTGTTGCGTTGTTTGCGTTGCATAAATTAAGTCTCCTCAATTTAATATATAATTCGTTACTTATAAATCTATTCAAACCACGACGTTCATAGAGTCTAAGCACAGACGATGAACAGATCACTTTAAATGTTTCAAGTATTTCAGTTCACAAAACGGAACTCCAAAATAAAGTAATTTTAACAATTTATCATATTATTTTAATTCCATTGAGGCAAACCAAAAGTTTAAAATACTCTAGAATCACAATCAAATGGTTTTTATTATTATTATTAATATAACTTTTTGAATAACATTTTCCTGATTATTATTTTTGTTTATCTTGCCCAGAACTGACCCCATTGTTCAAAGATAAATCGTGTAATCCTTAATAATCAGCTAAACTCAAATAATTGAAAACAAAAAAAATTGTTGAGAAATTTTTGTTGCAAGTGATTCGTTGCAAAAAATGTGGCTTCAACTGCTAATTCGGTCCCCTCCCCGCAGCCCGTTGCTGTTATGTTCGCCCAACAAAGTTTAATTTGGTTTCCCTTTATGGTTTTTGTTTTTGATTTGGTCAGCCGGAGAGAGGACTGCAAGAGTGCACTAAGCTGGACAGCGGCCAGAGCTGTAGTTGGGGCTTAGACTGTGGACCTTGTAAATTGAAAATATGTTAGGCAAACCCCAATTGAATGCTGGCACCCCGGGGCGGTGCACAGAAAATTCCGACCGCATTTAAAAAAACTAAACGAAAATCTCTTTAATATGGGTGCAAATGTGAATGCTCCAAAGGGTGCCACTCGCATGTGGCCTTAATTAGTTTATGGCCCATGCAGAACTTATGCAAATTTGGACTGAAATCAAGCGGAATGTGCTCTGGCACGCCACCGACCGCCCGACCGTCCGACCGCCCGACCGACCGACAGACCGTCAGACAAACCAACCGACCAAAAGTCCCAAGGGCTGGCATTTTATTACAACAGTTTTGTGTTGTGAGCTTCCTTTATTCTTTATTCTTTTTTTTTTTTTGTTTTTTTTTTCTTTTGGTGTTGCCCGGAGCAATAAAGCCAACAAAACGGCAAATATTGTATAACTTGGCACTGAGCCGACAGTCCCAAGAAGAACATGTCTCAAGCATTTTTCGCCCCCTCCTCAACCTCAGCCAAAAAGCAAGAAAACAAAAAAAAAATACAAAAATGAATGAACTTCGCACTGCATCCATTGTAGTGGAGGAGGCGTCCCCCGATACGTGCCTAGACTGCCAGAGGTCCTGTACTTGGCCGCATCTTAAGCCAGTCTCTGGCTATTCGTTATGTGTGTGTGTGTGTTTGTGTGTGTGCGTGTGTCGTGTGTGGTTGCGCTCGGAGGGTGGCTCTATTTATTTTCCAATGCTCAATTACTGACCCACAATTAAGTGAAATTTCTTAATTCATTTAAATCAGCGCCGTTTCATTCGCTGGTCATTCCGGTTACGGTTCCATTTTGATTCCCTATCAAGGAATCAGGCATTGTCGAAATGGGCTTCTGGTCTTGGTAAAAATAATAAATACCCTAGAAATAGACTTATTTGCACAGTTGAATTGGTCAGTCGGGATCAATTGGCTTACCTAGTTTAACTTAAAATATCATAATGGAACTGGGACTATCCCTGAGTAGATTTAATTAGTGAGTCAGATTTAACTTAGCTGAAATTTAAGCAAGCGCAGCAACAACCGATAAAGCACCCCTCGCTAACTTGCCTTGGTTGGGTTGGGTTGCTGAAGGCGAGGTTGCCGCACTTTTATGCACAATCAAATGAAATGAATTGTGGTCTTATGGGCAACGGATTTTGTGGTCTTAGACGAGGGTCACAAACACAAAAACAACAACAGCAACAACAGCAACAACAACAACAACAACAGTTACGACAAAACCAGGAACAACAACCATCCGCACAAATATGGCGATTTGTTGTCCCCGGGCCTAATAGAAATCTATTACTTCCGAGCGAGCGCATCGTGCCGAGACTTACAATTTCAATTCCGATTCCTTCCATACATGCTCGACCCCACCTCACGACTCCTACCAACGCTCCTCTAAATGATATTCTCAATCTCAATTGCAGATGCTGCTATTGCCACCGAATTGCCATCGGCCTTTGAACGCTTTAAGGCGCTCCGTCGCAACAATCACCGCAATGGGCACAAGTCGCATAAGAAGCGCTACAAGGACTACCTCAAGCATAGTCCACCGCAGCCCACTTTGACGCCCAAATATGCATTGAAGCTGCATAAGGATCGCGAGCATCGCCAACATGAGGAACAGAAACGGGAACGGAAAGGGGATCGGGAAGTGGACCAGGACGCGGGACGGGAGAATGAACATACCCATTCGCATGCTGCGCCCATTTTTGCATTGGGCATGCGACCCAAACCCTTCTACGAGGGTCAGGTCAACTACTATGACCACCATCAGCACGTGGGGCAGCAGCAGCAGCAGCAGCAGCAGCAGCAACAGCAGCAGCAACAGGAGGCGGAGGAGCAGCTGCAGCCGCTGCAACCAGCAGACACTCATCATACCGAAATGGAACGTCTCATTGCCAATGATAACAATGTTTGGTATCGTCGCATTAGTCCAGTATTGCGCAACGGCGTCAAGAGCAGTGAGTCGCAGCAGCAACAACTACATCATCAGGCAAAGCATCATCATCATCATCATAATCATCATCATAATCCTTTGAAGCACCATCATCATCATCAGCATCAGCATCAGCACCAGAAGCATGGACGACAGCGCTCACCGAATCCCTATCAGCGTAAGCCACCCACACAATCCTCGTCACCGGCAACAACACCAGAGCCACCATTGCCACCGCCAAAGCCGCAATTGGGCCATCAGATTACAGAATTGGAACAGCTGGAGCGCTACTATGCCAAATGGCCGCATCTGGCGCGCGTTCAGTTTCAGGTGTATGATGAACACTATCGCGAATCGCATCCGGAACTTTATCCCGACTATGATGCGGACGAGGATTATGAAACGGCAGCGGAATTGGAAGAGGCACAGCAGGATCATGGCGAGGATTCAAATTTGCCGCCATACATCAAGAAATACAATCGACGGAACAAACAGCTGCTCAATCTGCTCGAAGGCACATTGCCACCGCCACCATCGACCCCCATCAGCATGATCCAATGGAGCAACTCCCAATTGCAGCCGGGTCTGCACGAATCAGCCGCCAATCAGCCACAACAGTCCATCCGCCTGGATGATGAGTATGTGAAGCAAAAACGTCGTCGCTATCAGCAGCGCTATGATGATCTATTTGCCCAGCAGCGAGGCAGCACCACCAGCCGAACGGTGACAACGACCCCAACGCCGCCAACGCCACCAACGACAAGTCTGCCGAATCAATTGCCCGAGGAGGAGAAGCAATTGGATGGACATCAACTCTCTGCTGCCGTTGACTTTTGGCAGCGGGAGATCGACGCGGAGACGAAAGTGACGCGAGCAATGCCCTCAAGTTCCACACCAAAACCGGCGCTTTTCAAGTTACCCCATTATCCGGCAATTACGGGCAGCTTTCTGGGCACGCCGCGCAGTCGCAGCGCACAGTTTGTGGCGAATGTTGCCGGACGCGGACAGAGCAGCTGGCATCTTGCCCCAGTTGCTGGGCCAACTTCAGGTCCAGCCGATGGCGATGCACCACAGAGCACCACAGCGCAGCCATCGTCTCCGCTCAACTCGTTTGTTTATCATCGTGTCGTGGATGGCACAGTTGGCGGCTTCTCCTCCTCCTCCTCCTCCTCCGACTCATTGTCGTCGTCGTCATCCTCCTCTGCAGCCGGTCGAAAGCAGCGTTTGCCATTTGTGGCCATCACGGATCGACGGCTGGAGAATATCAGCGCACACAAATTGCTAGCTGAGCGACACAAAGACTTTGAGCAGAATCACTTTCCGATGCCTTAAGCCGCTCTACATAAAAAAAAAAAAAAAAACAAAACAAATATATAAAAAAATAAACTAAAGAAAACAAATGAAAGAAGATAAAGAAGATTAAGAAAATTACAAAAAACAACAACCAGAAAAATTTACGCTGTGTAATGGAAAACAAGTTTGAACCAAGGCAAAAGCGGAATGAAGCAGAAGTGAAATTAAATTGATTTTAGATGAAAGAGGAAGGGAAAATTAAAGGTGAAAGAATTAGAAAAAAGAAAATAAATAAAAATAAAAGCAAATCGATAAGCCGATTTTTGGTAATGGAGTGCAATTAATCGTTGAAATTCCAAAAACACTTGCGAACTGCAACTTGGTTCAAATGGGTTTTCCATCACAGACTCTAAACTTAAAACTAGACATAAATTTTAGTAGACGCTTTTGAATTGTGTATGTACTCCCTTCATTTTGAGCTATGAATAATGTACTTATTTTAATTTCTATCAAGGAATAGCAAGTTTAAAAAAAAAAAACAAACAACATTTAAACTAAAATTGTCTGTCTGTTTTTTGTTTTTTTTTTTTTTATTGTTCTTGGGTAAGTACTTTTGCATATTAAACATAACCGAAAATCGTAATAGGCAATTAAAGAATATATATATATATATATATACATATATATAAATATACAAAAACAACAAAAAGAAAACTAAATTTAAGCAAACATTTTTTTTTTGTGTATGATAGAATATGACACAAATACACAATCACAACACGTGCAACAGTAGATACACACACACACACACACACACTCACACTCACACACACACACACACACACACTCACACACAGAATATCTATCCGAGAGATCTGCGGTAGCCAGCTTAAAGAATTTCAAATATTTAAACCGCCCCTAAATGTATGCAGCACTTTTTGGACAGTTTGTTAGAGCATATCCAACTCGACATAGTTTATATTTCAAGCTGATCCCAATGTTAAGCAACAATTTGGTGTTGTAAGATGAATAGGAACACACATATATATAGACATATGTATATGGTATGTAGAGCGCAACTTATTCTGTTTGCTTCATGTAATTTGGCTTATTAACTCCAGACATTTATGTGCACGCATCATGAAATAGGTTTCAAAATTAATTCAAAACAACTCGAAACTAAACACAACAACAACAACAAAATAATTGTATTGAATGATCACAGCATATATATATATATTGTAGAATTTGTTGGCATATCGAAACCATTTAAATATACCTGTTCAACAATCCATTTAAAATGTATGTAAAAAATATTTTGTTGGCTTAAACAGTAACTTAAAAAAATAATAAAAATTATAGAACAAAGTATATTTAATGAATAAACATAAATGCATAAATTGCATATGGCACACTCTTGAACATCAGAAGATCCACTTTATCATATCAAGAGATATAACGAATACTTTAAATACGTTTGTTCACGAAAACTTCATTTAGCTAATTTCTCGGAAACAGGGTTATTATATATTTATCTAAAAACTATTTTAAAAAGATCGATGATGAAAAATATCCAATTTTGTGTACATGGAAATATGAAAATCGACAATGCTAAACAACATATCAAAAACCAGCGAAAAGCTATGAAAAAAATTAATAATTTAATATAAACTCAAACACAACTTAAATGCATTCATTTTGTTAACTCTTGGAGAAAATGCTGTAAAACAAAACAAAAAGAACATTTCTATATAAAAATATATATATTTATATTTGTGTATGTTGCGTATTCAATATAAAAATTAAAAAACAGTCTTGTGTTACTCTTTGCCTTATGTTAGAGCCAAAATTTCAATATTTCCTGAAATTCCCTCATTTCCATCAAAACTGATACAAATGCTGTTGATCCACAAAGCAAAAAATATAAATAAAAATGCTGTTAAAACCACGCATGGCATTCGCTAAATATATATTTATGTATTGTATTACATTTCTGTGTATTGAAAAATACAAGAAATGCAATTAAAAATACAATGCATGTCTGTAAATCACAATACAAAAAATACAAAAAATACAAAAAATACAAAATGCAATTACTTAGGCGTTATTACCAGCAAAAAACTCACACACAACACACACACACACACTCACAAATAACACAACTACAACGATACAAACACACATCTCATTATGCGGAAGCATTTTAATGGAATGAAATTCAATAAAGCAAAATTTATTATTTACGCATAACTACATGCAATGTGTCAATTTATTTCTTCGTGTCTCTGATTGCCCTATTTCTGCAACCAAAGAGTTAACACACAAAGAAAGAGAACGTTGCAGAACGTGGCATATGCCAATCTTTGAAGGACATCGGCTACAGCCTACCAATCAAATTTGGAGACCGTAGCCCTAAAATTGTGGGAGATATGCGGATTTATCGATTTGCAATTATCGATTTAATAATAATAATGGCCACCAGAATCATCAGGAGCAACAGGTTTTTTCTGCCTCCGTTGGATTCACTGGTAACATCTGCCGCACCATCGAACATTTGATGGGTCCCCACTGCGATGAGAGTAACTCCGTACTAATGAACGATCTTGCTGAGCCGAATCTTCATCGCAGTGTCCGGCCTCAAATACTGCCTTCAATTTGCAGGTGGATAACTATATTTTCAATATCAGCGAATTCATCAAGAGACTATTTTGTATGTCGACACAGGGATCATTCAGGGTCTCAAGGAGGTTGATCTGACTGCCAATTCATTGGGAGCCCCATCTGATGCACATTATTAACTTCGAGGCGAGGTCTCCGACTCGATGCTGGCCAGTGCAGCTGGCCTCATCGGTGATTTGTGCACCTCGTTCGGACCACGTCTCCAAGGGTCAACGCCAGTCAGCCAAGGATATCAATAAGATGACCAGCCAGGATCCCATTTTATGCTCGAAAATTGTATCTGCTGTTTTAAAACTTAAGACAATATTGTTTATATTTATTATAACATTTATTATTTATACTGTTATTTTTGTGTGAGCTTATTAAAATTTTAGATTTAATTAGGAAAAAAAGCAAATAAAATATATTAATTAAATTAAAATATTTACCAGCGTCTGTAAACGATTGCAAATAGTGCTTAATAGGATAGAACTGTATACTAAACTGAAACACAAACTAAAGGATAATAATGGAAGTGAACTGTTCTGACAGACTCCTTGCTCCTTTTGAAGTGAAGTTTATTGGCGGCTTGGCTTGCAATTCCATTAACAATCGATGTGCCGACAAACATAACTCTTTAATGCGCCAACCATCGATGTTGGCTGGTGTTGCAATCAGTCATCACACGAAGCACCCCTGCAGGATTATTGGGTGCTGGGAGTTTGGACCCGTGCCTTGGTCTGGCTACTGCCTGCAGCCCGTTGTCTGATGCCAATCGCAAAACCAACACAAATGCCAATGGCAAATGGCGAAAGGCGAAAGGCGAATGGCGAATGGTGAGTGGTGAATGGAAAATGGAAAATGGCATTTTCATGATGTTCGTGTTGTTGCCGTGCGCATTGAATCACTTAAACGCTTATAAATGAAACCGGCGGCAGTTGACGCCGCTTTCGTTACCGCTAACAGTGACGCACAAATGGCAACAAAGTGCCGCTTAATGTCAGGGTGCAACAAATTTATGTACTTACTATCGCAACGGTTATATGGCTTCAAGTGTGCGTGGCAGCAATATTTTGCCCGGATTCCCGGCACACGTACTAACTGCACTTTTCAATTACGGTTCCTGCTCGCAGCGCCAGTGCGACGCGTGTGGGGGGCGGTCGGGTATGAGGTGAGTTGGGGTGCCATTTGCAAGGGGGGTGGGGTGGTGTGCGAAAATCTGTCACTCGATTTGCATAAAATGCAGCCCTTCTTTTTCCCTATTTCTTATATGCATCGCTGCCATTTGCCAAATAATTTCAATTCAATTTACAACTAACTTAAAGGAATGTACCAAAAAAAAAAAAAACAAAAAAAAAAACGTTGCACGAAAAACACAATCATTGAATACTCTGCTTGTATAAGTTGCATCATTCTGAGATCTTGGAATAAAATCCAAAAATATATCAAATATCGTGCGATCTTTTGTTAAGGTTTGTTTTTTAATTCTTGTCCTGAATTCATTACAATAATAACATAAGCGATTGTTGGCAACGAATTTTCGATTATTTCACTTCAATATTTTATCAAACATTAGCCATAAAAGACTCGTTAATTGGTATTCTAAGTTTAGTTTCAAGCAAGCCGATTAAATATCGACAAACGTGTATTCAAATGTGCCTTGGAATGATTGCGGATGATTCAATATTTATTTACTTTATCATAATCCACTTGCCTGACTTATTGCGACACGATACTTGAGACGAAGTAAGACCTCCGCGGATAAGCTCGGTTTGTAATATTGCTTTGGATTCTTCAAATCGACTTTTATTCATATTCATTATTTATTAGTCAGTCTGGAGTTCAAAGCATGACCAAATCCTGGGTAAGTTGGAGAGAATCACCTATGGCTGACATAGACTTAAGCGCATAGCTGATGTAACCCATTCTCGGCTGTTAGGGCAAGTGGCAAGTGCAGCATCAGCGGGCGCAAATTTAAATAGACACGTAGAAGGGACAAATGCCAAATGGAGACATTACCAGACGACAAAGACAGCGGCAACGTCAGCGACAGCGACACAACTGAACACACACATGCCGAAACTCAGACACTCAGATGCTCAGATGCTCAGACACTCAAACACTCAAACCAACAATCCCTGATACATACGTGGCGCAACACACAAATGTAGCACGTTGCATTATCGTCAGAGTCAGCGACACACGTCTTTACCAACACATTTCCCGTCGGTCCGCAAGAAACAGCGCTGGCGGCGCACACTTGCCAGCCATCGTCGGCATCCTTACATCCTCTCTCTCTCTCTCTGTCTCTCTCTCTCTCTCAATCTCTCTCTCTCCCTCTCCCTTAACCTTTTGACCCACCCTTTACCCGTGCCAAATGCATGCTTCAATCTGCATGCTGCATAAATATACACTCAGATATCTACGCAGTTGTCGACACTCTCGCCAAACCCCGAATGTATATAAAAATGTAAAAATGTACATTACATAAATATAATGCATATTCATACAAAATCATTTTTGTCTGTCTACTCAGAGAAGGTCTTCTAACGTTATCAAATCCTAACGATAAGTTTTCTACATTAATCATACAAACAAAAAAAAACTTAAAATAAAATTGGGCGAGTCACCAAAAATGTGCTCAGAAAATTTTAAAATGGCTTGCAAAATTATTTTTAAACTTTAATTAATTGTACATTTCATATTTTATAAGAACGAACGACAAAAATTTTATTATTTAGAGCGCAATGTTCTTCAAAGACTTCAAGCTGACATGCAATTAAACATATTCTTCCATGATTATGATTATTATTAACAAAATATTGCTTAATTTTAACAGTTAACAAAAGTTTGACTTCAGAACATTTGCCACATTCAAATTCTCTTCTGCTTTAACCACCCATCAACAAGCTAGAATGCTCTAGTCGAGTGCGCTGAACCCAAGTCCCAAGTCAGAAAACAAATTAAAGACTTATCCAGTATTATGCAGAGGTATATATATATATATACCCCATAGGAATAGGATAGATATATGCTTAAGATGATGGCTTGGATTGCAAACGGAAACGGAAATCGATTTTTATTCATATTCGCGAGAAAAAAAACCACTAAGCAATTTATACATAATTGAAAAGGTTTGTATGGCTTGTGTGTGGCAGATTATTTGATTTGTTGCGCGCGCGACGACAACAGAAATAACAAACAAACAAACAAACAAACAAGCAAACAACAAAGCAACAGGACTAACGGCACATAATCAACTTTTTAGAGTGGAGCCCCCTGGGGGCGGACCATTAACGCACGCCTCGAGGGTCTGCTGTCTCACAACCATAATTATAATAATTATAAAAAACAACAATTAAAGCACATAAGTATTAGGCCCAAGCCAAGCTATAACAACAACATCAACCATAACAACAACAGCAACAACAACAAACACTGGCTGGGCAAATGGAAAAAAATTGTAATTGAAATTTTAATAGAACTTAAGTCGGGACCACATTTACAAAAGTAAAAGGCGCCAAAGCCCCGACCCAGCCAAGTAAGGACCTTCCTCGCTCCCTTTCTCTCTCTCTCTCTCTCTCTCACTCGCCCCGCACCACCCTTTGCACTGCCCAGTTGGCAACCCAACGGTCTGCCCCCCCTTTTTGCCTTGTTGTGTTTGCATTTGCCTTTTTTCCGGTGCGCGACTGAATTTTTGACAAGTTAATTAGGTTGTTTGTTTGTTGCTCTTGCTTTTCTGCTTTTTCGCCATGGTGTTTTTCCTGTTGCTGTCGATTTGGTTGTTGTTGTTCCTGGTGTTGTTGTTGTTCTTGTTGTTGTTGTTCTTATTGTTGCAGCTTGCTTGAGGGCTGCTGGCGCCGCCGCGGACGTCGTCTCCGATGTCGCGCATTTTAATTTGCTTTTGATAAAGCTCTTGTAATTGCGACCAGACAGTTCTTGCTACGCTGGCATCATCATCCCTCAGTGGACAACGGTCAGCACAGGGCACTTGACACATGTAGATGGCCAACACACACACACACACACACACACACACACACGCACCCCCATGCGCAGACAGACAAACAAACAGCCCCACAAACTGATACTGTCCGAAACCACGGAGGGTTTTGGAATTTTTAACTATACTTTAAATCACATTTATAACACCATAACACAAATATAAAAAGCTAATAAAAATTTATAAACAGAAATTCGTTTCCTAAATTCAAGAAATTAATATATACAATGCGAAAATATTCTAAAAACAAATTGTTTTCTACAAAAAAAAATTTTGGCCGAGTTTGTTGGCCAAATTCATAATTGCACGTTTTGCATTACAGAACAAACGATTTTTTGCAATTTTATTTTATATTATTTTAATTTTCATAATTAACACTTCCTTTTAAGTACTAAAATTGCTGGCCAGATAAATATACCATATAATTTTGATCAAATATTCAGATAAAAAATTAAAAGTTCGCCAATAATTGTAAAAAGTCCGAATTACTTCCAAGATTATGAAGCTCGTTTTATATAAGTTGAAAATACGTATTTTCGAAATGAAATCGAGAAATTTTCGTTTTAAGTTACTGTTCTAAACTTCAAAGTGTTGTATTTCTGCCAGTAACTGTCCAATCTTCGAGTTTCTTCCAATATTATGAAACGCTTTTTATAACCCGAACCCATTGTTAAAAAGGGTATAATAGTTTTGTGCAAATGTATGTAACAGGCAGAAGGAAGCATCTGCGACCCCATAAAGTATATATATTCCTGATCAGGATCAACTGCCGAGTGGATAGCGCCATGTCCGTCTGTCCGTACATCTGTATGAACGCCCATCTCAAAGACTATAAGAGCTAGAGACTAGAGATAGGTTCTCGTATACCACGCAATGCTCAAGTTTGCTTTATCTTATCGATAACTGCCTTCGTTTCTCGATTATCGATACATTTAAATTTCCGATAGCAATAAATGCTACAATTTTAAAGGCAGAATCTTCTAGTTTATGCAGAATATACATATGCATATTATTGATCGATTTCCTAAGCTTCATCAAGATCGGTTAAGAAACACAAAAGTTATACCCAAGTCAAAAATATATCCTCTTCCTGGTCTCATTTCTATCAGCAGCAAGCATTTTCTGTATGCATCAATATGCGAGCGCATGTGTGAGAAAGGGATGGCATGATAATCGACGCGAGCGTCAATATGTCTTTGTGTGTGTATTCTGCAGAGCCCCGTTAACCCATTACGATTGCGTGTACATATATATGTAAGTATGTATGTAGATATGGGATCAACTAGGATCAGTTCGTGCTTGTGAATAAAAACCTGCGCTGCTCGTTTTTTACTTTTCAGTGCCTGAGCTTGCTAAAAGAAATGAGTGCACTTGCAGACCTGCTCACATTTGGGTGCAAAACTTATTATAGTAAAATTTACCAGTAGTTTTAGTATATATTTAACAGCTGGGTTCAGGGTAAATCGTAGTCGAACCCACTCGACTACAGCACTCTTACTTGTCTTAAATGAGTGCACTTGCAGACCTGCTCACATTTGGGTGCAAAACTTTTATAGTAAAATTTACCAGTAGCTTTAGTATATATTTAACAGCTGGGTTCAGGGTAAATCGTAGTCGAACCCACTCGACTACAGCATTCTTACTTGTCTTAAATGAGTGCACTTGCAGACCTGCTCACATTTGGGTGCAAAACTTGTTATAGGGAAATTTACCAATAGTTTAGTATATATTTAACAGCTGGGTTCAGGGTAAATCGTAGTCGAACCCACTCGACTACAGCACTCTTACTTGTCTTAAATGAGTGCACTTGCAGACCAGCTCACATTTGGGTGCAAAACTTATTATAGTGAAATTTACCAATATTTTTAGTATATATTTAACAGCTGGGTTCAGGGTAAATCGTAGTCGAACCCACTCGACTACAGCACTTTTACTTGTCTTAAATGAGTGCACTTGCAGACCTGCTCACATTTGGGTGCAAAGCTTGTTATAGGAAAATTTACCAATAGTTTTAGTATATATTTAACAGCTGGGTTCAGGGTAAATCGTAGTCGAACCCACTCGACTACAGCCATCTTACTTGTCTTAAATTAAATTGACCACAAGCTTGACAGTTGTAAAGTTGGAAAGCTCAATAAAGAAAACTCTGCTCAACTAAAGTCGACAAATGTCAGGGTTAATAAATGACTCTTATTTACAATAAGCAAAAAAAAACGTGACAAATTAAAGCAGTTGGAACTTTAAGCTGATTTACTAGTAGTGGCAATAAGAGAATGCCGAGAGCAGCGCAATTATTGACTGACAGATACTCTGATATATTCAAACCACAAACAAATCCTTACCCATGTAAAATTCCAATACATTGTCAGGTGCTAATTTATTCAGATGTCTGAAGCAAACAATTTCATTTCGTATACAGTGCGGATTTTGTTCATGCCAGCGACTGTTACCAGATGCCCCTGGGCAACGTTGACATTGTCAGCGATGAAATTTGTGCCGAGCTGTTGTTCGACTTTAATATTGGCGAGTTCACCTTTAATATTGGGATTTCGCTTCGTTTTTTATGTTAATTGAAATAAATAGGACGTTCAGTGTCGCCTTTGTGCATTTTGTCCACTTAAAGTGACTTTTTGGCCAAATTTGCCTAATTTGCGTTTACGCAAAGGCATTTCAATTAAATGTCGTCTGGCAGCATTTCATAGAAAAAAAAAATTAACTTTGAACATAGTTCTTTTGTGCACTGAACCAAAGGTGAACGGTGGCCGGGCAAGGGCAGTGAAGAGATGAAATGTGTAGAAGAAGGGTAAACGAAGATGAAAGCAAGTAGCCCGTTTTATGGCACACTTATTCATTAAGTCTTCAATCCGTTGCAATCCGTGCTGTTTTAACGCTAATTAATCGAGTTAAGTTTATTGCAGCCATGGCAAGTCAGCAGCAAAAAAGCAGCTCAGCAACCCAATCCATTTATGCAGTTGGTTGTTGCTTGTTGTTGTTGTTGTTGTTGTTGCTTTTGCTGTTTTTTGTTGTTGTGCTTTTCCTAATTTGACTGCTGCTCATCTAAGCGAATATAGCACACAAAAAACAAAGCAAGCCAGCAAGCAAATATCTTTCAAACGAACTTGGCATACACTTCACAGTTGCAATAGAACTCTTTATGTTGCTACTTTGGTTAAGATTGACTCATTAGCGAATCTCAGAATTGTTGCTTATTATCTGCTAATTATCAGCTTCTCTCTCTTTCTCTCTCTCTCTCTCTCTCTCTCTCTCTCTCTCTCTCTAGCTTTCCCTCTCTCTCTTTCTCTCTGATTGGGTGCTTAATATTTCACATGTATGTTGATCATTAGCATTCGATAAATTTTTTAGATATCTGTTTATAATTATATTTTATTATTACTTTATTATCTGTTATTTTCGATATCTATTATAACATTATTATTATCTTTGAAATGTTATTTTAGAAAATCTGCCCTGTATTTGAAAAACGAATATGGTGCTATGAGATACATTTTCTATTTTAAATATTCGAACCCTGCTTCAAAATCTGGTTAGTAAAAGCGACTATATCGACTCGACGAAGCGTAAAAATTATTCAATCGGTAAATTATGATAATCTTCAGAGCATTGAAATATAAAACCCAATTGCCGTAAGGTAAATTCAACTTTTCTTGCGATTTAAATTTTCTAGCTTAAACATTAAGGAAAAGGCGATTAGCACAACTTAAACTTGAGACTAAAAACCAACTCAGTCGCTAAGCACGATTACAACAATGTACTTAATACCCTTCCCCACAAATTTATAAAAGCAATAAAAGAAAACCAGAAAAATAAAGATATATATAAAAAATATATATACGTGTACATTTGCGCGTAAGGCTCCATGGGTGAAAGCGAACGGAAGGAAGCCCCGACAACACACACACCAGGAGCAGCAGGAGTTGCAGAAGGAGTAGTTGAGTCCTCGTCAGCGTTTTAACAGCAAACACACACACACATACGTATATAAATATGTGCCGAGTAAATCTTACACGCAGCCCATTTTATTTCAAGCACCATGTGCGTGCCGTGACCGGGCTTGATGGGTGGTTAAAGGGGGCGGGTCCCGGGAGGCGACTGCCAATTCTTTCGTCGCGCCTTAAACAATGACAGATTTGAATGCACGTTTTATGCGCACACGATTTCATTTTCAACACTTTTCGCCAGTTTCCAGCCTCCTCTGTCTGTCAGTCTGTCTGTTCCGGCTTATATGGCTCGATTAGTTTGCTGAGATTTGTATACTGTAATAACGAAGTTCGAGGAGCTACAGGTTTGAAACCTCGAATAATTTGATATCGATAAAAATCGATAAGTGCAATTCCCTTATTCTTCCACAATTTTAAAGCTGAGTCACCAAACCGAGAGTTATATTAATGATTATTATTATATTGCATGGCCAACTTCACTCATGAAATGTGTTTGCCATCAGTTATCAGCTGGCATTAAACTGGCATCTGAGTATATCGCAGTCGGTTACGCTCGACTGCAACGTTCTTACTTACAACGTTCTCTTAGGGTGTTATAATAATACAATTTATCGACTTTGTATGCCAGGGGTATTTAATGTGTAGTATTCAAAGGATGCCTGCTCATTCATGTTTGCCTTCTTGACTGCTTTATCTTCCATCAGCAGGGTCAATAAAAATGTCAACTGTTAGTTATTGGAAAACTGAATCAGCATTAAGCAATGACAAGCATATCTATAGTTTACTATGTTTCCATGGTTACAAATCCCATTGCCATTACTTTGTCAAAACTCAAAGTATTTTCGTACGTTTCATTGGGTCAAGGTTTGACCTCTAAATTGACACCACATTCTTATATCTCAACCCGATTTCAGCTCAATAATTGTTATAGTTTTAAGCTACTCATTGTCAAAATATATATTTTCTATTGCATACACAGAGCCCACTCCGTTCGGTTCAATGACTAGCAGCTTGTCACAGACATGTTCGTTTGGGCGAACAATCTCTAATCACGCCTTTCTTGCATAGCACCTGGCAGTGGGTCACATGCCAATGCTTACAATCGATTGGCCGATAAGCGCCAAACTTATAATGCCTGAAAGCTATAGAGGTGATAGTGTCTCGATCATTCAGCAATCATTATCAAATTGACTTTAATTTTTTGGTTTTACTTGATTTACTCATTCAACAATCAGAATGACCTTTGTGCTACACACAGTGAAACCCGATAAGATATTGCAAATAATCATTAGATTTTGATTTATATAAAATAGCTTATTAACTCGGTCGGCAGACAACCTACTTGATCACAAAAACTGTATAATGAGTTTACAATCCAAACAAAATGATTTTCGTTTTTTGTAATTCGTTTATTTTAGTATTTGAATGTACAGTTGTGTTCATATTGTATATATCCATTGATACATCTAACAAAATTTGTATAGTTTCGTGTTTCTACAACTTTGCACAAATATTTGTTTATTTTTTTCTTTTGCTATAATAGTGTTAACATACATATATGCAATAAATATTTGAGTATATTATATTTACATATTGTTTTAACGTTAGGACCCTAAAGCTTATACAACAAAAACAGAAAATAAAGAGAAAGAAAAGAAAACTACTCTTGAGAGCTTGCAGAAGGCTGTTCCACTACGCTTGAGATGGGGTCAGCAGAAGCACGGCATTCGTGAACTTGCGTTGTAACAGTTGTGTAACAAGAACCACACAGTCTCACTGGATTGAAGAGCTTTTCAAACGGCAACGGCGCCCAAAATTCGGAGCAGTCAGCACAAAAAATTTCGCCACATGATCTGTAAGCAAAAATATAGAAGAATTTAGCATAAATTGGTATAAATATCAATGTTCATTTTGGCAAATGAATCATAAGAGCATAAACTGAACGCAATCATATTAAAGTTGAATTTATATCTGTTAATCACGAGTGTTGTACAAAATGAGAAAAATATATTTATTACAGCCAATCTGACATTAGTTCAATCTTTTAATTCGCCTCCGTCATCGAATCTGATCTCCACGATTATGTCAACTACAAGTTGCAAATTCTAAAGATGCGCGCATTTGTGAAATTGAATTTTAGACATTCAAAACCAAACAACAAAAAAAAATAAATAGAATTTAATATTCAAAATTCTGCTAATGACAAAAAACAAAATTTTGACTTCAATATGATTAAAGGTTGTAATTGCAACTAGCGTAGAACTTCTGCCAGATTGATTGCTGCGAAATGATGTTATAATTTACTAAAGATAGTTGTAAAAAAAAAAAAAGAAAGAAGAATAAAAAATACGTTAATGTTGAAATGCGCACCGACAATGATGTTTTCTTCGTCCAAGCCAGAATTCAATTTGACAATTAGAGCAACGTGAAACGGCGTAATCTGGTACCCAAAGAACACTTGAAGCTTTTTTCTCTTGTATTGAGGAAGTGGCATATGACGATGGACCACTGCGTTCTTCTACGGCTTCCCAAGAACACGTCGAAGCATTTTCAACAATATCCGATCCGTTTTCCTGAAGAAATTCAAATAATTAGACCAACAGAAACCATTTTCATGACAAATACGGCATCTAACGCTGGATAAAGGCGCATGCCCCGATTAGTTACATATATTTTTACCCATATTTGTACATTCATTAAAACTATCCAGCCAAAAATGTCAAGATTTAGAAACTTAATTTTTTTTTTTGCACCCGAACAGAGTAACTGAATGTTAGATAAGGCTGGATATATTCATCTCATCTTGTTTTTTTTTTTCTTCTTTGTTGTTTTTGTAAGGACATGAATGTATACATGAATTATCATGTATATGCGTAATGTGTATAAAGACGTATGTTTGCGTAATTTATAGTTAGTTATAGGAATTTATAGATATAATTACATGCTCCACATTGGTTGATACGACGCTATTGCAGCTTGGACATCCCTTTTGTAACAACGCCAAACGCATGCCATGAATTTCCCTCAGAAGAGCTTCCTCGCGTGCCTGAAATAATGGTTAATGTGTTTATTGGCTTATTTGCAAAACAAGGACGTTGGTTACCTTATGTTCCTGAACGATTTGATGTAGTCGAATATTCTTCTCACTTAAGCCATGTGCTAAGCCATCGGGACACGAAATATTAAACTGTGGTCGCTCTTGTGATCCCTGTGGCGTCGGAGGCAATAAAATAAGTCCGGCGGCCGGTAAATGGAGTGCACTACAATTGAAGAATCAGGTTTGTTAGCTATATATTTTTGACTCATCTTTGTGAAGAAATTTCAATGCACTTACCTGGTATTATCTATGAATTTTGAGTGCGAGTGCTCGCGATTTAGACTTGACCAGAGCATGTTCCTTCGCGCTGGTTTACCTGGCGTGGACTCATCACCGTTTGCATATGTGTTATGCGATAGACAGTTAAATCTTTGATGTTCAGGTGATGGAAGTAGAGAATCGCCATTGTTGCTGCCATCAACTGAAGGCATAGTTCCATACGGATTTTTAGTTACAATTACATTGGCATTTGCATTTGTTTCCCTGCAGCTATCATAATTAGTTGTATTCTCTGTTGGAATATGCGATTCCAGATGCTGATCAAATGTATCGCTTTTCTCCATATTTTCGATGGCGTTGAGTTGAAAATATCGCAGATTGTTGGGCTTTATGTGGACTCGGGGTAAGTTGTTGTAACTTTGACTAATTTTATTGGTATGCGCCACACAGTTTCCTTCGGTCTTTCTTTCTTGAGGTATGACGTCGGCATCTGGCTTTGAAGGCACGTCTTTGTCTTTGTCTTTGTCTTTAGATGCTCCGTATGCTTTCTCTGTCTCTGCTGTCCTTGTTGTCTCTGCTGTCTCTGTCGTCCCTGTTGTCTCTTCTTGTGCAGATCGTGTTGATTCAATAGGAATTAAGGTATCCGTACTGGTATCCATTTGGTCTTGGCCCTGACGCACAGTCCGGCTATTATCACTAATGCTTTCAAAATTGGAGGGAGCCTGATCTAAATGATTGAAAGTTCAAGTTTAAATTAGTTGCTGGAAGGCGTATAAGGTGAAACTAACCGTTTGGAGAATCACAATGCGTAAGTTCTTCGAGCTCGTTGAGCTTGGCATCCATGCGCATTATAGTGATTTTGCCATTATGGGATGAGGACCCGTCATTTAATATATCACATTGAACTAAAGAAGCGGCTTGTTCAATCTTTTGCTCAGATAACAAACTTGTGGAATCGTGTTTTGCGTCATCCTCCAGTTTGGCACTGTCGCACATATCCTCCGAGTCAGAGTCTTGTTTGATGGCATGCCTTGTTGCATCAGTTATGCACTCCTTTGCCTCCGACCGAATGTCAAACATGGAATTGCTGCTCACATTTAGATTTAAGCCATCAGTCACACTAGAATTATACAGATTGAGATAGTTAAGCTTGAGATTGACATGGATTGCCACATAGCCTTGCGTACATTGAATCCACAGTCAGATTGGGATCACTCGATCTTCTCGATATTGTGCTCTGAGACAGCTCATTTGTTGTTATGTTCTCAGTTGAACGAGTTTTCGCAGTCGTGCCTAAAATGAACAAAAGAGTTTCTCAAATATAATTGAATATTATTTGTATTCATTGCTTACCATTCACATTGTGAACATTTTGTCGTTCATTGCTCTGCAAAGGCAGATCGGTACCATTTTGATTTCCCAAACTGCCGAGGTAAACATCAGACCAAAAATGTAAAAATCGCACACTGTGCGCTGGCCAAAGCACCTGAAATTTGTTACAAAAACAAAACAGAAGAAAAACAAACTGCTATTATTCGATTAAAAATGTATAAATGTGTGTTTATACCTTGTCAATCTCGTGCTTATAGAGTGGATTTCTATACATAGATTCTGCTAAAAATGGCCATACTGAAAACGTTCGATCGTAGACTGCATTTTCAATGCGTTCCTTTAGCGAATTGCACAGAAATGTGCCGAAGAGACATGACAGTGAGTGCTGGGCCAGTTTAATCTAAAAGAAGAATTCGTTTGTGTTGGAATTGATTGCATTTGATTGAATGATACACAAACTGGCTTACCAGATAACCTATGCTAAACTCAAAGCTGCACGGGTACTGTTTGTGTATTTGGTGCACCAGATCGAGCCACTGCAGGAAAACTGGGCAACGTTCGTTCACCTCGTCCGAATTTGGTCCGTTTCCTGAGCGATCAGCAAATTTGTGCCCAAAATTCAACCATTCGCGTTCAACTAATACTCGAAAGCCCTTCAAAAGAATTGCAATATTTGAATTATGTGTTTGTTATCTCTAAGCATAAAATGGCAGCGTACCTCAACCGTTCTGTAAAATGGATCCAAACAAATTTGTGCTGTTGCCACGATCTGTGGTGTGCGATCCCAACCATCAGAGCAATGCACTAACACTGGACGACCATTCTTTTCGATCGTATGGACGACAGTCATTGTAGCTCCCAATAGACCCGATAGATGTTGCATCCACATCGTTTTCTCCAATTGTCCAAACCAACTAGTAATTGGAGTAAATCGATTTATTATTATTTATATATATTATTATCAGCTATAGTCATTTTGAGCGCTTACTTTGGATCATCAGGTGATGAGGCACACAACTGTCGAACAGCATGAAAGCTTTTGCGAATAGCGTGTATATTTCCCAAATTCATGAATTCAATTTCGGCGCATGGATAATATTCGATACATTCACAGCCGCCGCCACGAGCTCGATTCGTGACCGCTGACGTATAGCTGCGTGCATCCACAATTAGGATTTTCTGCAAATAGAATATGAAGTTTCATTTCGGTTAACACCGTGCGGTTCACTTCACCATTTCATCATTTCGCTCCATGGAAAAGATACTGTTAGTTTGAAATGTACATACTTACCCTGATTTCGTCTAGTGCTAGTTCCTCGTGCGAAGAATCCTCCAGTGATGGAGAGCTTTTGCCAGATGAGCTAGTCTCTCCATTGGTATCTTTGGCCTGCCGCCTCGCATGCTCCCCTCTGTCGAAGGCACAAGCGTCTGCCAATGCTTTCAGCAGCTGCTCATCCTTGTAATTTCTCCAACCCAGCCAGCCAACTTCGGGTTGACTGCACCGGGCCAGAATGGCTCCAGACTTTTGATGACGCCAAACAACAGCCGGTAATCGACGCGAACCCCGAAAATTTGCAATATTGTGAAGCATTTCGTCAGTGATGCAACACGGAACAAGTAGCTTTTGTGGATACGAGGGGCAGAGCTTAAAGTCTGTGTTCGCCGTTGAGATGCGCCAAGATCCCTTTAGGTCAAAGCCCAGACGGGCTACCTCATTTCTAAAGTCGGTCTCGTACCTAATCGCCCGCTGCAAGCGATTCGAGTTCTCGTTGGCAGCCTGAACTTGTGTTGATATCGGATTCTCCGCCGCTGGTGCAGGTTTGGTGCCACTTCCGTTGGTGAGATGGGCGTGTTCCTTATTGCCGATTGTGTCGCATGTCCACGAGTAAAATGGAAACGCAAATAACGTTTCCAGCGTTTCAGGTACCCCAATTGGCAGTTGAACGCGTCGCTGCCATTCCAAGCATTGCTCCGCCGATGGGAACGAACACCTCACAGTGCTGGCATCCTTACAGTTGACGACCAGCTGGAATAGATCCCGCACCTGCACGGATTCAATCAGGCCGAGCGGCACATATGTCTCAAATGCAGTCGATTTCTTTGATAGAAATATGCGATAATTGGACAGAGCCAGCACGCCGTCATCAGTGCGTCCCAAGTATTTGATTGACTCGCCGGCAACTGTGCGTAAAAATGCAATTAGTGTTTCAGTATCTTCCGCAACATATTCAATGGTTCTTACGCTCTTTAAAGGGGACAATCAACTGCGAGTCTTCCTTCTCCATTTGCGATTTTGGATACGATTCCGCGGCTCGAATGAAACAAATCGATGGGGGCGGTGATCCATCTGACATCATGTGTTGCGGCGACTGCAATACACCATTAAGCATACATACATACATACATCCTAAATTACATGGCTTGAGGATTAATAATTATTGTTTCGGAGAGCTATATTTCCCATCTTAAATATGGATCTGAATGGTTTCAATGTGCTACAATTAACGAGTTTTTCTATTTTTTTTGAGACAGAGAAGCAATAATAGAAGTCATGTGACGATTCTGTTCCAAGCTGCTTTAGTTTTGCAAAACTCCACTGCACGGATGCAGCATGATATCTTTTCTATATCCTTCGTTTTTTGTACTATTTGTTTATGCAATTATAGCTATGGTAAAAAAAAAAACAGGTCGACATTCACACATACATACACACATGCATATGGATATCGTATAGAGAATCCAAGGCAAAACAATTAGGTACGAAACATGTTTGAAACATCCGAGTACTTTATTGACACATGCACGTATGCCAGATATAAAGAAATCATTTTTAGATGTGGTGGTTGGTTGCCATTGCAGATAATAAGTATAACATACGTCAAAATACATATATATGTATGTATGTTTGTTTGCATGCATGTGTGTATGTACATTTGAGCGCAATTGCGTATGAAAATGACGCGTACTACATTCACATTCACACATACGTACATACATACATACATACATATACATATATATGTGTCTATATATATATTTACATATATTTAAGTGTGTGTAGATCAAACATGAACATCTTAACAAAACAGACACACACACACAGAACGATACTTTCGATTTTAACAAATTGCAAATTTATAAACAATGTAACTCTGCACATCTGCATTTACACTTGCACGGGCATATACATATTCATACTTATGAATATGTATGTCTACACACACATATGTATGATTCCTAAATATTTATGAAACAAAAACACCAAAACAAACCTATAAACATACATACATTACTAAGCTAAAAAACCTCAAAATAACAAGTGCAGCTAAATTACTGCGATTTGCAACGAAATAGAATAACGCGTTTTGTTCTTTTCTTCGTTTTTGAGCACCATAAACTCCATAAACGTCAGCTATTATAAACAAAGATTTGCAAATATTGTTGCATATAGATATGTAGGTGTAAAATTATCACATACATACATATAGGTATTCGTTAATATACCGAGTATTTTTGTCACGTCTCACAAATCGAGTATATTTGTATCGATATCGATATTTCGGCACGTACATTCGAATTGTTACGTGTCAATTTGTCCTTGTGGTGCAGCACCGGCATCCCAGTACTCATTTTAGGGGTGGGTGTATCCGTTCCCGCCTTCTCAAATAAGCACACAAGACAACAGCTGCACATCACCAATCAGCTGTTTGAAACATCCACAAAGGCCACTGGCAAGAATAGAAAACAAAAAATACCCTTAACACACTGTCAGACTTCAATCTGGGACTACGTTGTTGTAGCCATGTTGTTCGCGCCCATCCTGTGCTTCTAAAATAAATCAGCATCGTCTAACTTCAGATTGCATACATCTCAACGACAATAATGAGCTTAGGCGCCCATTTCAGAATAATAATAATTACAACATAAACAATATTGTCTAAAATAAAATGACATTCACTCCACCAAAGGCCATTAAAAAAAGAAGTAAAGACTGACGAGACTTTAAATATATACATAAATAAATTAAATTTCATGCTATATGTGTCACTCTGTCCACTAAGCAAACAAAACATTGAATTTTACGTCGTCAACCATCGATAGTCGAGGATCTGCATTCAACATAAATTCTCAGATGCGATGAAAATGTGCTTGAATTTCCCATATCATAGTAAATGTAAATAATATATATGTATATATAAAGACCGGCAAGTATCATATAGTGTGTGTTTTGTGGGATATTAGTATACCATTTATGGCATAAAAAAAACTTGGATGATCTAAACAAACAAAATATTACAATAAATATGTCTAAAACTACTTTTATCGACTACGTGTCGATAAGCTTTATCTTGTAATCGTTACGCTTACCGAGTACTTCATGAGCGAGTAGTTGAAGATTGTCCAACACTGGCCGTACGCTAATCAACGGAGTTGTTATAATTATTATATATGTAGATACGACGTGACAGTGTTTTCATTCCATCTAATGTAAAAGTGAATTAAAATATAATAATTTAGATTCCAGTAAATCACATATACTGGCCGTTCCTGCCGCCCACAACACCAATATGACCGAATCAACAAAGCCATTGCTCGGCTCGTGCTTAGCCATTGTTGCGGTAAGTCGAGTTGTACGTCGACGTGTTCTACCCGCACCCGCTCAATCGGCGTGACTCTCGGTCGACCCGACCCGAGCCGGCGTTAGCTGAATTGGATGGAGCTGGGTGCTGGGATACTAGTTCACCACGTTTTTCTTAATTAATTGCAGGTTCTACATGTCCTCTACCAACCAACAGATGCGTCGTCTTCTGCGACCGGTGCGCTGGCACTGACCAGTGAAAATATTGATATGACGTTAGGTAAGGCATGCAGCAACAGCAACAATTTAGCCATTTTACAATATGAATCTAAGCGAAACAACAATCTCGGCAAAATCAGCGTTCTATAATTACTTACTTGCTCAATGTCTCAGCTGGTCCACCTACACATACATATGTATTTAGAATCATCAGCACTCACACATTGATGTGTGTGTGTGATTGACGTGTCACAAAAAATCAAACTAAAAAATTCGATAAATTCCCCAGAAAATTTTTTTTTTTGCCAGCGTTGTGCGCCACTTGTTTTTGCTTTTTTACGCTCACTTTATCAAACCGAACACAATAATTAGTCGAACTTCAGGCAATGTCAGGCGTTGGGGCCGGAAACATGACTTTGCTGCAGGAAAAACTATTACTCCACCCCAGATTCATATATCCAATCTTTAAAGTTAGTTCCCTTAACATAATCTAGGATTTCCCCAAAAATATATTTATTTTATTATTCGGAGCTATATGTTAAATACAGACTTGCTTTTATTGTCGGAAATGACATACACAAATTATTATTTATCATTGATCAGTTGACGTTAGATTTGAAAACCCGTAATCAAAAATGGAGTATACTGTGCAGTATAGTGCATGCCAAGGTTAATTGTTATTGGTCCAGAACCTTGTCTGTCGCTTCATGCTATCTTCTCACTCCATTATCTTATCAATTAAGGGAGGGTGACTACTAAAGACATATAACAACTATTGTTGTCACATGATAATTCATAAGGTACAAAAAAATAAGAAAATAGTAAATAATTAAGTGTGTTTATTATCCCATTATCCAATAATATGTCAAGGTCTATGGGGAAACTAACAGTCTGTGCGGTTCACAGAGCTCTACAGCTGTGCTCGAAAACGGGTTCCATATTTTGTTGTGTTCGATAGCCCAAGATTTTCATGATTTGTTCAAATGCATTGTCGATCTTTAAAATAGTCGAAAATTGTACATGCTTATGTTTCCATATTGATTGCATTAAATACATTTTGAATTATCCATTTGTTTTTTTTTTCCAGCATCTAACGAAATGGTTGTCATTAATTTCTATGCGGAGTGGTGTCGGTTTAGTAATATTTTAGCGCCGGTTTTCAGTGAAGCCGCAGATAAGGTAAGCCAATGATTTAAAAATAATAAAAAATTATGGGGATATGAATCAAAGAATCAATAATTCATAAGCGAAAAAGTTTATTTTGGAAGATATCTTTCCTTAGAGATGTTTAATACAGCATTTCATTTTGGCTTTCTTTTCTTTTTTTTTTTGTCCAAGAAAGTGTCAAGAAACTAGTCCCTAGGGATCAATAGTGATTATTTAGGCCGATATGGCACGTGTTTGATTTGGCATTTGTATGCCCAAAGAGAGATAATTCTGTCACCCTATTTTGCACCTGTTTGCTTTGAATACAAAAACAATAAAACAAGAACAGATGAAAAAAACCACGCAAAAAAAAAAAAATAAATAAATAAAATAAAACAAAACAAAACAATAAAAATAAACAATAAAATGGAGCACGAAACTGAAACATTTGTTCACGTGTTAATTTATATTTCTTGTCTGCTTTTGTTTCTTGTGGCTGCCATTGTTTATTGCTTGTGTGAACGGAGCAAATTGTGTAAACTAGCATCGAGGGTCTCTCAATTTGGGACTTTTATAATGATTTTGATGTAATAATGATGTAACCTTAAATTACAGATCAAAGCGGAATTTCCAGAGGCTGGGAAAGTAGTGCTAGGCAAAGTGGACTGCGATCGTGAAACATCGATTGCGTCCCGATTCCACATCAGTAAATATCCCACATTAAAGATTGTCCGTAATGGACAGCTAAGCAAGCGCGAATACCGAGGACAGCGATCGGCAGATGCGTTCTTGGAATTTGTAAAGAAGCAATTGGAGGATCCAATCAAGGAGTTTAAAACCCTAAAGGATCTGGAGGTTCTTGATTCCAAAAAGCGTAGCATCATTGGCTATTTTGATCGTCGAGATCAACCCGAATACGACATATTCCGCAAGGTTGCGACCAACCTCAAGGAAGACTGTCAGTTCCATGTCGGCTTTGGCGATGCTTCTCAGGCAATGCATCCGCCTGGTAAGTTAACTTATTCACTTGCCTGTAAATGCATATGCACATATTACATATATATATTTATTTATTGTATTTGCAGGTGCACCTATTATTGTATTTAGGCCGGATGTGGCTCTATCCCATGAAAATGATGAGACGTTTACGGGCAGCTTAAGTAATTTCGATGAGCTGAAGGTGTGGATCCAGGAGAAGTGTGTGCCACTCGTCAGAGAGATAACATTTGAAAGCGCAGAAGAGCTAACGGAAGAAGGACTGCCGTTCCTGATTTTATTCTATAATCCATCTGATCTGAATTCCATTAAGGATTACAAAGCAATCATTGAGCAGCAACTATTGGATGAGAAGCGTAAGTCATTTATATTTCACATTCAATATAGAAGCATTTTCCAGTTTTATTAATACTCGTCACTTTTTCTGCAGAGAACATTAACTTTCTTACTGCGGATGGCAAAAGGTTCGCACATCCATTGCACCACTTGGGCAAATCGGAGGACGATCTACCCGTCATTGCCATTGACTCCTTCAAGCACATGTATCTCTTCCCGCACTTCAATGACATGTATACGCCTGGCAAGCTGAAGCAATTCCTTCAAGATCTTTACAGTGGGAAACTGCATAGGTAAGTCAAGTCTGAGGTGGCTAATACATATTGAATATGGATTCAACATATCTTTCTGTTTAGGGAGTATCATTATGGGCCGGACCCCACAAGTGATGAAAACAAAAACCATGACAAAGCAAATTCCTTAAAGGGCACATCACCGCCCGAGTCTAAATTTAAGGAGCTGGGCCCATCAAAACACCGTTATACCTTGCTGGAAAAAGATGAACTGTAATATTACAAATGTATATTCATTTAAATATAATTATTAAAATTTTATAAAATCACAGTCACTTGTTAATAGTCAGTTTTATCTCACGTCAAGTCTCAAGTCAACGTACGTAACCACTGCGCAAACGCAAGTAACTTAAACTCTAATCAAACCAGTGGAGGAGCTAATGAAGCACCTGTCACCTACTTTAAATCATCATTAAATAATTAATAAAATAGCTTGATTAATATTCGTTTTATTAACCCTTTCTTTTCTTGATTTAAGCATGTTTGGGAAATTGTCCAATTTTGTGATTTCATTTGAATTTTTCAAATGGCAGCCGTGTTTATTGGTTTATTTAATTAATGATTGAGCAAACCTACTTTGACTATGGCTTTAAAATTGTGTCAGAAATGTGGCTTCAACGATTCGCAATTATCGATTTCCTAGCCAGCTGGTGCAGGTGACAGCTGCTCACACAGCTCCAGCTCTTTTGGGGTTTCAACCCTTTGCAAAGTAGGCGCGCATAGGTTTCCCTCTCTCGCTCTCTCCCTCTCTCTCTCTCTCTCTCTCACTTTCATGGCACTTCTCCCTCGAATCCATTGACTATGTGACGTCTTTGGAATCTTTTCACGGGATATAAATGCCATGTCTTTCAGTGACAGTTTAAAAGATAGGTTGGCAGTTTGTCGCATTGACCGCTGCATTTGAAAACTGGTTAGAATGTTGAGTTCATTTTGTCATTGTATTACCAAGTGGCAGAATGATCTTGGGCCTTCTAAACATTGCTTTCTCGTTTTAAATATTAAATATAATATATATTTTAAATTGTAAATAACAGCAGTTGCAGGTAATGGAGTCTGCTACGGGCAGTCCAGCCCCTAATCCAATTGAAAATCTCTCATCGACATCCTGCTCGAATATCTCCATTAGCCCTGAGAAGTCACGCATAATGTTAGAAGGGATATTTCTCCTGGAGAGTTACTGCATCCAATTGAAGCTGTACTTAGTCTGATGCTTCGGCATCCAGTTGTCCAGAATAGCAGTCAAATTGCACTTAAACAAACTCCATGAGAATGCTCTAATCAATGGAAATCGCCAAGGAGAACCTCTCCTGAACCAATTACAACACAGATTCTAGTTACATTTAAGATATTAGCTAAGGCGGCATTCAAATGTGCAAATATGTTTATGTCATGCAAAGAGATGCACTCAGGTGGACAGACATCTATTTTGGCAGCGATAAGGGTTTGAAGCAGGCGAGTAAATATTTTAATGATTTTTTATTTGTATGTATCTATTACGTTTTTAAAGAGAGTACTTGCTATGTAGTTAATACGTAAGTTAGAAAAAATAGTTTGCGTTTTCCTTTGCATGCCGCCGTTTAATACGGTCTGGAACGCATGCCGCTGTCATTGCGCATGGCGCCGCCACCATCACGCCGGCCACCGCCGCCTCCGCCGCGACCACGTCCACCGCCACCGCCGCCGCCGCCGCCACCGTTATCATTGCCGTATCGTGAATATCCACCACCACCGCCGCGATCTCTATTTTGGTAGCCACCACCGCCGCCCGAGCCGCGATCGTTGTTGCGGTCATTCATACCGCCATAGCCGCCGCCGCCGCCGCCACCACCGCCAAAGCCACCGCCTCCGGCGTTGCCATCATCATCACCTTTAGGTGTCTTGCAGCTGTACAAAATATAAGTTAGTATCATTGACATAAATGAGGGATATATTCAACGGCGACCCACCGATTGCACTCGTTGCGCCAAGCAAAGTTGGTGTTGTTGCAGCTGCTGCATTTCCAGTCACCGTCACGGGGTTGCACGTTGCCACCGCCGGCGCCAGCACCACCGCCACCGCCGCCGCCACCAAAGCGACCGCCACCGCGACCACCGCCGCCGCCGCCACTGCCACTGCCACGGTCATAATCTCCACCGCCGCCGCCGCCGCCACCGCGATCAAAGCGACCACCACCGCCACCACCACCGCCGCCGCCGCCACGACTGCGTCCAGCGAAACCGCCGCGACCTCCGCCTCCGCCGCCTTTGTTCCAGTTGTTCTGGCGCTGTGCCAATGAGACTTTGATGTTGCTGCCATTGAAATCATTGCCATCAAACCACTGAATGGCCGACTGAGCCGCATTCACATCATCGTATGTGACAGTGGCCTCGCCCTTGGAAGCGCCGGTGTCCTTATTCTTGTACAACCAAATCTTTGGTTTCATGGTGCGCTTGTCTTTCTATAAAATGCCCAACGTATACCAAATTACAAACATGCACGAAATTGATAAGAACATCGAATTTGGTTACGTTACCTTGATGATGCCAATGGCACCGAAGTGAGTCTCAATATCCTGCTCGGTTGTGGATGGATCCATGCCGGATACAAAAATTGTGTCCTCTTGTGTGATCATATCGTTGCCGCCACCGCCACCACCACCTCCAAGACCACCACCACCGCCGCCGCCGCCGCTACTGCCACCGTATCCTACAAAATAGAACAGTTCATTAGAAATGCTGGATGCGAAACAATTGATCAGTTTTGAGAACAGAGAAAGGATCAGCCCTCGGGCGATATGTGCCGGACGACAACACTCAGTAAACAGCGCCATTAAAAAGACCAGATACAAGTGGAGCAGGGAGGAGCAAGACTTGGGTCTGGCGCTCACACTCTCTTAAACTCTATATATATATGTGTGTGTGCGAAATATATAAGGAATCTATATACAATGCATGTATATAACAACGCTCGTTATAAGGTCGCTCTTTTCATCTCGATAACTCTCGATTATCTTATGTGGTATTGCTTTTGCTTTTGCTTTTGCTTTTCATTTTCATTTTTAGAATTCAGAATTTCAGAATTTCAAAATAAACACCTCAAGCATGAAAGTATTTTACACCGATTTTGTTTGGGGGTATACTCAATAAACTTGGTGATCAGCTAAATATATACATAGACACAACACACACAGACACACACCACCCACACGCACAGAAATTACACTTATCGTTGATCGAATATATTTTTTTACCAGAACAACCAGTGACCAAACCAAATCCCAGGGCCAGGCCACTTTAATCTTATGAAGAACTTTGCCATTGAATAATACACACTAGATAAGAACAGCAGTTTTGCATTGGATGCCGAGTTGAACTCGAAATATAATCGCTGTGGATGCGAATTGAGTTCTCTCAATTTTTGATACTCTCTCAAATACTCCTTATAAAATATTAATATTGTATACCAGATAGATTTACACGCAAGCGAAAGAGAATTATTTGTCTTATGTTTTTTTTTTCTTCTTCTTCTTCTTCTTCTTCTTCTTCTTTTCTTTACTTTTCTGTTTTTACTCTTCTATTGTTTTGTTCGGTATTTGTTTTTTGTATTTGATTTTGTAGTAAATTAATGTTATACATTACTCGATATGTTTGCAAATTGTTTTGCATTATTTTACCTTTGTTGTAGTTGTCCTTGCTGGCGCCTCCATTTCTAAAAGAGGATATTGAATAGCTTATTTAATGTTTTGATTTTGATGTTTTTGATTGTAATGCATTATGATGAAGAAGTTAACGACCACGCCTCCGCCGTTTGCCATTGTCCAACAGAATAGTATATATATGACCGTTTATTATGTGTTGTTTTCTTTCTTTTTTTTTTTAAATATGTATCTAAGTTTACTACCCGATGATTATAAAGCGTAACACGACTTTACCAGCGCACTTTAATTAAAAACACACACATTATCAATCAATCAGTGGGACTCCGTCCTTGTTCTTGCTTATCCATTTTGAAATATTCCAACAATCAAAGTGCCCTGGTAAAGGTAAACAACCTCCTCTGCTTTGGATATAACAAGAGTTGATTAAATACTATTTGGTTTTTGTTTTCTTGTTTTTGTTGCCCATCTCTCTGGCAAAGGCACAGGATACAAGAGGCTTTCGTCTTGAAACATTAATCAGTAAGTGTGTTTAAATTAAAAAACAAGCATCTGCGGAACACCACAGTTTCAATGTAACCATGCAGACAAAATAATAAATAATAATAAAATAATACACATTTATCTTTTTTGCTTAATGGAACCCGATTTCACACAGCGGATCGAGGAGTATTATAAGTATTATTGGCGCTGATATCTACAGGATGGTCTGCAGTCTGAATAAAAGATTCGAGTCAGTCACGTCTCACCCTGTGCTTTGGTTGGGTACGTTAGTTATCAGATCAGATATCAGATATATAAACGGTCTCAATTGCTTTCTTAAGACAATGATGACGACGACGTCTGCATGGCGACTTTGATACTGGTTGTAATTTGTTGTAAGCAAATAAAAAAAAAAAAATTACACAAAACACATAATAATACGAAACAAAAAAACTACGCAACATCTTTGTAAAACATATTAAATTGGATAATTAAGTATTGTATAAATGATTACACTTACGTTTACTGGACTAAGAGGGGGGGGATATATGGTAGCCTATATTCAATTGATTAAAGCAGGTCGTGTGTCGTTTTACAAATAATACCAATATAAATTTAATTACGAAAGTCAGCTTAAGCATAACTAAAACAAAATTTGATTCATGCTCTAATCCCAGTTTTAATCAATTATAATCTCTGAATGTGAATGTAATTGTGGATATATGCACTACATATATTCATTGGGATTGTTTGTTGGTCTCATAATTTGAGTGGATGTTATACATGTAATTTATAATAGAGCTTCTCATTACGATCCAATCATTCGTTCAACTGTACAAATTCAGCTGTTTTTTTTTTATTATGTCCGTTCTGTGCCTGTGTATATTAAATACTAATCGTATCATTATTATTCATTATTAATATGGTAATTATTAAATTGATTTCATTTACACCGCTCGCACTACATCATTGTCCATAATTGATTCGTTTTTAAAACATCTTTTTACGCAAATAACCTTAGTATTTATAATTTGTAGAACAAACAAATGTTTCAATCGATAATTATAATCTTTAATTATATCCGACGATTTGACCGATTCGATTGCAATTCTCTCTTTGGCACAAGCTCAAGCATATCCTCGCAACTTATTTGTATATTGCTGCACCAGATGGGATTGATGGTTTACCATATACAGAATGCATGTCCAAAACTCCAAGTAGTCGAAATGTGTTTCCCCTTTTCATTCACCTCGGCGCAGATGAGTCTACTTTATTTTTAAAGCATGTTCAGTCAATATATTGAAGAGCCTATTTTCTCGTTGTATTAATATTGTAGTTAATATGCATTTACACGAATAGTTGAAGTCATTTTCTTTATATTTCAATCTATTATAAGATTAAAAGCAAAACTCTTTCAATTTGATTGGGGCTATATGACGAAGAAGTTCCTATCGCGTAAATTATAAGGGGGCACAGAATAAAGGGATAAATAGCATATAAATCTTTCAATGTTTGGCATTAGAGTCACCACCAATTGTGGAGAATGATATCCGTTAGCCCAGTGCACTTTATATCTTGACCACGTTTGTGCACTCATATTTGAACTCTTTGCTAAAAACTATCATTTTTATATTCATATAAAGACACACTAAGTAGTCAATCGCATCTGAGCCGTTTCTGGCACCTTAAACTTAGATACCACAATAGTTATTCGTTTTCGTTTTGTCGTTTTATCATTTTTGGCAACATGTTTTTTTGGGTAGTCTTTTCTCTCTGTGTATTCGCACACACGTGAAATCCCTTGCGAATACCAACATTTCTTTAATTTGCATCATAAATAGATTCTTTTTTTCTCTCATTTTCAGACTTCGTGTCAAGGCTTGAACTGAAGTGATCCCATTTTGGTTTAGAAACCATATTTAAATGGTGTTCGCTTTTTATTCCGAGTTAACATTGGGGCGCGTAATATATATAAATTGTTTTATATGCGACATGCATTTACATTACGAGTACGAAACTTTACAAAATACAATTAATTAATAATCGGCTCTATTTTCTTTTTAAACTCCATTACAACTTTGCAATGATCGATCGATTGATCACATTGCGATTTTGGTTTGCCTGACTAAGGTGGGCTTTTCTGGCCTTCTCATTTGTATATTTCTCTTTTTAGTGTATGCATGTAATTTGTTGATTTGATTAATTTGTTTGTTTATTTGTTGTTGTTGTTGTTGTTGTTTTCATGTTTCACATATTCTAAGCTGACAACACACTCTGATTTCTATATATATATATACTGTGTCTTGGACCTATTTCGACCAGTGTCCAGCAAAAAATTTAAAGTGTTACAAAGTTAAAACAAGAAAAAAAAAAACAAACGTAAAATGTTTAAATGCCAATTTGTTTCATGTTATATCATGTTTGAAAAAGAGACTATGTCTGTATTAAAATATTAATTAATTATTTAAAATTGGGTAATAACTGAAAACATCCAAAATACATGGCAAAGCTTATTTTGAACAGTCTTAAAAAAGTAACATATGTGCCGTTAAAAAGCTTAAATAAGGATGTTAACACTGAGTATGATATCCTTTAGCCTTAACAACTTCCCTTAATCTATTATTCATGGAAGATACCAGCTTTCGGGTAATTTCTATGCTGATGTTTCGAGAGATTGGTTATGTGATTCCGGATGTTATTTTCCAGCAGAGCCCACAAATTTTCAGCTCAGTATTGGACTGTCGCCACCCATTATTCCTTCCTTCCGAGTCAAAAATTTTGAATTTGGACTCATCTGCAAATATGATTGTTTTCCAGAATTCCACATCCTTGTTCAAGTGGGTTTTGGCGAACGTCATCCTAGTCCCTGTTGAGTCAGTTTTGGAGCTGATAGCTTAGGATTTTCTTATTTTAATGATGATCCTCCGCTCTTCCTATTTGGTGAAAGTCTTCTTTGGTGTCATTCTGCCCATGTCCTCTATCCAATTTTCGTCGACAAAGCGCCGAATAGTGTTGTATACAGTGGACTTGCTTAGATTGACCATTTCAGCTATTTGGCGATGTGAATATCCGATTTTTAAGTGTTCCAAGACGAGTTTTTGTTGTTCGATTTTAGTCCGTTTGCCCCTAGCCCTTGTTGGATGGTTGCACCCGAGATGCAGGGTATAACTAAACTGACTACGAAGGATTGGTCTATTTATACCGAAACTGCAACTGTTCGAAATAAGCTTTGACCATAAATTAAGGTACTTTTTTACACAACCCGACATAGCGGGCGGGAATTAAAATTTTTGCTAGACGTTGGTCGAAATAAGGTCTGAGACATATATATCTATATAAATGTGTAACCGTATTGTACACCGCTGTCTGTTTCCCATTGTAATATTAAATAGTAGCAGATAGTAGATTATAACATACCCATAAGAATTGCCTCCTCTATCGTTCCATGAACCTCCTCCGCCTCCGCCGCCGCCGCCACGATGGCCGGAATCATAACCTTAAACAACATTGATTTTAATGGCGAACATGTTTTTCAATTCATTTTTCGTATTTTTTTGCTACTTACCTCCACCCGGCTTGCTATAATTTGGAGGGGGCTCATTATAGTTACCAGTTTTATTTGGCATTTGTTGATAATTTGGCGGAGGAACAGCAAAATTATTGTACTGTCCGGCTCCACCGCCACCGCCACCGCCATAACCGCCACCTGAAAATTGCAAACTTATTGTTTGTGGACTGATTTCAAATAAGTTCAACATGCACACTTACGATCCATGATTAATACGCGTCTAAGCTAATTCTTTGCTTGAAAAAAAGAAAACTGTTTTTTTTTAGTATTCGCACTCCCTAAACTTATTCAAAGCGTCAGTCGAAAATCTCAACTCTTGTCTCCTTATTGTAAAAATGGCGTGTGAAATTAGGGATGTACACAATCGATACCGATGGACGAATATTCTCAAACTTATCGAATTGCAACTTTGTTCAAGGAATGACTGACTGTACGCAAGTTAGCGGCAACATATTACAAGTTGTTGTCACAACTAAAAACATCATATTTAAAGAAATTTGAATTTTAGTCATTAGTTATGGTAAAAATGTGGGACATAATTATCCTAGATGGTTAGCAGGCTATAAGTCATTATAAGTAGTTTTGTTTTTATATTCAAATCCCTTACAGAGCTATTTTGAAGCAAATTTCAGATATTTTTAAGTGGGGGACGAACAATATCATAAAATAGCAATTCATAACTATTGTCCAAAAGAGGTAGTTGATGTCAAATTGTGTGAAACCAGCTAAAGACTTTATTCTGAAATTTTTCATAAGATAGGAATAAAAAAGTATTCTCTTGTTGCCTAAGATTTTTTTAACTTGAACGTATTTGTTATATAAAAGATGTTTAATTTTATTACATTTCACATTGTAGTTCTATGTCAAAACTGAAATAAATCAGAATGGAACAACAGAGTTAAAATGATGGTACGTATGTCATACTTTAATTTTTTTTAAATTTTCCAACACTCTTTTGTGAAACATGCAACTCTGCAATGATTGTTTATATTCGTTATAATGAAACCTTTGGTGTTTACGTGGAATACACCCATGCAATTTATTATCCTCTTAAGCAAGTCTAACCGAATCAAGACGGAATGATTGAAACAACAGATCTCCAAAGTGTGTGAGATATACTTTTGCATGTATTGGCAACTAAATTAACGCACTTCAACAAATCCATTGCACACTCTTTGCAGAAATCGGCATCGGCTTGGCTAGCTTTGGCATATCGTTCTTATTTCTCGGCATGTTGCTTCTCTTCGATAAGGGCTTGCTTGCAATTGGAAACGTGCGTAAATTCAAAATAAGCCTTGCAAATTGTGTTTTGTATTGCAAACAGCTACTAATACTGATACGACTACTGCTTCGGCTTTCCATTTCTTGCAGATTCTATTTATATCGGGCCTGGGCTGTGTTATTGGCGTGGAGAGAACATTGCGCTTTTTCTTTCAACGGCACAAAGTCAAAGGGACAACGGCTTTCTTTGGAGGAATCGTTATTGTGCTGCTCGGTTTCCCCATTATCGGCATGATTATTGAATCCTATGGATTCTTTGCGCTATTCAGGTTGGCCAATTCGCATTTACTATTTAACTTCATTCATTCGTACACAAAACGGGACCAGCTCCTTGTCTTTTATTATACAAATATCTCCATAAATATCCATTTACATATGTCTATATGAATTGGTAGATGTAAATTATGCTTCGAAATGTCTTAAAGTTCCGTCGTTCATTGTTTTCAACGCAGCTTGAATTGTCCCACTTGAAAATTACGTCTTAACTCATTTTATGTATTAACTTTTTGTTTTTTTTTTTTTCCAGTGGCTTTTTCCCGGTAGCCATCAATTTCCTTGGCCGAGTACCTGGTCTAGGATCATTATTCAATCTACCATTTATGCAAAAGGTAAGGTAATCGGGCAATTAGAACGCTAACAAATAATATAGCTTATGAATACAGCTCACATTATTGCAATCATTCCTCGTCGAGTGCATAAGTTACAATAGTATTATAGATCGTAGATTATAGATACTTGTTCTGTACTGCTGTCTGACCAGTCCAGTTCCGAGAATAAATTTGACGGTTATTTGCTATTGCTTCGAACGCGAAATATTTTGTAAATTCTCATTGAATTTCTAGTTTTATTTTAAGCTATGTATTTTCAACAATTCATTTACAAATCCACACAGCGCGAAGAAATTCAATGATTTTTGTTCCACTCCTCACGCTCCTCGCGCTCTTGCACCACCTCCTTCAGGTATGGTTCCAAGTACTTAACGTCATCCTCGTACTTTGTCCATTGCTCCTTGGGCAGAATGGTCTTCGTCATGGACAAGTGCAGAGCACGCATAACGCGGTAGTTGCGCTCGTCATACAATTTGCGAGGAAGGCGGCGGATTGCTTCGGTCACGTCCTCATTCTCATACAGACAATCGTCACGGTGCAGACCTAATTGATATATTTGTATTATTATTAATGTACGAATTTGATTGCATGCCCAATCCCCTTCTTACCGTATTGATTGAATCCGGACAGATTGTAGGCCCATTTGCCCAGGTTGGCTAGAATTAATAGAATTTCAATCTTTTGTCTTACCTATTTACGTAATCAGTTTAATGCATGCAATGCTTAAGGACATTATATCTTATGTTTCCCAATCAAAGGATGGCATTTACTGAACGCATACTCACAGAATACCAAAGGTCCCTTTCTGGCAATATAACTTGACATGATTATTGATAAGTTGTAGTTTTAGGAAAATCGCTCGCTTTCTCAGCTCGCTCGCTTTAGGTATGACAGCTGACAAACTAAAGATGGAATTCGCTTCAGCAATGTTATCGATAAGGCAAGCGTTTGTTATCGATTGTTTTGACTTGTCATTTGTGCACAGTAGTCAGTGTTGGGAATTGGCCAAATTGACCCGAAAGGGCCCAGAAATGGACAAAAAAATATAGTTGGGGAATAGAAAACGGTCTAAATTTTAAAATTAGTTTCAGCGTAATAAGGATGACATTACATCTTACAATCCGTAATGTTTATTATTGTTTATTGCAGCAGAAAAAGACTTCAGCTTAAGCCCTCAGTACATTGATCATTAATTTTTAATAATAGTAAAGATCTTCCAATATTTACTTCGTTTTATTCAATTTGGCATTAATACAACCGAGCCAATAGTGTTAATCTCAAAATATTTGCATTGTTCTTTAATTTTTGGAAAAAATATTAATGAAATGGAAAAAATGCTAGATTTCCGACAAAAGGCCAAAAGCGACAACACTGATGTACTATCAGTAATATATTGAATAATAAAAACAATACGTCACATTTACCAATCATGTTTACTTTTATTGCATTGCAGATTGTTCAAAGACTCGGCGGAGATGGAAATCGGACAAGGGTATAAAAATAAAACGTTTATAGGAAGTACATTAAATTATACGAGATGGTTTTTGTATAAAATAAATAAATTCGTTGTTTTGAAAACTCTAAAATATTTATTTATGCATGTTGTGTTTCTATGAAGTTACAGAAAAATACTTGGGATAAATACTTTATTTATAGTTTTATTATATTCAGCTCGTCAACATGTGTGGCAAGTTTATTTTGTTTGCCAAATGCGATCGAATCTGGGCTGCCTTTTGCTATTTTTGCATTCATCTTAAAGGGTCGATTTATTTAGAACAAATTCTAGTTAATTAATAATTGATAAAAGCAAAACATTTCTGTAAATATTCTTCAACGATTTGCGTATACAAATCGCTCGTGCATGTCTAAAAATATGGGGTCAAAAATAAATACAAGCCTCGAAATTGTTACATTGTCAGTTTAATTGTTGCGCCCACTTTATCTGTTGCTATCTCACTCGTTAATACCAAAAATGTTGTCTCGTTTTTTACCATGACAAAGCTCTGCCTGTACCGGTGACTAATGCATACCTTAAATTGTATTCATGCTGATTGAAAACCCGATAAGATATACACATACATACCACTTGTACCTGACTATATCCAGGCTATTATGTTTCAGATTTATCAATAGCCTTTGGGGGCTATAGCCTTGTGTGTGTCACGCAGAGCATGTTTGAACACTCTGAACAGATATATACGAAACTAGACGAGTATTTGTCTATATGGACTAGTCACCGGATTTGTATGTATGTGTAAGAATATTTGAAATACTGAATATGAAAATGTGTACTTGAAATATTGACAGGGTGGTTGACTTTGACGGATAAGTGGATCGATATCAAGAAGTAAATATTGTTATTGTTTTTGTTTATTTGTGATTCCTAAATATCAATATACAAATTATAGAACATATACAAATTCATTATATATATATGCATAGACTACGGCTTAAGTAGTTTGTGAACGCATGGTAGGTATATACATATACATATATGTATAATATATGTACATTGTACATACATTATATATATCAACAACGGCAGCCATAGTTTATACACATATGTATATACATATATAAGTACATCACTGGGGGACACACATGACTGTGCTTTTCGATTCCTTTACTTTTCGAATTTCGAAGAAAAAATCATTTATTGTTCTCAGATGCAGTCGTCAATGATAGAAACTCCTCCTTGCGGGCCAAATATTCGTTGTAACGAAGAAATGCATAGCTGCATAGAAGAGAAGAACATTAATGTTAGACAAACTGATGTACATATGTATATATATATATGGCATTACGCACCCAACATAATCAAAGTCAATAGTGGAATGCTCGGCTTGCAATAGAGACCAGACCGTCCAGAAAATGTGTGCGGCTAATGCGAACTGATTGACTTGAACGAAGAGACGTTCAACTTCGTCGCTGCGAATGTTATTCCGCTGCAGATAGTTCTCGAGGTAAACTCGCAGCCATTTCAGTTGGAACTCCCGCTTGGGGTATCGGGTGTAGTCGACCTCATCGACCCCGCACATTTCCGCAAAGTGATTACCAATGTCGAAGGCCTGGAAATTATAATCGGCATACTCGTAGTCGATGAAGTTGACAGCGTTCATCGATTTCGTGTAGATCACATTGCCCAACAACAGGTCGTTATGTGAGAAAACAATTGGACTCTCCAATGCCTCCAAGTATTTGTACAAGCCATTAAACTCCTCGCGCAGTCGCTCAATAGGTAAAAATGTTCCTTTCACTCTGCAGTCGCAAAAAACAAAAGCATAGTTCATTAATCATATTTGATGCGATTCGATGCGACTCGATTCGATTCGATTTGATTACCTTTTGTGTTTGTCCGCATCGGTAAATCGTTCAGGTACTAAATCGAGAAAGCTTTGCGTCTTTTTCCATATCATTGGCATTGTTTTGGCATCGCCGTTGGTCTTCTTTTTGACCACGCGATGCATTTCGGCCATGCGACGGGCGACCAGTGGCCAAATATCGGGGCAGAGGACACTCTCCGTATTCAGTGTGTTGCCCGGCACATATTCGTAGACGAGCCCGTTCTTGAAGGTGGCGTAGAGTGACGGCGCCAAGCCGTATGTATGCAGTAATTGAAAATTTTGCGTTTCAGCCTTCCGATCGATCAATAGGTCCGTTTTATTTCCATAGACACGGACGAGGACTACGTTATCGGAGTATTGTAGAGGTGAACGGTTAACCCTTTGCTCCCTATCATCAACGACTGTTGTAAATTCCTCGTGAATGATAACCGGATCTTCAGACGGCACCGGCAAAATGCTCTGCGCATTGTTGATGGACAAATCAAAATAGGTGTCGTCATTATCCCTGTCTAATTTGGAACTATTGTGAAAACAGCCAACAAGCTTATTTGTTATGCCATCGGTAAATTTCTGCAAGGAAAAACAAGCAAATGTGCACCAAATTGTAATTAATTTGCCTTGTTAAAGAATTTACTCTTAACATATTAGCATAACACATATGTAAATACCAAGCACTGTTAATGTACATTAAAATTCGCAGTTACTTTATGCTTTACACACAGAACACACGTGTTTATTTCTTACAACAGCTTAACGGTTCTTCCTTGTGCGCGCATCTGTTATTTCAGTTTGTATGGGATGTAAATGCTGTTTGCAGCGATCGATGCATAACATTGCATTCATGTCTATGTTCGCGTGCTTTGACTGATTAACATATAACAACACGCACACACACACACACACACATATGCACGTTAGCTGCAAGCGATGAAAAGAGATAGAGACAATCGATACTCGATGCAGCGAGGAAAGTTCTTTCTCTCTTCAACAAGAAAGTGAATGTGGATAAAAATCCGATTGAGAAATTCAATTATTGTGATAAGATTTAGAAAAACGAATTTCAACTCTATTTTTTTTACATGTACGAGTTAATTTGCAATTGTTCTAGATTCGAAATGAATAAACTTGATATGCGTCAATAGCATTTATAATACCCTTCCTAATATGTGTACAGGGTATAAGAAGCGTTTTTTGAACACTGAACGCTGTGCAAACTACTCTCCGTCGAGCACTCTTCACTTCTTCACATCAATTTGTCAATATCAAAATCCAAGTTTAGTTTGTAATGTCTCAAGTCATAATCAGCAGTTTACAACTTTAAAAACATATATATATATATATAAATATATATATTTAAACAGATTGTGTGTGCTTTTATACTGATGAATGTTTGCATATGTACGTGTGTGTGTGTGTATATGAGTGTCAGTAATTAAGGGTGATAAACTTTTGACACTTCGAACGCAAGCTCATTAACCGTAAAAGCCTCCCCCCCCACACATTCCCGCCAATCGCACTCCAAACACAATGATACGATCACATGTGCGCTCATTAAACTATACCTACGAGTGGATGACTACTAAATATGTATGTATGTATGTTTGTATGTTTGTATGTATGTATGTGTGTTTGTGTGTATGTGAGAGTGTGTGTGTGTTTAGTACGGTTTACTGCATATGTGTATATGTATGTGTGTGTTTTAATAGTCGTCCACTCGTCACTCAAGTATGCAGCACTCAGTGCGTTCTGGTCGGGGATAATCGACGTAATCCACGCATAATCGTTTTGATAAGCCTCAAAGCAACGTAAGTTTTTTTATTCTTTCTTAATTTTTTTTTGCTGTATTATCAGTTTGTGGCAGATAACCTTTATTTAAACTTTGTAGGCGAAAGTCCTCGGATGACGCATTGGACGCAGGTTCATTGAACAAAATTAATTACTAGAAATAATGAAAAAAAACGAACTTATATATTTTTAAGTCGACAAAATTCAGAAAGTAACAGGCAAACTCTTCATCCCTAAAAAGGAAAATTCAAATATCTGCGTCGATTATCAAGGGGCTTTTGCCTTTGATTAATTGGAGTACCATTCAAGGTACTCATGGAAAAAACAGTCGATCGGATCTAATTTATACTTCCTGGATAGATATTTATTTGTATTAATTGTTCAGCTTGTAATCTATAAATGAATGAACAAATAGTGGGTACAGCTGGCTGGCCTTAGTATCCGCTTAGTAATAGTTGAACTGGTTTTGTTCTTGATTAACACTAAACACTCCACTATCCCCCCCCTCTACTTCACCCCTCCACCGAAGAATACAAAGTTTATTTTATTCATACACACAAATTAGGAGCACGACATGTTTTCCACGATTGCGAATTGCCACAGTTATTTTTCTCATTATCTTTAACACTGAAAAAATATAATTAGATATAATTATACATAATATTATTTTATATTATATATATATATATATATATTTATATTTATGTATAGCTGTACTTTAAAGAATAGTAGTGAATGAAGTTTTACTCTCATCATAAATATTTGTCTCTTAAGAATAAATTTTACATTGAAGTTGCCACAAATTTAGACAAGATAAGAAACTGTTTAGAATATGGCACTTTTATTGTTAGTAGTTCGACTATTTGCAGCATTCCAAATAATATTTAAGGAATAACCTACTATATCTTGTACTTTCATCTAAGGTTTTTTTAATGGAAGAACAATTCGCTCAGCTCAATTCTTCGCTGTAGGAAAACAAGAAATTCCAAAAGTATCTCAACAACACATTAAAATTGATGGGAAATCGAAGTATAAATTTCTTGGAACCTTTCGTTGTCAGTAAGTGCCAGCTTTTCATTTATTATTATTATGAAAATATTATTTTACATCTTTGGAAACAACAACAGCAACAACAAAATCTCAAAAAATCCATTTTGATTTAACAAAATGTATGAAAGATCAAAAGTTGTGAAAAATAACACTATTATTATTCTGAGCGCATTTGTAAATAAAAATATACTGCGCATATATATATATATATATATATATATATATATATATATATATATATATATATATATATAAGGCACGTCAAAGCCGAGAATATGTAATTATTGTTATCTAGTTGCGAAACCTCGTGCGGTGCATTAGAATCATTCCAAGTTCCAGGCGAATATATATAATTTATGGACATATTATATATTCCATTCTAAGTTCTTTGTTGATGTTATTATTATTTTTTTGCAAGGGGAAAGCGATGAACGTTCAGAGTAATTTTGGGCACACCTAACTTAGATTTAGCAAGGAGGGCAGGGATTGGGGATTGGATAAGCAGCAAATTGGGCGCTTTACATTACCTTAAAGTCAACGTGACTGAGGTCCCAATTCGGTCGAATAACTCTCAATATATCCTTCGCACCTTGAATAACATCTGCTTCCTCAACGAATATGGGAACAAATGGCACAATCGCAATCGCCTCGTGTTTGTTGTTCGCTGTCGCTGTTCGTTTATCCTCCTGCTTTGGCCGAACAAATTCACCGCCCGCGTTTAGTTCGATTGAGTGTGAATTTGAGTTGGAATTGGAATTTGAATTCGAATTCGAATTGGAGTTGGAATTCGTATTGATTTGGTTCGATTGCTGTTTGACCGTTTGACGAACTAAAGATAAAGAATCTTTCATCACTTTAGGGTTGCCGCCACTTGTTGAAATCTGTCCTGTGTAACTGTTGCTCTTGGTTTCTGTGCCCATTCTATTGTATTACATGTGAAATACGGAGAGTGTCAGGTCGGGTCAACACATACATACATACATACCACCAAAAAAAAAAAAACAACAAAGAAAAATATAACAAAAAAAAAAATAAAAAAAATAGAAAAATAACCTACAATCGACGAGTGCCGACTGCAAAAGTGAAAACATCCAGATGAATACCGATGAATTAATTATTAGGTACAATGTGCAAGGCTATAAACCCCTCCCCCACCGCCCCCACCCAAAAAAAAAAACACTTTAGCAGTGATGCAATTTTAAAGTATTTTTTTTTTTCAACTCTGCAGTGGCTTTGCTTTATTTTTTTTTTAAATTAAAATTGAATATCTAAATTTTGAAGTAAAAATAAAAAATTCGCAATTCTTTTGCGCAGTATTATCAAATAGACAGAGACGTGGGCAAAATTACAGATAAGGAATAACGTCTATCAAAATTTTGATTTGTTTTCATTATTTCGACGCACATTTTTCAAAGTCTGGCAATGAACTTGAAGCTTGTCGATTAGCCAAAAATAATGAAAAAGAAAAAAAGAAACAAATCAAATCACTTGATTTGTGTACTAAAACACACATTCTTTAAACTACCAAGCAGATTATTTAGTCTTTTCTTATTCTTTTTTTTTTTTTTTGCATTTTTGGAATACACTAAATGAAAATCTCAAAATTATTCTTGATTTTATATTTTGGTACTTTTTTTTTTATTAGTTGCCTAAAACTGTGTTCAGTTAAAGTGAATACAAAAAGTGCATCGCTTTTTTGATTTGAAAGGCTCAAGCTATGAGAGCATCTTTGGTGCTTAAGCTCGATATATGTGTGTATGTATGTGTATATGCATATTTGTGGGATTCTTGCAAAATATATATATGCAAATAATATTATATATATGATATGTATGTGTATTTGACGATGATGATGACAGTACTTCGAGCAGATAAGGAGACGCGACTTGTCTTTGCCAAAGGTGGCCGAGCGATAAGATTAGAGCGCGAATTACACGTGTACATATATATATATATATATATATCTGTATATATAATATATATATAAAGGTATAATGTACATGTATGTGTGCACAATATTAAAATGAACTTTACAAGGCAAGCAAATGCAAAATATATATAACAAATTAGCACTCAAATATATATATATATTTATATTTGTGTGTATGTGTGTGTGTGTGTACACATATGTGAACAAGGGTGTATCCAGAGAGGGAGGGAAGATAGTAGGGGGAAGGGAGCGGAGGCGTATGGGTGGCATTTCGTAAAGGAGGCCGAATTGTAAATTCTTCATAAAATTTTAATCTAAAACATTTTGCTGTCCCCGACCAACCGCCCCCACCCCCACCACTCCCCACTCCCCCCTCCTCACGTGCACGCCCTTATCTGTGAGCATTTATTTGCATATTAACGGTATGTACATATTGCAAACGTATATATGCACATATATTTATATATGTACGTATGTATTTGTATTTGTATTTGTATTTGTGTGTTAATTAAGCTTGCTATTTAGCGAATTATTCAACACCAACTTAAAATTTGAGGAAAATGCAAAAAAAAAAAAACAAATCCTGTATGTGTGAGTGTGTTTGTGTGTGCGTAAATAGTACGTGGTTTTAAGAAGCTTTTAGAGCGTTGTGTTAGCTACTTTTATTTGGGGATATTGTTTGCAAATGTTAATGTGCGAGATATATATAAATATATATGTAAATATAAATACATGTGAGTTATAGGGACAAGTACACACAAGTATGTACAGACAGAGAGGCAGAGGCAGACAGACGGACGGTCGGACAGAGAGACGTGTGTACTTATGTGAAATAGAAGAAACTAATGAAATAAATAAATAAAATGTGTACCAATATGTCAAGCGTCAATGAATGCAAGCGCACACTGATGTGAATGGTTTTTTTCTTTTATTTTTTTCTTTTCTTTTTATTTTATTTTTTTCTTTTTGTACTACACACGTTACCTTCGGGTATTGATTGTTTTTTAAAGAAAAACACAAAAAGCCGCGAAAACCACACAACTAAATTATTGATTTTAGTCTGATGATAGCGTTGCTTGGTTTGGAATGAATTTTGCAAGGGAATGGGAAGCGAAACAATGCAGGCGATTTAATCGTATAACAGCAGAATTGTTAATATTCTCGTTCTTAGTTCTCGTTATACGCTTTGTACAATCTTATTCTTTTTTTTATTTTTAAACTCTTTCGTTGACACAACTTCCGACTCCGGACAACAGTAGTAGTAAACTGAGCAAAAATTCTCAAATGGATCTCAATTTTCGCTTTTCAGCACTGTTGCTGTTCTTATTTTACAGCACTTGTCCACAATAGAGATGTGCGAAAAATATATTATAATTGTCATCGAATTATCGTCAACTTAGCGCAAAACGCTTAGCTATTTTCCCATTATAGTTATTACACATTACACATTTATATTATATCTGCGTAATCTAATTTGTCATTTTTAACCACATTTATTTGTGCTAATAAGATACACAATCAATTGCGTATTCATGTACATATCGATAGTAATTGCATGTTTTGCGCAGCGAAAAGCTCCCCATTATAATTGCTAGCTTAACGTGTGAAAGCACAAAAGCTTATTTGTATGCTTGTGAAAGCTCGCTCAATATTCAAAATTTTACTTAGTTTTGCTCAAAGCGTAACTTGATTATCTGGATCAAATAAGCCATGTAATTCAATTTGATCATTTCGATTTATTATGAATTAAATCTTTGATTTTCAAGCACTAAGCAGACAGTACATATTTGTTTTGGGGCCATGGGACCTATACTTATTCTGCTTCGAAGGCAACGCGTCGAAAGAATTTTGTATGTCGAGACAATGATACCCTGTTTCAGATTACGCACATTACGAAAGGTTACGCAGCAGGTCCGAAAACTATACAATTAAAAATCGAGCGACAGCTCGCCCACAAAAAGACAACGATATTCTTGCTCCTTCAAGGATCTGCGCGATCCGGTGGCAAAATAGCTGCTTTTTTCGCAAACATTCAAAATCCACTAGGACCTACTTGAAAAAATGCCAACCAATTCGCAACCAGGCACGCACGCTCACAAAAGGCTGGGTTTTCGCTTTACCAGATTTTAAGCCTCCAAGTGATATCAGTCAAAGAGAGAAGAAACCTAAGAAAAAAAAAAACATAAAACAGCTAAGGACCTATTTGTGTTTTGTTGACAATGTATTTTATACAATATCCTTAAGTCCTTTTCCATGTTATAGCTTTTTAAATTTTATGTGAAAAACAATAAAGTATGCAATTCAAAATGATAAATTCCATTCATTTGAAACGCCATTTACATTACTATTTTTTCTGTTTCTTCTTTTCCAGCTCCTCTTCCTTTTCCTTTTCGATGATGTCCACATATTCCAGGATGACATTGCGATCGAGCATCTTCAGCGCCTTGCCATTCTCCATGATGGCCACTTCCAGGTTATTTTGACCAGATTGAGCAACCTCGAGCAGGGCGCGAATGGCCAACTTGACGGCGCCTCGCTCGGTGGCAACCTCCTCCTCACGATAAGTCTTCTCAAAGAATTCACGAACCGTTTTCGCCGAACGTCCCGTTGCATTCGCCTTATACTCGTAGAAAATGCCAGATGGCTCGGTCTGGAACAGATGTGGCGAACCATCGGCATCGAAGCCTCCAATCAGACACGAGATGCCAAACGGACGGCGTCCATTGCTCTGAGTGTATTTCTGTTTCAGCTGTGCAATGTAGCTGCAATGGTGGGAATTTCATGCGGGTTAACCACTTGCAATTTGGCAATATTGGATAATAAATTACCGTGTTATGTATTCCAGGGTAACGGGATCCTCTACATTAAGGCGATGACTCTGGCACTCGACCTGTGCACGATTAATGAGAATGCGCGCATCCGCAGTCAGACCGGCAAAGGCCATCACAACGTGATGGTCGAGCACACAAATCTTGCGCACTGTTCTGTCCTCCTGCAGTTTGGCCACCGATTTCTTCTCAACGCCAAGCACAACGCAGTTCCCACCACGAACGCCAACCTTTTTGTATTTTTATTTTTAAAAATCAATTACACATAATAAATATAATATTCATACAAGTATTTCAAACAAAAAAGAAATTGTTATTTTGGGTGGGGGGCAAGGTAATCTTACCGCTGTGGAACCTTTGCGAACCGCTTCTTGGGCATATTCGACTTGGAGCAGATGGCCGTCCGGTGAGAAAATGGTAACGGCACGATCGTAACGTGAGGACATCTTTAGTTCTTTTTCAAGTAGTCACGCAGAGCAAAATTGTTTAATTCAGAAAATGCAGTCGGCAATTTTCGGCCAGGCAATGATGATGCTTTTTTGCGGAATGTATGATATGCGGTTGTAGAGCTGTCATCAATTTCAGAGTATCGATAACATTGGGTATTTTTAAGCGCATTTTGTATTCAATATATTTTGTTGCCTGAGCGCAAACTAGGTGGCAACGTATTAAGCCGATTGTCAACCCTGGTCACTAAACATACAGACACACACACACACATATATATATATATGTATAAATGTGCATTTGTTTTGTCTACAGAAATTGTCTGGTTTATTGGTGTTCTATGCGACTGTTGTTTAAATATTATCTTACAGTTTAATCATGTGAAGTTGTGTAGTCTGTTGAAGTTCAAATACGTTTATGATTTCTTGTATATTAGTTTGAAGAAGTAGTAGTTTAAAAAGTACAAAAAAAGAGATAGCGGACAGCTGATCCGATTCCGATTCAACGCAGACCCCAAATAATCACACCTGCGACAATATAAAATAAATAATTCACAATATTACCGCCTGAAGTTAAGCATATATTCGTTAAAGCAAGCATACATCGATAAGATATATATAAATGGAAATGGCGCTGCCCAGAAACCTCATAGCAAAGATCTGTAAGTAAAATAGAATTTTGCCTCATGAAAGTAGTTCTTTTATTTATACACACAAACACACATACACAGACACAAGTACAAATTACTTGGATGAGTGTACCCAAGTGTGTGTGTGTGTGTGTGTGTGTGTGTGTGTGTGAGTGCTATGCATGTGCATTTCCGTATGTGTATTTTGCGCCTGTTTTTGGCATATACACAACATGCAAATAATAAGAGCATGTGGGTGCAGCCCTTGTAAGGAGCTATAAAGTTACAGTTTATTACAGTTATGCTAAGATGAGATCACAACAACTGCCATTTACAGTTAGTGCAGGCAGACCAGACACCCAGCAGCGAAAAGACCCCATTACGGATTAGATTCGTAATCCATCGTCATCGAATCCATATTTTATATATTTTAAATATAACAATTTATTTTATTTTTCAATGTATAAATTGCATAACCGATCAAGGAAAACAAAACTAAAATAGAACTAGCTATAATTAAAAGGGCTAAAAAACAGATAAGAAACCAATTCATATAAGAATAGAAGCTCCAGCACACAACTCTGTAGACACGAGAATTACTGGGTAATGCATTACATTGTGTGTGCTTTCAGAATGCATTCGGCAAAGATGAAGGGCCAGAGAGTACTCTCACATTACTTTTTTATAAGTTTAAGTTTAGATAAATGTATTAACATTGTTTCCCATGATCACACAGATGACATCAAGGCGCACGATGGTAAGGTCACAAGCCTCGATTTGGGGGAGACGGGGCGAGTGCTGGTTACTGGAGGAGAAGATCGCAATGTTAATCTGTGGGCAATTGGCCAATCTGAGTGTTTCATGGTTCGTATAAAGAAATGAATATATAAATAAATATACATCTATGTTTGTCTCATTGTGTAAACTCTCTCTCGCTCTCTCGGTTTCTCTCCAACAGTCTCTAACGGGGCACAATCGTTCAATTGATTGCGTGCGCTTTGCATATAAGGATAATTTTGTATACTCGGCTGATGATATTGGAATCATACGCAGATGGGATTTGAATGCCCAAACCATTTATTCGACACTCAATGGCCACATGAAGAGCGTTCGAACCCTCGATTTTAATCCATCCGGGGAATATGTGGTGTCCGGAAGTAATGACACAACGGTCAGGTAAGTCCACACTCCGATCCGATACATTATTGGCATATGATGGACACCAGGACGGTTAAATAGGTGTGAAGAGAATAACTTTTTCTCCACACAAATCAGATCAAATCTGGCTTAAGATGTCCAGTTTTTTAGGCACATGTCTTTGTTAACAATAGGAATAAATTGACTACAGACCAATATATGTAGTGAGTGAGATATATTTGCAGTAAAAATGCGACAAAAAATGCAACACGTTTTCAATTACAAACTTCATCTACCGAAATACAAAAATCTGCGATTAATTCTAAACTAATTCTAAGGAATGATTGGACTTTCTGTTGACATCGTTTTAAGAATCTTGAATCGGTTTTATTTATATTTTTCAAACACATTTCTAGCATGTAATTGTTATTAAATCTCGTTTCCCATTATCAATATTAAGAATAACATATTAAATAGGGATGTGAGAAAGCTTATGATATGTATAAAAGTGTTTTTAAAGAATAGGCTGTTTGAGCCACTTTTGGATCTGAGCTCCGTATCAAATAAGATGCATTTCCTATTTCCGTGTTTTGTGCTCTTATGCACATTTGCATGCTTATATTTCTACTGACTACTCCAACTCCTCCATTTTCCATGTAGGCTTCCATTAAAAATCTAAAAAACACGGACATATTCTATTTATTTTGAAATGCAAGGAAAGCAAGCTAGAAAATGTTCGTTAATCGAACTTTTTTCGGTCTCTTTTATTTGCTTCGCTTTATTTGTTGTTTTTAAAAAGAGATAAGCAAAAACACAAATAAATTTTTAATATATATTTTTTGATATGTATATTTAGAGTAGCAACAGAAAATATAATAGAATATTACAAAAACCCGCTTCGGTTCCGTTAGACTTTCCTGTGGATTGGCCATATATAAAAACCTAAACAGTTTGATAAATACTGGGTACTCATTTCTCCTCCATTTATTGCCAACCGATCCATTATACAAGCAAGTAAAGAACAAATTGCCATTGACTTTTGTTGCTGGTATTATTCCCGGAACGGTTTGTAGTTGCACTTGAAATTAGCAGAAACCCAGTCTTTAGCAATGCAATGCAGGTGTTTATTTGTAAATTGTATATTGATTTAGAAATATAGATATATATATATATATATATATATATATATATATATATATATATATATATCTATATGTATATAATGGGGTCCGAGACTTTGCTTTTAACAACAAACTTATAATCCAATCCAGCTGCAATGCTATGAAAAGAGACGGCATTCGTATTGCCGTCTCACTCTAATGCATACTGGCAACTGTTCTTTCTCTCGTTGGACTCTTCTCAATTTCGGTGGATATAAAAAGTAATTCATCTTTTAAATGGTGTTCAAAGTGGGGATAATGCATAACGGTATTAAAACATTTGCGATTTTAGTACTTGTTATCAGTGGCAATTTTTCTTAGTTTTAGCAAGTCAGTAAATCTGACTAGGTTTCAAAGCCAGCTTTGTCACCTTTTAAAAAACAAATTCAGATCACTTTTCGTTAAGGATACCAAGTAAAAGTTAAACAGTTCAAAGGATGCACACTTTTTGTTGTTGTCATATGTCTTAAATTGTTTTATATTTAACTGAATGAAAGAATTTAATAGTTTTTAATTTTAACGGGTTAAAAGGTGGGACAGGTAAGGCAAAGTCGTTGAATCTAATTCCGTTGTTTCCTGGCTGATCAACTTTGCTCTGATATCTCGCGTTGCTGCAGATCAAGAATATATATACCTATATACATATATATATACGAAACGAATATTCCTTGATTGTAAGAGAGACTTGTCATAGATCGGAAGGGAATTTATTAAAAACAAAGTGGAAATTTATTACAAAAATAAACAAATCGACCAACAGATTATAACATTTGAATAATATATTATATATATATATATTGCACTATTTTGAACCGCCGCCCGATTTTGTTGTTATGTTATGTGTATCATTTATATGTTTATATCATAAATGATGCTGATCACTTCTTGGAATTGCTCGAGCTGAATTTGAAATTACAACTTGGCCTTGGAGCCCTTCAGGTCGACATAGGCGCCCGAGATGACCTCCTTGCCGGTCTCAACGACAAGGGTGCGGAAATGGATGCGTGTCCCCTCCTTCCACATATCAATTCTGAGCGTCTGTCCTGGCAGAACGGGGCCCGAGAAGCGCACCTTGACTGCCTTGAAGAGCTGACCGTTGTTGTTGGCGTACTTGCTTAGAACGGCTCGGACCGAATAGCCCAGGGAACAGAGTCCATGCAGAATGGGTGTGCTGAAGCCGGACAGGCGAGCAAAGTTGGGATCGATATGTAGCGGATTCAGATCACCGGACAGACGATATAGCGCCGCTTGACCCACATCGGTCTTGTACTCAACTGTCGCATCTGGCTGCCGGCTGGGGGCAACGGCAAGTGGCACAACACCGGCAATTGGCGTTTTCTTGCCACCGAATTTGCCGGCACCGACGACAAAGATGGCGCTCTGATTCTTGACAAACAGTCGTCCAGTTTCGTCGTAGGAATCACAGCTGGTCACAACGACGGCGCCGGATCCTTTGTCCATCACATCGAATACCCTGGCCTTGGTGAGCAGTGTGCCACTGGTTGGCATCTCGTCACAGATCTCCAGATACTGTTCCCCATGCAGTATGTTGGACAGATCCGCTTTTCCACTGGGCAGAGCGTTGGCAACCAAAGAGCTGGACATGGTTGTCATCAAACCGGGCAGCACAAAGAACGATGGTATCGGTCCAAAGTCCGCATCGTTCTCATACAGAAACCGCAAATCGTTGCTGTTCGCCGTTGTGGCGCCAATGCCCAATGCATAAAGGATCAGCTCCTTGTTGCCGAAGGTGAAGTCATCCTCGACAGTGGCACCCGCATCGCCACCTTCGCTATCCGATTTGAGCTTCTCGAGCACCTCGAGCAGTGTGCCCGATGCCTCGGCCATGTTGTTCAAGTGTGTCGCCTTCGACATGTCTGTCACCTTGCTCCAAGCATTCTGCACATACTCGAGTGTGACTGGCTCCTGGAGAGCTGGTCGCACCAAGGCTCCCTTGCCACGCACCATGTGCACCTTGGTTGCCCAGCCAGCGGCGCTTTCGATGTAGCTGCCTGTGACGGAGGAAGAGTAGGAGGAGGAGCAACAAGCAGTTGGAATATATTTTTGTGAATGTACAGTGAACACTCACCATTGTCCTCACAGGACTCGTGGCACATGTAGACAACGACGGGTGCAATTAGGCCCGGTTTAAGCTCGTTGAAGAGTATGTCGGGTAGGATGCCTTCGGTCATGCGACTGGCCGCCGTCGGGATGATCACGTTGCAGTGAATGTTATTCTTTTGGCCCTCGATGGCGACGGTGTTGGCGAGTCCAATCAGGCCCATCTTGGCCGCCGAGTAGTTGGCCTGGCCAAAGTTACCAAAGATGCCCGAGTTCGATGAGGTCATTATGATGCGGCCAAAGTTCTGCGCCTTCATGTGCGAAAAGGCTGCCTGGGTGCAATTGAAGCTGGCCTTCAGATGCACATCGTGCACCAGATTCCAGTCCTGTTCTGATGTCTTGATGATGCTTCGATCTCTCAATATTCCGGCATTGTTTATCAATATGTCCACACGTCCGTATGCCTTGATCGCCGTCTCGATGACCTTTGCCCCATCGATGACCGAGTTGTAGTCGGCCACCGCCTGGCCGCCGTTCTTGCGGATCTCATCCACAACCACATCGGCGGCCCGCTGGGAGGCGCCTTCGCCCTTATGGCTGCCGCCCAGATCGTTGACAACCACCTTGGCACCGCGCGATCCCAGCAACAGGGCATACTCCCGTCCAAGTCCAGCTCCGGCACCGGTCACAATGGCCACACGTCCATCGAATCGCAGCTTCTCTTTCCCAGACATTTTGCTCTCGAGTGTGTTGAGACCGGTTTAGCCAACTGTCAATTAAGTTCTGAGGTGATTACAAATCGAACTCTTTTCTTTCTTTTCGTTTTGGTGTTTTTGCACCGATCAACGTTCAACGTTCAAATGCAAAAAAAAAACAAGTAACAAGCAACAAGAAACAAGAACAAACAACATGATACGATGAAGTATGTAATTCATTGATATGATAGCAGCTAGATTAGTGTGCGTATATATGTATATATAAATATAATATATATGCGCCTGTTAACAGAAATCTGATTGCGTTTTATGTTTGATCCAAGTTCAACAGCACAATTATCTTGCGAATGTACATAAGTTTATAATAACTGTAAATATCATATGCCTACATGCATATATAAATATATGCAAGTATGTATGTATGTATTTAAGGTAGATAAAAGCGCACAAACCTTCGACTTCTTCGGTTATTGATATTAGGCGAATAATCTGGATTTAACTTATGTATACCCGCTCGTTAACTGAAAGATAATCTTTGTGTGCGGTGCAAAGGCCAGAGCGAGCTAATCAAGTGAATGCAATGAATACAACAACTGCGGATAATGGGCCAGGCACAAAGTGAAAACAATGAGAACGTTGCCAGATCAACTGAAGCAAATGAAGTGGCAGCTTTGCTTAAATTGCAGTGCCGGGCTATCGCGTTATCGAGTTTCTTATCGAGCTCATTTCGATAGTTCCTTTTTCTTGGTCATATTTTTATTGTGAAGTAAAACGACAGTTAAGACAAATTGAATTTGAATGTTGCCTCCATCACAAAATGAAATAAATGTGTGTTTTTCATTTCGCTTTTAGACTTTGGGACGTACAAAACGAAAATAAATGCATTAAAGTGTGCAAGGGCCACATATCGTATGTGAACTCTGTAAAGTTTTCTCCAGATGGGCTTTGGATTGCATCCGCTGGAGTGGAAGGATCAATCTTGATCTGGGACATACGCAAGAGCAAACAAATAATGGAATTTGCACCAGAACACCCTGCCATGGCCATCACATGCATTCAATTCCATCCGTTTGAATTTTTGCTGGCTGCTGGCCGAGTTGATGGATCCGTTTCCATCTATGATTTGGAACATCAGCAGCTTGTTTCGCACGCAAATCATTTTTATGGCGAGGCCATCAAATGCATTACATTTAGGTGACTTGGCCAAATCAATACTCTTTTTGCATTTTGCATTAATCTCTCCCTCTCTGAATCGTATGTCTAGTGAAAATGGAGAATGCCTTTTTGTGGGCAGCGCTTCGGGAATATCTGTGATTGGCTGGGAACCAACCCGGGAACTGGATCACATCATGAGTACTTGGGTTTCGCTAGGTGACATGAAAGTTGTTAAAAACAAGCTAGTAAGTTGTGCGCCAACAAACAAACCAACCAAGCAAATATTGAATATATTTTTAAAAGTATTGCGTAATTTATTTGATAGATTTGTGGCTGCCATGATGTTGACACTGTATCAATAAATACAGTGTGTCTTGATCGTGTGATACCATTCTATAGTCCGTCAGATGCTCAGCCCAATTTTAAACACAACTCAACAAGCCGAAAGAGCTTTTCGCGTGGCAATCAAACATTTCGCTTGTCGCTGGCCGGCGGATCCAAGCCGGCGAAAGTCGATGAAGAGCTGGAGCTCGATAAAAGTCAAAATTACGATGAGCTGTCATCGCCGAATCTAAGTCTGGAAGTTGTTAGCGAAGCGGCATTGGAACAGATCGAAGCATCGCCAATGTCATCATTACAGCATCTATCACAGCCAATGGGGCCCACATACAATCCGGGTGGCATTGATGCCACCTTGAAGCACAACAAGTTTGCCCGATTGCCAGACAACGTGCAATCATTTAGTATTGAAGCCAATTACAGTTCGGGCATGGAGCTGGGCTCCGGTCGTTTGTTGTCGATCAATGGACCCAGCTCGTTGTCGGATGAGCATAATGTATACTCAATTGAGAAGGCCGATAGCCTCAATGTGCACGATGTGGAATATAATCCGAACGATAGCAATCCCCCGATTCTAACTAACTATGATAATTATGAAATGGCCGGCGATTTTCCAGTCAATCAGAATTTGAATTATATAGCAATCAATTACAAGACGGCAGTACCTGCATCAACAATAAATGCCTCATCGAAATCGATTAAAAAGACATCAACAAATCTACATAAAAGGAATACAGGAATTAGCAACACTAAACAAACATCGGCAATATTTGGCAACAATAAACTTAGCCAGACGTCCTCAGTTAGTTCAATGGAATTGCATAAGCTCGATGATAATATGGTACTCAAGAAATCCTCTTCGTCGAATGGGGTCAACAAAAACAAGCGTGGAAACATGGGATCCTCAAGTCAATACTATAAGGAAAACACGCAACAGAAAAATATAAACGTTGAGATCATTACCAAACCGCCAATGAGATCACGTACGACGCTAGATATGCGTCCAACGCATCAGGCAAAGGTTCCTCAGGAGAAACATTCGCAGGTACAAAAGAACTAAACGTTAAACTTTAAATAAATATGTATAAATTTGTTTGTATATTTTTTATTAGCAAGCGATGAACTATCGTCCAGATTTGATACCCACCTCCGGCAAGAACATGAATCGCAATTTCATTGATGATCGGTACGAGTTCGATGTACTTTCAAGATCACATGATGCAGTACTCCAGGAATTGAGCAACCGCCAAGCCAGTCTCGATTTGCTGCGAGGCTCTACACGGTACTTACTGCTTCACTTATCATCAATATGCCAAACATCAACAACAAACATTTGAATTTTATTTGTATTTGTATTTGTATTTTTTAGTACCCACGATGTTCTTGGTGCACTGAGGCTGGCAAAAACTACAGGCCGATCCATTTTCATCGATCTTTTAGGGGCAATAATTGAAAAACCGTAAGTGAGGATGACTAATTCCATAACAATGTTGATTTTAACAGATTTCGCTTTCACCCGCTTTCATTTCATGTCAGATCTGCTTGGAACTTGGACTTTTGTACATTTGTATTACCAGAACTTTATGAGCTATTGCAGAGTCAACACAAATTGTGAGTTGCATTGAAATGATTGTTGGTCGCAGCATGTTCATCGTATTTCTTTAATTTGCAGTCATTTTACAAGAGCCTGCGATACGCTGCGTATCATTATATCAAACTTCTTGCCAACAATCCAAGAAAACCTCGATTCTTGGGCAGCCAACGGATTGGGGGTGGATGTAACACGCGAGGATCGTCAGAGAAAGTGCCTGGAATGCCAAAGGTGCCTGTTGCAAATTAAAAATCTGCCCGAATCGGTTCATTTTGGGTCAACGCTGTCCCACTTACAAAACATGATTATTTTTTAAAACTATTTATGAGTATTAAGTTGCAAATTGTCCAGCATTACAAATGATTTATATACTATTAATTTGTTATTGAAACTAATTTATATAACTATTAAGTGAGATACATCAGCGTTTCTATATTTATGATACGTATTTAAAACAAAAAAAAATGCCAATACTTTTTTACTGAGCACCATTCATTAGTGCACCACCTATTGATGTGGCACAGATCGCCCAGTCAACGGAGCATGTCGAGCTGCCATTGTGTGGGTTCCGAGTGGGTAAACAAATGCATCTCTTATTGTCTGCAGCTCGAAATTCACAACATGCTCTCCCAAACAGATGTCCAGTGATTCAGGTCATCTAAATTCAGAAATTCGATTTCTTTTCGTTTCACAATATGTCTTCCAAAATATATAAATTTTATTTTAAATTGATTTTTTGCCACTTATATTATTATGTTATAATTTGCAAAACTTACAATTTGATGATTCAAATTCGACATTTTTGTTAGAAAGTATTTCTGCTGATTCATGGAAATTGATTTCGTAATAACAGGAAACATTTCTAAAAGAAATAGAAAAATAGCAGAACCTGTCTAATTTTAAGCCTTTTTTTTTGTATATTTCGAAAATACTTTCTATTTTCCTGGATATTTTTATTCCTATGCACTTTTTGTAGAAACTTTGGCCTGTATTTGAGTGCTGCACAACGTTGGTAAACAAAAATTGTTTATTGTCAATTGAATGATTGTTCAGATTGATTTAATTGTAAAGGGTATATATAAATATATATAGTTTGCCGCTTGAGTTAAATTGTGCACCAGTGCGCTTCACAGATTTAATAGAATAAGCGGGTAAAAAACAGAAACAGAAACAACAATTGCCCTTTGAGGTTTAGCTTACCATGTCGCCGGGTCATTGTTACCATTTAGTGGCTTCATCTGTTGATCTTTGCCACAAAGTTGGAGCAGTAGTTGAGTTGTGGCAAGCAGCGCTTACGGTTGGGTTTTAATTGCAGCTGCGAACGGATTGAAATGGAACCGAGCAAATTATCCTTAATATGCTCATTGCATATTCTGATCATAGTTGGTGTTGGCGCCGAGCCTGGCTACGATCACACCCAGCGGCATGTGGAACTGGAGAGCGCAGACAGCATTATGGATGTGGAGGCAACCGATTTGTTGGACCACGGTTCAAATGCGAGGCAGCCAAAAATGGGCAAACCTCTGGCCGGATATGCGGACTATGATTACTATACAAATGCACGGCGACCAAATGATAATACTCCCGGCGTCATTAATGATCTGAGCACTTCATCCAGCACTGCATCCCTGGCAGCCGGTAGAGAGCCAAGTCTGGCGCAGTACGTCCTTCGACGGCCGGCCGAGCCGTCGCCCTGGTATGGGCAATACACTGGCAAGTCTATTGCTATGTACCCCTCCAGATCGTATGATCCCTATATCAGACGCTACGACAGGTAATTGCAGCTGAGAGAGCCTCTCAAAAGTGTGTTTGCATCTGATTTTGGACATTCCTCAGATACGATGAGCAGTATCATCGCGCCTATCCGCAGTACTTTGAAGATATGTATGTGCATCGCCAGCGATTCGATCCCTATGACAGTTACAGTCCCAGGGTGCCCCAGTATCCCGATCCCTACCTCATCTATCCGAATCGGCAACTGGACTCGCCGCCACCAAGGGACTTTATCAAGGCACGTCACAGTTATGTTGAACAACCAAAAATGTCGATGCCTTACCCAGACTCCTACAGCAACAGCAACAAGTACGTCTCATCCAGAGCACTACCCCACCAGAGAGGGGAGACGCCACGGAGCGAGCGGGTCGTCTACTATGCACACCTCCCCGAAGTTGTGCGCACCCCCTACGACATGAGCCCCTCTCGACCGGATCGCATTGGAGCTGCAACTCTCGTTGCTGCATCACCGCATAAGCTGAATAAAAAGAAATTTATGGGCCTGCAACGAGCTGACAACTCGACCAACTATAAACAATTGCTTTAGTTCCACATTATCCTTTTACTCACATAATCCTTATTTTGTTCAACTGCTTTTTTGTTTTTCTTTTTAAATTTTTTTTATGAATTTACTTTGATTGATTGATTGATAGTTGACCAATTTAAACATTTTCCTTAGTGCAAAAGAAGCAACAAACTCATTGCTTATACTTAAATTTAATGTCAATTTTTTATTGAGAGTTTACCTAGAAATAACATCCTTTGAGAGTTATTTCAAATTCGACCAACTATAAACTATTGTTTTTTTTTTTTTTTTTTTGCTTATTCATAAATAATATACTCATTTATTGTAACTTGAAGACTACACGCATTTAAATTATTTTGTAATTATTCATGCCCAACGTTTAATGCATACTTGCACATATATTTTAAGTTAACACTTAACACGTATTCAAAAACTTAAATCAATTTTAAGCAAATTACAAATTTGGTCTTTTACAGAATGGTTTTAATACTCTTTTAATATTCGGATTGAAGAAGGCATCATTTTTGATTAGCGTCTGCTGTTTTTTCCTCACCCCAAAATAGTCTTTCAATTCTTGAACAATCTTTATAAAGCATGGAATATCATTCAGTGAAAACAAGGAGAATGTTTTTGAGAACACAACCAATTCTTATTCAGTTTTACTAAAAATATGTGTACATTTTGACAAATATATTAACCCAGGAAAGGTATTTTTTATACTATTATTATTATTAATTTTAATTAAATGCTTTTCAGTGAACAATTCGGTTGTTTTTTACCACCCTTTTGGATTGCAACACTTAGAAAAGATCGCAGTTTAGCGACTAAAACAACTAAATAGTTTCAAGATATAAGAAAACAATTGAAAAGGCTTGCGCTAAATGTTTTCTATTTTATTTATGAATATTAAATAATTTTAAAGCTAAACTCACAAAATTTGGTTGACAGATTGTTGGCGCTGTCCTTTAAGGATCGGAACTACATCCTTGCAATCTATCCTAAAAATGTACTTTTTAAATTGTTTTAGATAGATTTGGTTAGAGAAGATTCTTAGTAATCCGGCTGAATTTGCTGACTGTAGTTTTACAATTGTGGGAGATTTTGAGAAATTGTATGCCTCCCGATTTAATTGTCTCTGAGAACCGTCAGACGGACGGACAGACGGACAGACTCTGGAATTAAATTGAAAAAGCTTAAAGAATCTTTAAGTCTCTTTGTGTTCGGGTGGAAATAAGGTCAGAATCATGTAGATAAGTAAGATTTTATAAAAGTGCTAAGGCAATTAAGGAACAAATAAAATAAGAATGGATTTCCCGCCAAGAGAGATCTTTATGAGTCACCTGCCTTTCGCAGTTGCTGTGTCAAATGATGCAAACTGGTCTTTGTTAGCCAGCTGCCGTTTCGGAGAGAGAGCGACAACTTTTTGCAGGAATAAGCCAAAGTATATAGGACTGTTCAAGGATATAACTCTTGGTAAATGCCAAAAGCTGAGGCATTTCATCAAGTCTTTACCCAAGAGTCTCGTTAATTACGCAATTCCATTACTTTTGCTTGTGATAGTAAAGTTTGCGATTTGTGCAATTTAACTTTCCCGCTGCTACTGCAAAACAAAAACAAACCCAAACCGGGAGAAAGCAAAGAAAGACTCGTAATTATGTGCTTATGTACGTGGTTCATGTGCACATCCATCTGAGGCACAACAAGGCCCATTATGCCCATGCTATTCACGGCTCGACTTGACAAAATCCAACCCAGCACACCAAGCAGCAAGGACGCTCCACAGCCAAAAGGACAACAAATACTTTTGTAATGCATGGACACGTACGGCTAATTAATGTGTCTTTGTTTGGCATCACATTTGTCAGTCCGAATTAATCAATGTAATCGCATATGTCATCCACTTTGTGACACATGTCAGCCTCCAAAAAAATATTCATGTATTTGTGTGCTGTACTACAAGTTATGCAATTGTAATATTTTTTCGCCCCAATAACAAATACAAAAACAAACTGGGAAACAGACAAAAAAGTAAAAGATATGAATATTAATAAAAAAATAAAGAACCAACAACTCGACGGTAAAAACCAGTTGAAGTACTAAAACAATTTTATGAATTTAATTGATTTATGTTCGATATCGCAGCTTAAAGTGATATTCAATCGAACCAACATTTTTGGTTAGAGTATTTCTTATTCAATATGGAGGCAAAGCTGCTCGTGCTTGGCGAGTTACGAGTTTATTTTGGCTGTGCTTCTATTTGGCGTTTCCGCATTATTACTCACAGCTTGACACAGACATTTTCGCAGGTCAGACACACACACACACGCACACACACACACGCACACACACGCACATTGAAATGGGCACATAAACACATAACATAATGTTGAACGGGAGGAACGCGACAACTGCCTACCCTTGTGGGACAGTTTGCATGGGCGGGCGATGGATGACCGTACCGAAACACAGGAAACCTAATGAGCGTACCGCCCACGCACTGAAATGAGCACGGCACAGGACGGGACGGGACAGGACAGGACATAAAGGACAAAGGCCATAGAGGCATAGAGTGCAGGACGGAGGATACACGGCAAATGCCAATGATGGCGAGGCATACAACAAAGCAATTTAGTGGCACGGCCAGACTCTCTCTCTATCTCTCTCTCTCTCTATCTCTCTCTCTCTCTCTCTCTCTCAGAACTCATGGAGGAAAAACAATAACAATGATGCACGCGATACTTAAGAAACTTTTGCGGCGGGCAGCTCCATAATTAGAATCATTGATATACATGGAACCATTCAGTGTTCCTCAATTTGCTCAATGTAGCAGCACTGGGCAAAAATGTCCTTTTGCTTTAAGGGTCCATCGACACGACATATGACCCCCCCCTCCATCTCCTAAATAATATGGGTGTGTGTGTGTTTTATTTTTTGGGAGGTGTTGTGGCAAATGAGAAAACAATGCCCGAATAACGACTCTCCGATGTGCATTAAAAGATTTATTTCTTTGCGAATAAATGAAGTTTTTTTTTGTTTTTTTTTTTATGGCCTTGTGGGCGGAAGGCTCGCACACTACTTAGTCCACATCAGCAGCCACTTCCGATTTCGCAGCCACATCCGCAGCCGCAGCCACAGCTCAGACTAGGGATGGACACAGTTTGGAATATTTTTTAGCTTAGCTTGATTCTTTGAAATTTGTTTAGTAAAATTAATTGTTGATTAGCGAAAATGTTTATACAATTTATGAACTTAATCAGTATCTGCTCTCATAACTTACCTCGTATTTAAAGGACTCTTTACATTTACATCCTTAAATTGTTGACAAATATTGCATTTGTTCTAAGCCTTTCTGTTGTTTTTAGGGTTGTACCTAAAATAACTTTTCGTCTCAATACGAATCCTAATATGAATTAGCTAATTAAGAATGCTGATCCTGACTAAAATCGTAAGTTGTGGCATATGATCTTAATAGAGTTTCTACAACTAACTAATATTATGTCAAGGCTTATGCAAAGCGAATTGAAAGAAGTCGATTTTTATTAATGGAATCGATCAAAACCTTAAATTTCAAATTAAAAATCTGTAGTTATTAAAGTGTGTTCGATCCAGAGAACCTTCCTTCTGGATGACTCAGACTCAGAGCACATCCGTAGACCCCCCACTGGTGTTGAGTTTGAGTTGCTTTCGTGATTTTATTTCATTCATCGCTGCGAACACGCGCACATCTCTAGTTGAAAAGTTACCTTAACTCTTGGTTAAGCAGTCCCAAATGCCGCAGATTGGCGGAGACACACATTAAATACACACACACACACACACACACACACACACACACACACACACTTGTGTCTTGTGTACATTTGCTTGTCGGCTTATCCTGTATAATTGCTGAGTAGTTAAATACTTTTCAGTTATATTTATGTGGGTTGCTGCTCATTTAATGCGCTTTGATATCACAACTCCATAATTCAACATCAAATTGTTTACTTGTCGCAAAAAGAACACACACAGCGAGTCCAGGTCCACAGGTTGTCCAGAAGGCGAAAAGATCTTGATCGCCGGCTCGATTCTTGCTCTGATTAGTGATAGCAACTTGAGAACTACGACAGTAAGCCAGGCATCCCCCGGTTAGTTGGTACGCAGCCGAAGGAGTGACGACTCTCCCGAAGCACCCCACGGGGATTTGGAATTTTTACATGCAGTTGGTCTTCTGTATCTTGAGAAGATTTACACCTCTATGGCATATCCAAAAAAACAAACAGAAAGAAAACCCTGCCCTTAACCCATTTGAATAGATCGGGAAAGTCCCATTCCATCGAGATCGGGATAATTAGAGGGATTAGCTTTGATAAGCATTAATGCAAGATCTGAGAACTAATCAGGTTGCAGATTGCTCGTAGATCGATCCACCAACCGATGAGGCAACCTTATTGACAGGCATAACTTAATTGTTTGTTGTGTTAAGTTTTTAAGAAATATATTATTAAAAAACGCCGACTTCCACAGTTTCGTGTGGCATGCCAATAGTTAAAGTCCTCTAATGTCAGGAATATTTTTTATTAATTCAACAGATGATTTATTTTTATTATTATTATTATTAATTTAATTAATATAATTATTATTATTATATTAATCTTTATATGAAAGAAGTATTTATTATAAGAACACTTATATTGCCGTTACTTCCGAAGTTTAGCAATATCTAATCAAACTTGCACTGCTGTCCAAGGATAACCGAAGACAAATGATTTTTCTTTATTTTTTTTTTTAATTTAAGAACTATGCATATCACTTAAAGTAGTTGTAAATACCAAGCTTCTATTAATTTGTACATCGAACAACGTTTTCTGAAGCTCCTTTTTATGTCTAATCGATAACTTTATACGTTGGATGATGTTTGTACTACTGGAAACGTAAATTAAATAATTTTAATAGTAAATAAAAAAGGAGCCCTTTTCATAAGCAACAAAAAGAATTCTAAAAACTAATTGAAATTAAACCACTTCAGTGGAATACGATAAACTGTTGACATTATTAAAATGAAGACCGTTTTTTTTTTTAATTAGGGAGTCTCAAATTTTCTGATTTTCCAGTTTTCAATGTAAACAACCAATATGTTTCTCTCGAAGAAATAGATCTGTGTGTTTAAGAATTTGACTTTTAATGCGAAGTTGGAAAAGAACTTTTCGTTATGCAATTTGTGCAATAATTTGAATTAATTCAAGTTCAGCGTTTGATATTTTTTAATTGCAGAAATATCACATTTACTACGGGTAGTAAGAAGTTGTTGTAAGAACAGTGGCTTAATGGTTATGATAGTCGCTTCAGTCGCTTGACTTTTATATTTGTCTCCGTCTCCGACTCCGTCTCCGGCCATTTCCGACTTCCTTTTGGTCGCCTCCCCCTGCTTTACCTCCAGCTGCTGCCTGTGCGTGTGTGGAGAGTGCACATGGAAAAGGGCATGTGCGAATGTGGCGAGTGTGTGCTTAGTGTGTGTATGTGTGTGTGTGTGTCCAAATGCAAAACCTATAAATCTTGATACAGGCCATATTATTGATTGGCGCTTGCCACACCAGCGCCTGGATATGGATATGGATATGGACATGGTTGTGGATGTGGATGTGGACAACGAAATGGACATGGATGTGGGACACGCAAATGGACATGTGGACATATGGACAAACATATTACGCATGGAAAGTACTCAGCCAGCCGCAATATTGTCAAAAATGAATAAGAAGTGGTTGGCGGGGGTCAGGCGTGGTCGACATGGTCGAGCAAACGGCCCCAGTGCGAATAATGGGATAAATAAATAATTCAAAGAAATAACGCTGAAATAAAATCAAATGCAATGACGAATTATGATGGTATATGTATCTTGTTGCTGGGCCCGTTGTTGTCCCGTTGTCCCGTTGTCCCGTATGATTGGGGAGCTCGTAAATCACTGACAATAGGCCAAAACGAGCAGCAAACACCCCTCTGGCTCTGATTAGAGCACTACAAGCTTACCCCCCTCCTCAGACACACACACACGCACACACACACACACACACATACACCTCCTTCCAGGACACATAGCCGCTGGTGTCAAGTGCCAAGGGCATTCGGAATATGTATGGAATATGGAGTATGGTTTATGTTGTTGATGAAGTCGGGCCACTGAATTTTGGCAGAGCAATGGAGATGGGCTGGTTGCATGGAGCGCTCTTTTGTCATAAATATTAAACGAACTTATCTCTTTCGTCTTTGTTTGCGAAAAAATTTATCATTTGAGCCAAGTTTGTTAATTATTTATGCTGCCATGTTTCATATTTGCTGCCCGCTGCAGCTGATTTATGGCACCAAATACCAAAATACCAAATTCACAGGGACATCGTCTACACATTCTAACATAAATACATAAACACATACATACATCTATACATCCATACATATATTTCATAATGCTTATCGTGTGACACACTCACAACGACAATTCGCCACTTTCAAGCAACGATCTTTGGCTTGATTATACAAATAATTAAATCCAATTATCGGATACAGATAAGGCATAGTATTTAGCTACAATGGCTTTGTGGCTCTTTGTTTTTGCATAAAATCCAGATATATATGATCAGATAAGTATTATATTTAATGGATATGCTCTAAATCAGACATTCTCAAAAGAAGCTTTCACAAGCAATCGAAACGCTCCAATTTGCCACAAACGGAAAAACATTTGAAAAGCAAAAAAATATATGTAATTAATTTTAATGAGTTCTGCATTTCTCATAATCATTAATGCAAATTTACTTATAAATATATTTTAAATACATTTTTATTATAAATAGAAACAGAAAGATAGTTCAAGGTTTTTAGGGAGTAATCAACAAAATTGCATTTATTCAGTGTATTTTTTTTCTTTTGTCACAAATTATTGAAACTCGAACTTGGATTCAAAACTCGCTTTCTGTCGACTTGGGTCAATTAATGTATACTTTATTATTATAAACATTTGTTTGATTCGCGAATTCTAAAATGAATTGATTTCAGCCACAGGAAGCTTTATTCAATTATATTCTGAAGCAGCTTAGAGTCAATGATAAAAAACAGCATTTTGCAAAAAGTGAAACGTTTTAGCGATTAAATAAATAGAAAAAGGTTGATAATATTCGACAATAGACATGGCAAACTTTAGAGATTCGATTAGAATAAAATAAGATAAAAGACACTCAAATATGGACCTATCGCAATCAAAATCGATTTTAGTATTTTAATGTCGACATACTAAATATCTCCAATGTCAACAGCTGTTTAATAGATTTTGATATACTGATTCCAAATAATAGCATCCTTAGTGATGCCTCGGACAAAATGCAGTGTAATTAAAAAATGAAATAAGACAAAAACTGAGCTTTTTCATATTTGTTTAATTTGAGGGTAGATTTGCAGTCGAGCGAGCAAAGCAATATAGAATTAGAATATAGAATGTGCTTATTGATACAAGTCCATTTTGAGTCACTGAAATGTTGAGGTACACATACATATATATCTGAGAATATCGTTCAAATATCGGCTGGTGAACACCAATATCTCTTACTGTTTTAGAGCTTGGTGCATTTAAGCCAGAAAGATCGATTACCAACAACCTGTTTAGGAGGGGTCAAGCTGCAGCATCTATAAACGTCTTTCCACCTCTTTTCCTCTTTTCTTTTCTTTTTCTGAATACAGAAAAATTAAAACTTTTTTGTTTTTAAGTTTTTATCATACATATACAGATCTAGTTCCTTGAAACTCTCTAGAAACCACTGCTGTCATCCGCAACCATCCCCCCGAAAAACTTGGCTAGATTGGGAAAATTGTATGTGTGAAAAGGTCCAATTGCTGCCACACTTGAAAGAATGTGGCACTTTTGCAAATAAATTTAAATTGGTCCTGCGTTTGTGTCAGAGCATAACGGATTCGGCGAGGTTCGACTGCAATGATCTCACTTGCTTAAATGCAATTTGTCCCATTTAACGCAACTCGTATTTAAGAGAATTTCTAGATGGAGCTATAATTTAGGTATACATAGATGCTGATTTATTGCTCTACTTAGTTAGAGCCGCCTTTCACGCCCCTCGCTACTCGCCACTCGCCACTTGCCCCTCGCAATTATTCGAATACAAATTGTGTTCGGGTTGCCATTTGGGTAGTGGGTTTACTTGCGGTCCGGTTCGGTCCAGTCCGGTCCAGTCCGGTTCGTTTTCGGTTCGGTTTTGGTTTGGTTTGGTCATCGTTCAATACGCACGCAGTGAGCCACAAATTCGATGCGGTTTCAATGTCGGCTTTAGTGTCCATCTGTGTTTTGGAGTTAAAGTTCGTTTTGGGTTTCGCTATTGTTGAAGTGCAATAAAGTCGAATTTAATTGCCCATTTGAAATGAGCAAACTTAATGGACGATGACTCATTAACACTGACACGTCAAACAATAATGGCGTGTCTGGCTGTTTGTTGAAAAGGAAAACGGAAAGGCGGAAATTGAAATAACGCTTCCTGCAAAAATGGGACGACAACGACGACGACGACAACCACGCACCACGAAAAGCACGTCAAAGAGTCAGGAGTCCATGTGTGTGTCCATGTCCATGTCCATGTCCATGTCCATGACAAAAGCTTGTCTCGCCCCACCTCAGCCCTGGCACATCAAAAGAATGGCAATACACACACTTATACACAGCACGAAAAAAAAGCAATTAAGGACGTTGAAAGCAATCTTAAGCGCTGGCTGACGGTGACAGTAACAACGAGAGTGGGCGGCAGGGAGGGGTGTAGATGGGGTTCAGCATGTGAACTCTGCTGTCTGCTGTAGCCTGTGAAGCCCTCAAGGATGTGACATGAAATGCTTATCAGCTGGCACAGGCGCTGGCACAGGCGCTGGCACAGGAACTCCACTTTCAACACACACTCGCACACACTCCATGTGCTGCCACTCACTCACGCCCTCTGACACAACACACACACAACACACACACACACACACACTCACGCATACACCCAACAGTACGCCTATGAAATTAGTTTTTCCAAAGTTTTATCTGTGGGTCTCAATTAACCAAGAAACTACTGCCAACTGGCAGTTGCCAATGCTCAATCCAAGCGCATCCAATGAGTTCAATCAAAATGTAGCAGACGCTCTGCTCTTTAAATGTCCTCTCTACACAATTACACACACCCACACACTCAGTTATATATATATATATATATATGTATAAAGGGAGGCAGATTCCCATGCATGTGCGAGCGTTTGCCTATTGAATGGCGTCGACTAATGAATAATGCCTGATTTAAGACCCTTATTGCCCGGTAGGCTTCGCAGTTGCTCGTGTTTGCTGCCCTCCATACAAATGAGGGCCCGAACTGCCATAAACAATTGAGCAACTGGCCACCAAGTGGCCACCGACTGGATGTGACCATTTGGTTATATCAACAGCGGCTAGGTTTGAACTGGCCACATTGACATACTGCCAGCGGCCAAGTTAATTGCAATGCAAAACGAAGAGACAATAAAAGACAACGGCTAATTAAGTATGTGTACAATGCCTCTATGGCAGCCGACGTGATTTATTACCATTTCTAATATTCACTTAATTGTTGTCATTTAACAGTCAACTTATTTTCCATATTCATCGATTAAGCTTTAAAGATGCAAATTGCCGTCAACAGAGGCATATCTATTTCAATTTGCCAAAGGTGATTTCAATTTAATCGTGATTGAACAAAACGTCTCCGATTTCCTATATATATATATATATATATATATATATATATATATATACAAATATACATTTACATTCTCGATCAGCATCACTAGGCGATCATCATCGGTTTTGATGATGTTGTTTATTTATAAAGTTTGTTTGGGAGATAAATTCTTTTCAAATGCAGGAAAATTGATAGTTGATTTTGAATACTAGCTGAGGATTGGAATACTTCCAGACTTGTAGAAATTATCTTTGATTCAAATTATTGGTAAATACTTGAATTGATATGGGATATTCAATATGGGATTGTCTTACAGATTACGAATAGTTCGTCGGCGCATTTATATTGTTTGATAAATATAAACTTCAGGAAGTTTCTAATTCTAATATAAATTTTTCTAATATTTGTGTTAATTTAGAAATTTCTATCGTAAGAACTGTATTACTTCTAATTCCCGGCGTATTTTCTAACAAAAATGTTAACATTTAATTTCTGAAAGCTGAAATAATGTGTCTAAATTTTAGGATATTATTGTTATTGTTAATAAATTCTTGAAGTCATCAATGAAGAGCCCATAAATTTATAAGGGTTGGCTGGGAATACGTCGTTAACACCACCATTTTCAGGCCAGGTTCACCATATTTGCAGGGTAAATTGTTGGTGATATCCGTCGCAGATGAGGCTTATTAGTTTGCCGGCCATGCCTTGAGCTGACTCCAGCAGGTGCTAAAAACCGGAAATGACAATATCTTCAATCAATATTCACCACAGTTGCTGTGTTGAATTACAGGTTACTTGCCTCAAAGAGTGGCTAGATCGCCTCGGCTATTTATGATTGCTTCCTTTTGCCTGTTACACAACTTTTGTGCAACTGCATTGTACCCTTTAATGCGTGTTCGATGTGTTTAGGGTATTTATGTAAGCCATGAAATGTTCATCAAAGTTTTCCTAGAGATTTGTACAACAGCAACAACAACAACAACAACAACAGCAACAATAGCATGCCCAATGCCTCATGCCACATGCTCTTTGGGATGTGGCCGTCGTTTCGCTTTTGTTTTTCTTTTGAATTTTTTTTCATAAAGCAGCCAAAACGAATATTGTGGACATTAAAATGCCACAAAACGTTTTATAGTAATTTTTCACCGGCTCGTCCGTCGCGGCGGATGTCGGATGGCGGATGTGGAAGGACGCGAACGAATCAAGGTTTTCTTGGGTTGGGCTGGGTTGCGTTGGGTTGGGTTGCTTTCGGTTTGGGTTTTGGGTTGGTTTTCGATTGCTTTTGTATGGGCTTAGAATTTTGGTGGCGGAGAAGAATGTTGTCGACGTTCATGTTGATCTCACGCTGTGAAGTAACACGGCACACGCATCTACGCTGATAAATTTTTATCTTTGTATGACAAGTTAATAATGTGCCGCCAGACAAGGCGTCAGGCCTGTGCCGTGTTCCTTGGACGGACCTGACCGTAGCTGGTTGGGTGGCTGGGTTTGCGGGGAATCAGAGGAGGCGGTCGCCTGTCGACTCGCTCGCATCCGCATTCAGCAGTGGCAACAAAATGAAAACGAGCAAATGTTTTATGAAACTTATTTAAATTTGCCGCTGCCTGTAGGGAAACTTTTTTCTTGGATTTTTTAACGGATTTATTGCGATTTTTAGGTCACGTGACTGTTGAGGAATTCCAAAACTTCCCTCCCCTCCTCCCCCACGCCACGCCCCGCACGCTTTTGTAATTGTTTTTTATTTGATTCATGCGGCCGATGGGGAAACAATTTGTTGCACTGCACAAACATTAGCTTCTCATAACTGGATGTGCACAGCGATAGATAAATTTGAACGTAGACATCAAAAGATAAAGAATGAAAACAGCCTTTGTAATTATAGTGTTCATAATAGTTCATAGAATGGAAGCACATCTTCTGCTCCACTAGTTAAACGATAGTTTGAAAGCATTTTACGACAGGCAACACTGCATCGAAATGTACCTTGTGGGGTAAGTAAGTTAGCCAATATGTACACAGCTAGGCAAAGACAACAGCCACGGGTTAGCTGAGGGTAGGTTGAGAGTGAAACTATGCTCGAAGACCACCTAACTAAACTAATATAATATAATCATAGCCGAATGTGTCCCCATAGCAATTAAAATATGATTGTTGCACTCGCCTAAGCGAATTAGGGTTGGTGCTGATGAAGCAGAGCTACAGGTCCAGAAGGGTCCATAATAGATGCATAACAATTGTTTAGCCCAATTAATAATTCAATTTCAGTTAGGTTTTTTACGAAATTTAATAGTGTTTTAAAATTTTTAAATTGAAATGCTTCATCATTAATCTTTTACCAGGTGTAGAGTTTAATTTTTATTTTATTCTATGCATATCTCATACATCATGTAACATGTACATATATAGTATGTATGGATATGTATTGCATTGAAATCCATATCGATTTGTGGACTGCTGGCTGTGGCCAAAGCCGAGATAGTCACAAATAAAAATGGAAACCCACATTCGACAGTTTCGAAACGCAAAAATTGTTATACATTCATATCTCGAAAATTACGACACCCTGGGGAAGCGGGTGTTGGTCACTTAACCTCCCTGCGCCGCCCCGCCCCCAACCAATTTGATATCGACATTGTCCGCTCACGGTTCTAAGGGGGAGGCTGAAACGGGACTTTGAAATGCCACTTGGCGTCAAGTATAAATCTTGGCAAATGGAATCACTGGCGAACCAAATGTTTACTATTCGAAGCACATACTCTCGATGGGATATTGGAAAGTACGGCCAAAGCTGATGCCTCGGTGAGGGCCAGGACACATAGCCGTCTGAAATGGCACTGGCCAGCACGCATGTTTGAGCGCACTCGTCCGCGCACTCGTAAACAAATTTATTCTATTTTTAAGGAATTCTTTTCAATTTATTATACATACATAGTTTGCGGACCAATCAATTCGCCTTTATGGCTTTATATGCATTATATAAATACGTCTATCACAGAGATCGACCGTCGCATGCTCTTTTTTATATACATAAACATATATATGAAATGTATGAAAATAAATATATGTATTTATATATCTATATATATTATTTATTTACGTACATTTTGTTTTTTAATGGAAAGCATTCAGAAGCTTTTGCATTTTGCTGATCAACCAGAAGGAGCCGAGTCGGTGGAAGTCTCAGATGGAACCTGGTCATAATCTGTAGCTTGGCATTGAATAGAAATCGTAAATAAAAATAAAATAAGCAAAGTTTTTCTCTCACTCAGCAATTAAAGCAAGAAACAGAAATTATGCTGCACTTTGTCACTTCAAAACCTTATCAAATATGATGCTTGACGTGGCTCTGAGTTTTGTTTGTACAAATGATGCTTTTCAATGGGACTGTCGATTAACAACATGGCAGATGCAAAAACAAATATTAAATTCACTCTGGCCCAGCTTATTTGCATTGATGATAGCATGTAAATATTATTTTGTTTTTCTTTTTCTTTTAATATTAAAATTGGAATTAAATTGGCTATCGATTTTTACCACTGCGGGGGAAAGGGGTGAATCTATTTATATAAAAATAAACTCGATCTGCGAACTTATATTTCAAATTGCTAGCCTCTCGGCCATTAGAACTATAAACAGATTCGCTTGGTTTTACAGATCGACGGACGGACTGATTTTGATCAAGAATATGACAAATGTTTATGGGGTCATCGGTGCTTTCTTCTGCACACTTGCACAACTCTATAAAGCGACGCTTATCCATTTAAGATACCCATTAAAGTTGGTATTTAAAATTAGTCTTGCACTATATACGACATGCATATACAGTAAAACTAATGTATAAATATATTTGGGATCAGCTTTGATCTGGTTTGGCAGCGGCACTGAATCAGCAATCGCATCAATTCTTAAACTCTTGAATAATTTTGCTAAGCGGACCAGTCACTAATTTGAAAATTGCGTTTGGTTATTAAATTTGTGTGTTTACTGCTTCATTGCCATGTATATGTAAGTAATAGAAACAATTTATTGTATGCCATCCCGCTCCTGAAGGCACCCCAAGCAACCCACGATGGCCATCCGGCTGCTTAACTAAATGTAAATTTGCATTGCTCGAACCAAAAACAGAAACAGAAGCAGTAGCTGAAGCCGAAGCCGAAGCTGAAACTGAAGCTGTTTGCTTCTGGCCATAATGACGGAACATCTACTCGGCTAGATGTTTGCCATCAACTCTGGGGTCCCCAGGCCGAGGCGGGTTTGTCCTTTCTAAACGTTCTATAATTTGCTTATTATGCGCTTCATGCTGCTCGCTTTTATGTTTTGCCACTTTTTTTGGCACCCAAAGCATAAAATACGCACCCTCTGTATACGCACTCACATCCGCATTCACATCCGCATTCGCATTCGCATCCGCATCCACATCCGCGTCCAAGCTCAGCACCACCCCCCACAAAAAACACACACAAAAAAAAACCAGGCGCAGCGCATCAAACGGAAGCAAGGCCCCCGTGGTCCTTGCCACTTGCTCCTTGCCCCCTTGCCCCCATTCGCCCTCGCCTTCCCCCTCCGCCTACCGTTACCTTCGATGCTTCATATTTTGTCATAATTTATGTCGCTTTGGGTGTTGTTGCCGATGCCTCGACCTTAACTTTGCCATTGGCTTCTGCTGTTGTTTCTGCTTCAGCAGACATCGGCATTGGCACAGGCCCAAGCCCAGGCAGAGGCACTGGCACTGCCACCGGTAGTGGTACTGTGGTGCTGTGGTGCTGTGGTACTGGTACTGGTACCGCAGCCAAGACACCTTTTTGGCAGTGGTTGATTTGCTTGCAAATTTATTAAAAATCTTCTGGAGCCATTTTATTATATCATATCCGTCAGAAGACAGTGTGAACGCGTTTGCGGCATCGAGGGCAGTCATACCGAGGGCTGTCACACAGTTACAGCAGAACGGACCACTTGTGTGCCCAATAAATACTTTATACATTGATTATATATATATTTTTTAAGAACTTATAGAAAAACAATGTAGTATGGAAATAGGCATGATTTGATTGAATACGAAAATGCTGATTCGTGGAGAAGTCTGCTTGTCCCAAAACAAATGTGGCAGCCCTCTTGCCTGTGGTATGGCTACCACCTCACTGGATGCCTGATGCCTGATGCTGTTCCCCTTTTCCATAGCCATTCCCATTCCCATTCGCAATTTCCCTTTCTTGTTGCGCTGTTGCTTGTGGGCTTTGCGCCCTTGCATGTTACGCATTTCCTCATGGGATTCGGTGGCATCCATTGCGATGTTCTTTTGATATTGTAATGTACATAATAGGATTTTTATGACACCTTCGCTGCGGCTGGCTACCCCACTGCCACTGGCACTGGCAATGGCAATGGCACTGGCTGCGTTTGTCGTTTTGGCGTTTAAGCGATGCCACTTGCCCTGTGCCAGTTGCTATTTGATGGCCCCAGTTCCGCTTACACCTCCACCTCCAACTCCATCTCCACGACCACCTCAGCGCCCATCGCTTGTCACCAAAAGTTGCAAATTTTATCGGCCGGATGTGTTGTGCGCGGCATGCGGATTGTGTGGATTTGCATGAGATCATGAATTTCACACGATGGTAATGGTCACATTAGCATTGACTACACGCGTTTATTGCCGTTATATGCCCCCATTTGCAGTCACCCATCGCCCGGCACCCATCTGGCACTCGGGTAAAGTGCATGTGCCATATTTGTTATATGCAAATTTCGTTTTAGGGCCTCCACACCTTTAACATTTCATTTACACTTGCGGTGCATATTTTATTATGTGTTTCTGTACATTGTATTATTGCACACAATTGGCCAGTTGCGCATTAAGCCAAATATTACAGTCACTTTCCTTAGAAGAGAGGCGGAGGACTCTAAATGAGATACTGGAGATACTGGAGCTACTGGAGGTACTGGAGACAGTGGCTTCCGTGTAAGCACCGAGCCAACATATGGGATCCCACCAGGACATTTCTCGGTACTTTAATAAACAATAAGATTTAATTTTGGGAACAATGTGTAATGGTAACCATAAACAAAGATGAACACAAAGCTTGAAACGCATACTTATAAATTCTACTACAAATGCCACTCTAAGTTTTTCTTTGCCTCTGATTTTCGTAGCTTAATTCTGATTATGTAGACAGGATTGTGTTGATCTCGCTATTTTGATAATTGTATTCGGTGCATAATTACAAGCCTTGCTTGATTGTATTTTGTATTTGTTTTAATCACCTTTGGACACTTGTAGTCCAACATCTGATTCCCTGTGCATTCACCTTTATATTAGATATTGTAGTCAATGTTTTACTTATACAGCATATGGGAGTGCGACTGGGAATCGAGCCTCAGCAGACTTGAACTAATTTCAAATAATGTATCAATGTTTACCGCTGAATATTTAATAATTTCCAATACCTTGTTGTACATCAATTGCAGACATTTATGAAAATTAATTGCTTTTATGTTGTGTGCATAATCAAATTTGAATCTGCGAGTGATTTGATTGTTGACCTGCGCTTCTGTAAATATTTTAGGCCGTCTGACACTTAGTTGTTTAGTTGAATGCGGTCACAAATTCAAGAGGGTGAAATCAGTCCTCTGTAAATAATATCACGTCAACAACAAAACAAAATTGGGCTCACACAAATTGTCGGGTGATAAATGGCCTTAACGGGATTTTATTTATTTATTTTTTTTTTTTGCTGTTGTTCTGTCGTCATTGTTGTTTTTTTGTGTTAGGTGAAAGAGATACTCTTCATTACATTTGTTGCTGGCCCTGGCCCAAATATGCGGCCATTACTTAATTTTAGCATAAAAGTGTACATCATTTGACTTTGACAACGGAGAAGACAGCGAGGGGCGAGGGGCGCAGGGTTGATCGGAAATGAGAGACTAAATGTAGCAGGAGCATAAGTAGTACTGGAACGCGAATGGAATGGGTGGTGGGTAGTGGCAAGTGGGAAGAGGGAGGAGGAGGAGAAGGAGGGTGAGAACGGTAACGAACGGGAGCGCAAACAGGAACCCCAAAATTGATTAATTGGTTTGTGAGCGTCTAATTAAATAAAGCGGTTCAGCGCTCGGTTCTCAATGGTTCGTGGATGGTAGAGGGGGGCGGCAGGCCCGCCCGCTTGCCGAGGGTTCGAAGTGTTAGACCCACGTCAGACCAGCGTCACCACTTCGAGTGGGGCTTTATTGGGCGCTGCTATACTTTAAAAGACCACATTTTTACTTTTTGTTTTTATTAATGTGACGGCTATTTGTTTCTAGTAAGCAATTACAAAGCAATTTTATAGCAATTACCTTCTTCTAACAGCTTGGGACAAGGCTTTTTAATGCTGTTTAGGGCAACCACACCCGAAATCCTACCCACTCCATCACAATCACTGAACCGACGGTGGAGCTGGCAATTATTGCCCGTTGAAATATGCAATTCACCCTCGCCCCCCGGCCCAGCCCTGGCCAGCCCAGCCCAGACCAGACCAGACCAGACCAGCCGCTCAGCCCAGCCCAGCCCAGCCCAGTCGAGTCAAAAGTAATTTTAGCTTGACTCTGGGACAGATGTGACCATGTCATGTGCTGTGAAATATTTGCTTTTCTCCAGTTTACTTTCTTTGCTTTTACGCCGATTTTCGTAATTTTAGAGATTAGTCACCTACTGTCAGCTATAATTAGGATTTTGATTTTTTTTGCTTCTTTTTGTTGTTGTATATTTTGTGCAATATAATCCTTGTTATTAAATGTACTTGGGCATTACTTAGTTGCCTGGACTCCCTGGACTCCCCGAACTCTTGTTTGAGCTACAGTTATCCTGGTTAAACTTGCTGGATAATAGTCTTGTGGCTCGGTTCGACCGGATCGAGCAACTTTAACATATAGCTGCTAAAAGAACAATCAGTTGAAAGATTCTTAATTGTATTAAGAACATTATTTTTACCAGAATAGCCTAACCAAACGCACAATTTCTGAAGTTCCTCGCATTTGGCAAAAGCAGACATTTGCCACATAGCAGTTATATAGTTGCCATAGGAACAATCGGTCGCGGAAGCAAAGAAACGAACAAATATTAATTTAAAAATTCAAGTAATAACAATATTGAAAGGTTTGAAAAGAAAGACAAATGCATCGTTTCTTGCTTTAGAAATAGTTGCTCGATATAAGAAAATATTTCTAAAAATTTGAAAGGTTTTACACAAATCCAAAAATCGTCTTTTTTTCATTCTTTTTAAGATGCAAATATCTGTAATGAATCTGTGATCTTATATGGCATATGAAACAGTCTGAAAATTAGAAATGTTGTTGCTTAATTGAAGAAAAATGCTGAGTTTTCATTTTCATTAATAGGTGAAATATAAATATATTGTAATCTAACCTCAGCTCCGATTTAGTCAAGTTTAGTTATGAGTACCGTTATGACAGCTATGCGCATTATAAAATAATGTATCTTTATTTAAATGAAATACTTTTGGAGAACTGCGACAGTAGCTCGAATCACATTGCTTTCTGGGAAAGGACTTTCTTGTATAAATTGTAAATGCAGTTTTTGGTTTTTTGGTTTTTCGTCTGCTAATAATTAATGAATTCTGTAAACTAGATGAGCACAAATATTTTCCTTTTAAAACCTTTTAAAAATGCTGAGCATTTCTTTGATGTTGTATGTCGCATCTACTTCTCCGCTTATGCCCCCCTCCCCGCGAGACCAACAAAGCAACTTTTCGATTGGAGGAGTGGAGAAGACCGCAGTTGACTTGTTAAAAGGCCAGCGGCTAGCAAAAGTGGGCAAAGAAGTTTTTTTGTTTTGTTTTCTTTTCAAAAAAAGAAAAAGGAAAAAAATGTGCCGATAATGCGTAAAATTCCATTAAATCGTGTGTAATTAAATGACATTTACTTTAGCCGCATTAAAAAGAACATAAATCAGCGACTACTGCAGCAAAGCATATTTGGCTCGCGGCCCTTCGACCAACTTCCACCTTCTGGCAATGGAGCTGACCCTGGCCGCTGATTTGGACCGGGGGCCGCTAAAAGTTTCGCCCTCGTTTGCGTACGCAGAAGCCAAAACAAATATGGGGTGAATTGCTTTGCCGCATGCCGTGGCGGCGACTTAAATGGATACAGCGACGACGCCGTCAAGGCGGAATCTGTAAAGAAACCTAATTTATTGAAAATTTGTGGCTCGGGGTGAGTCTCCTTGACTTGTTGTCCTTATTGTTGCTGTTGTTGTTGTTGTTGTTATGCCGGGGGCAAGCTGTGACCTTTTCTTTGTTTGTGTTCACAGTGTTATAAAGACAACATTCTACTACTTAATGTTCGTCGCACCACTCCCGATGGCAGTTACCGGACCCCACATCCACCTCCCAAACCACTTCCCCCCAGTCCGCAGATCGCGGCCAAATGCATAGGCGCGTTTTCGTGGAATATAAAAAAAATATGTATATATATAAATATATGTATATAAATATGTGTATATATTGCATCAAAGAGCAGGAACAACAAAGTTCCTTCCCTGTTACAAATTATGTCAAAGGGGACTGTCTAAAGGCCAACGTACATTAAAAAGAAAGAATGTTAAAAACATCATATTACTTTTAAAACGAGCACTTGCAAAGCATACTTTTTACTTACCTTGATTAGAAAATACTGTGATTCACTTGGATATACAAACATATGCATCATTGTGTGCGGCGGTCCATTCCAGTACTGAAGCATCACGAAGGATGCTAAGAAGGACCACCAATTTATATAGAGAAGGAATTGAAAATGTGATAGGATAGGATAGCTCATATCGAGCGAGAGGAACTACATAATAAGACTTTTAGTAATTCCTGGGGATATGCTAAATAATATGCTAATAATTTAGAATAGTCGCCAAAATAACTGATTACTTGCTTAAAAGATATTTGCATATTTAATTTTGTAAGCCTTACATTTGTTTGCGGCATTAGAAATATTAGTTACCAATAATTAATTGTAATTTAGGTATATTAATTTATGTCAAAGGAATCGAAAGCGTTTGCAGTCTTCTAGTTATCGCGATCAGAGTACATTTTATACTCTACCATAAAAACGGATTAAGAATCAAAACTGTTCTACTTATCCCGGAGAAAAAGGATACATTTTGTGACAATTTATAGAATCATAAGTCAAACAAACATTGCAAACTGTTGGGGTAAATGCATGTGGGGTATTTTTTTGTTGTAAATTTGGCCGCGCATATTGGTTAGAAGATCCTTATGTGGAGTATGGAGTGTGTGGTTTGTGGTGTGTGTTCAATGCCTTAAGTGGGGTCAATATCCCTTCTTGTTACTTGCTGACAGCTTCTTCCTGCTGTTGCCTGCTGCCGGCTGCTACTGGCTGCTGCTGGCTGCTTGCTGCCAGTTAATCGGACTCAATTGCTTCAAAGTAACTTATACACGCTTTTCACGCACAAAACACGCCGAAAGCGTTGCTCATTGCACGAACCCACAACAATATTTGTCTTTGACCCTATTATTTACTAAATTACCTTTTCCTTTCCGTAAGAGCTTACAAGACCCCAAAGTAGCTCATGCCCCCAGAGCAAACAGCAAACAGCCCAGCAGCCGAGCAGCCGAGCAGCCCCTGCTTAACCCTGATAAGGCACAATGCTATTGCCATTTCCGGGCACATAGCCTCCATATGCGCTGCGGCATTCCTCGGCTTAAGCATCCGCATCCGCATCCTCATCCGTCGGTGAGGGGAGGGGATGGTTAGGGGAGGCACGTGTATAAGGCTGTCGCTATCCAATCGCTAAGGTACTCGTCAGCGTCTGCAGGTGAATTTATTTCTTTTGCTCGGGTTAATCCACAACAAAAACAAGTGAACTGAACTGCCACCGAGTTCGACTTAGACTTAGACGAAACAAAACGATAGCGACGGGAACGGGAACGGGAACGGGAACAGGGAACGGAGGGGGGTACGGGAACAGGGAGGGGAACAAGGTCGGCGGGAATTTGGAGTTTGGATGCTGAAGGACCTGAGGCCCACACGAGTAGACAGACTTAGTTTTGGTAGCAGTGCAAGTGAGCAGCCCCGAGGTGTTAAACGTGTGTGTACAAAGTGATTATCATTTCTTTAAGTGATTTCAACATTACCTTAAGGTATTTTGCCTTAATTGAAAACGTTTCCTTAAATGGCTGCTGTTGTTGCTGCTGTGGTGGTTGTGTTTGCGGTTGAATGCTCCAAATATTACTCCAGCATTCTCTGTGCACATTTATAGAACATTTATACTGCAAATAAACTCGGTCTCTGCCTCTGCCTCTGCCTCTGTCTGTGTGTGGATAGCAGTAAGTAACCGGAACATAATCAATAAGGTTTATTAACTGAAGGACTTTCCGTTCGAAAACTAAACATTTGGGATTTCAGGATAGCCTCAAGGTTGCATATTGCACAACACTGGCTACAAATTGTCTGGTAAATCAATAACAGAGATAATCGCATATCTCCCACAATTTTAATGCAACACCCGCCATTAAATTGAAGTCAATTTGGACACATCCACTTCAGTCTGCGAAAATCGTGAAAAGCTTTTAAGAGCTAAAGTTAGCAATCTTGGAAGGTGGATTAATATTGGCATCCTCCAAAGAATTTGTGTATTTATAAATTTATAGCAAATTGGTTAGCCGGATTACGGACAACCCCTTCCCCCTCTTAGACACGTAGCAGCGAAGCATGCAGTCGATGACAGTTTACATTCAATTTTATTTGTTTAGGTAAAGATTTTGATATATTGACGGAAAGGTAACATTTTGTAGGTTGCTAATTGTTTTTTTTTCTTTTTTTTCTTTTTTTCATGACGTTATAATTATGCAAATATTTATGAATTTATATGTACATGGTCGTGACCCTTGGCTGCATATTCACGGAGTGGCCATTATTCCTTGACAACGGTTAGCAAACACATAAAAGTTTATGGACTATTTAAGGAAAGGTGTGCGGGCACTTTGGGTCTGTGCATTTTAAACATTAATAGGTGCATAATTTAAAAAAAAAAAAAAAAAAACAGACACACACACAGAAAGAAAACAGCTAGAAGAAATGAGGCCGCTATGGCTAACAACGGGTTAATTAATAATGTCCCAGCCTAAAAGCATAACCTGTACTTATTTGGGAATCCATTCAACAAATGGCAACTCTTTAAAAGGGTTCATCTTTAAGTCCCTGGGCTGCGCTGCGTTATTTCTTTTTTTTGTATTTTCAGGCTGGCAAACTTTTTTTTATTTTAATTATTATTACGAAAAGGCTATAAAACAGCAATGCCTTACCCGCTTTCTCGCTGGCTGCTCCGGATAGTAATGCAGCTTCTGCTAAATCGGAATCTAGCCGGGCCAACTTTGAAGTCCTGCCAAATACTATCTGCCTTTCCGAGTGCTAGCTGTTCTTAATGAACCCGTTTGCGTTCATGTGCACACCCAGGACCTTGTCCACGGCCAACCCTCTCCAACCACCAAACAATGTTCATCCCATCATGCGACTCCGAATGTCGTCGGCCCGACTGGCTGGCCTGACTCGGTCCGTCGACAGGCTCGAGTTTGTCGTTTTTAATCTCCAGTACCTGGCAGTAAGGGCGGCAGAGTGGCAGAGTGGCAGTGTGGCTGGGTAGCTGGGTGGCTGGGTGGCAGGGTGGCAAACAAGCATATGGTTGATGGCAGGCAGTCAGTTGGCTGGCGACGTTGTCGATGTCGGTGTCGGTGTCTGGGGTGCCAAAATGATTGCGAAATTGAATTTTCAATTTTATTTTGGCGAATAAAAAATTCAAAAGCAACTCCGCTCGACTGTATCCAAAAAAATATTTATTGCATATAAACTTTTATTACGATTTGTGTTTATTTGTTCAACCTCTTTTCAATTAGAAGCCCAAAACTCGAGAGCCTCATAAAACAAACCAGAAACCAGTAAGAAGTAAAAGCTGTGCATTACCTAATGTACATGATCATTAAAGCTGTGCCGCATTTCGTATTTCGTGTTTCGTATTTTGTATTTCGGATTTCGGTTTTCGAGCCTCCTTCCGCTCTTTTAAATCGGGTATCCAATGAACATGACTTTCTCCCTTCCATGCAGACGACTGCCTTCATGCTACATTTCTTTTAGTATTTGTTCTTTTTTTTTTATTATTATTTTACTCTAAAAACCATTAGATTGATTAAGTTTTGGTTAGTTTCTTATTTAATCGCTTATCATACAATGTGCTCTTGGAAGTTTTATCGATATTAATCATTGCGATTGTTTTGAAGGCCAAAAATAATATTGCAATAGGCGATTTTTTAGTGTACCTTTTGCCTTGAAGACCAATGACCAAATAGTTTTGACCTCACTAAATTGGTGCACTTTTAGGAACGGTCTTACTGTGATTACCTACAGGCGTGGCTTGACCTGTCCCGTCCTTGCAAGTGTCCCGTGTTCCATATTCTCGGTCCGCTCCTCCTTAGTTTTCCATTTGGAAACAGAAAACATCACGCAACAACAGCAACAACAACAACAGTTGTGCAACACCTTAATGATTGATGATTGTCATATTCGTTGATGTCGGGTGGGGTGCCACTTTTCAATTACTGGCTCAACATGCTGCACGAGGTTGGGGAGGACTTGCGTGATTTGCTTTGTTTCATCTTTGTTTGTATTGAAAAACATGTGGGGGACACGACAGTCTGTCAATTGTGCATAACTTAAGGTCTGACATCCAAATGGCTAAGTGACAGTAAACATAAAACACGTCGTGCAAAAACCGGATATAAATGGGCACCCGTAATCGTTGGGGTAGCCAGAATGATTCGTGCAAAACTGGAGCATTACCAATATGCAAGCGCAGGCCAAGGCACAAGTCACTTCCATTAATTAAACCAGATTCAGTTCAAACCTCGCAGATTTCAATTGTTGTTATTTTGTCAACTCATGGACAACGTTGCTAATCGAAATTCGTAGCCGGAGTAATCTTTTTGTTTTCTCCATATTTATTTTGATGCCTACTTATATAAATGATGTGACAGGGATACGGAGGCATCTCTGCGATCCTAAAAAGTGTATATAAATATATATATATATATATATATATATATGCTTGAGCCAAACAGAGAATACAAGTTATCGTATAACTTTGATAAGCGATATGAATATTAATTAAAGGAATATATTTTTGATTTGGTTGGAATACGGATTGACACCACATTAATCCATATATGTCCCTGTCTTTCTCTCTCTCTCTCTCTCTCTCTCTCTCTCTCTGCTGTTTTGGATTTCTTTTTAAGTTTTTACTTTCTGTAAATTAGTGGTCAATAGTCTGATCCTGCCATCAACCATTCTTACATTAAATTTCCCCTTCTGTTAATTCTAAACTGCATTCTGTAATCAGTCAATAAGTTGCTAACCTATATTTTGTGGTCTGATTCTGGATTTTCCCAATGTGTGCAACAAATGTTGGTAAATTTGACATTTCAAAACTGATTTCTTAAATAATATTTTTATTAAGTCTGTCAAGTCGATAAAAAGAAAATATTTGTTTTTCAAATCAGTCAATTTAGGTCGCTATTTATTCGCAGATCATTTATTTCCATATATTTATGCATTTTGCCTTCTTCGATCTGATGTGACAGGCATATTTGAAATACACAATTAGCAAATAAGACAAATTGTTTGTTTTATGCGGAGAGCTCGGCATTTGGGGTTTGCCATAAGAACACCATTTGGCGAGGCAGGCAGCCCCCAAACACCGGATATTAAATTAAATGAGAATGAATTTTAGAAAAATCAGGAACTGTCTAAAACAATCAAACGTACTTGCTTACTTCCGCTTAATTAATTTTAAACCCTAAATTCAGCTGTGCCAACAGACTTTTCCGCTGTGAGCCGAAAATGCCCCTGGGCCAAACGAGGATGTGTGTGCAGATGCCATAACCCGAACCGAACCGAACCGAACCAAATACCGAACGCAGTTCTTGGCACTCAGTACCCAGTTTACCCGTACCCATACCCGTACCAGTACCCATACCCGAACCAGTACCCGTACCCGTACCCGTACTCGAACTCGTACCCGTTGCCTATGCCGGAAAACATGTGGATGGACGCAAACGGTTTGTCACTGAGTGGGCCTGGCTGGAAAGGGCGCGAATAATGGTAGATGGTTTCGGCTTCGGCGCCTGTTTTGCTTCTGTTTGGATTCCCACACCGTTTGCACTGCGCACAAATTAAAATCTGATTGTGAAGACGACAGATGCAGAGGCGACCACAAATCAAGCAACAAAGAGCAAAGTTATCCCCACGAACGAGCCACACACACACACACACACACAGGCAAACTACCCAGTGAGGCAGGCAGGCAGGCAGCGAGCGAGCCACCAGTTACGGGTAGCTGCCCCATTGAAAGAGTCGCAAAATTGTTACTTGGACGGCTGGAGGAGAATGCCTATGCAGGCATTCCTTTATGCAAATTAATTTCAATTGATTGCGTTTGAAACACTTTTTATTTTGACATTCCACTGACGCATTACACATTATCCATTATCCTTAGATAAACAGCATCGGCAGTGCTTTGATGTTGCTCATGTGGACATTGCTTGCAATAATATTGTAATATCACAATCAGATCCACTGCGGCACACAAATAGCTGATTTTATATCCAGGCAACGACAGTAGGACAATTGGCGGACAATGCGAACAGCGTTCAAATTAGCAGTATTTGCACAATTCATCTAACCTGTTTCTAACCGAAATCTGGCAGCAAATACGATAATTAATCATATCTGTGTTTTTATTATGGCTAACACATTCTTGTAATTAGCGGGTATTTACAGTGACTATATAAATTGCTTGTGCAGCATGTCCTTTGGAGGTGTGGGAAAAGTGAAAATACTTTAATTCTCAAGGATGGGTTTTAATATTAATAGCAACAAAGTGTTTTGAAAGATGTCAAAGGCAACAACCTTAAGGGCAACTCAACATTTACTTATAAAGAAATTCATTAAATTGGAAGATTTTAATCATTGTCTAAACTAGAAGTGAGATACTTTTAATTAAATTACGGATAAAATATCGTTGGCGAGTCTGAAATAATCTAGTTGGTGCGTGGCCACACTAAATTCGTAGCGATGACGCAAACCCAGCGATCCGCAATAGGCGCCATCTGTCGAAATGTATTGTAAGCTGATCTACGCAGAAAGATTAGTGAGAAATGTGGAAGTTTCCAATTGGAACAATGTCGTCGTAATTACAATTATAATTATAAGAAAAGCTTGTTGACTTAAGGGTAACTGGACTGGATATGAGGTACATTGATTTTTCGACTAAAGATGCATAAAAATGCATACTTGAATGAATAAAGCCTAGTTTTTAGAATGCAACTAGCCCTTTTCGCTTACTTGATTTGTTCAGATTTTCAATCACAATTTGAAAGCTGAAATCATTTAAATTAAAAAATTACAGTTTGCTAATAAATCTAGAGAAACTAATCGCATTTATAGAACACGAGACTATGTTTGCCCATAAGGTTTCCGGGTTTCTTAGCCGATTTCGATCATGTTTCTATATGTGACCAAGATTATGTCAAGATACTCAATGAAACAATTAATTTCATTAAAACTTTAAGTAGCGTTTTGACTTATAAAAGATTATGTAATTCAATTAAGGAAAAAATGTAAGACAAAATGATGACAAATATGTATTACAAAAGTATGGCCACATATCGTATGTATTCGTATTGATCGGCATTAATAACCGACTTCGTATATAACTAAGTCAATCTGTCTGTCTGAGAAGGTAAGTTGAAGTGTGTGTTTTACGCTCTTTTAGATCAGAAATATTTGAATTATTCATTAGCTACTTTCCAGTCCCGAATTACTTACAAAATGTTTCACTTGATGAGTATAGCAACAAATGATATATGTATGTAAGTATAAGGAAAACATATATTTATAATATACGTATAATCATCAAATACAATCTTATTGAGCCCCGGATTTTTAGTTATGTATATGTTTGTGTAGGTAGGCAGAAAATGTTGTTGTTGGCACGCGTTTGTCGCGAGACTGGGTTTTCTTGTTTTTAATGATTTCAGCCTTGATTTTCCGAATACGGATATATGCTTCATCTTCGATCTTCGATTTGGTGACTCTTTAGTACCTGCGTCTGCTCTATGCAAGTGCAAACTATGAGTGAAAATATATCTATCAGCTGGGTAAAGGGTAAATCCTGTTCTGAGCGCAATCCGACAACAGCATTCTTGAAAGAGACCTCAATTTTGGAACATTTATTACGACTGGCGTGCCACGTTCACTGGTGAACTGGGATATTGATAACAAGTCGATGCACCTTGAATTACAATTTAAATTTCGCAGGTAAATATTGGCATACAAATTGAATGCACACAAAATTCATTAAGGTTTTTATGTGTCATTTTGGGGATCGAGAAAAGCCTACAAATTTGGTTAAACACGCCCACTTCCGGCCCATAGAAGTCAAGAAAGAGTCTACTTCCCACAGACTTTGAGCACCAGTCAACTAATTTAATTTTTCAATCTTCGAGTCACGGAATGGATAAACCATCAAAAAGATCCTGTCCACCCCTGACGGAAAATACGTTTTTTTTTTCGGAATCTCTTCTACGAGAAATACAAATTGCGTCTTTAACCCTAACAGACACCATCTGCATATATAGTATGTGATCCTTAGAGTTAATCTGATACATCGGCTTGCAGACTGTTTTGCTTATAGGCTTTAAGCTATCGTTGATTTGGCTCATTCCTCCAGAGATCTATGAAGTACAAAATCTAGTGCCAGTAAAAGAAAAACAAAAAAAAAAATAGAAAAAATGCATTCCACTCAAAACGCATTCCGTAAATGGAGGCTTTGGGGTCGCAGGGCCTTGATCGATCAAAAGTGCTGGCTCATTTTTAGTAGATTACTTGAGTTTTGGGCACGAAATTTATTTTATTACGTTGATTGACGATGTACAATTTGAAAATGAAATTATGATTTATACGGTTTTCTTTAAACTACAGCGGACTACACCTATCCAGTGTGCCACAGACAATGCAATAACTGTCTCAAGCTGTTGCAATGATGTACATAAATATGTATATATAAATATGTGTGTGTGTGTGTGCGTGTGTGTAGTGAGTATTGACTGCCATTGATTAATCATTTCTGGCGCCGAAATATCGGGTGAAAAATGCTGGAAAGTGCAACTAGACACGCGTACTTGGAAATAATGCAGCACAAAGCGAAGCCGCCGCACAAAAACGCCCAAAAGGTAAGAGAGGCAAGAGAGAAAAACAAAAAAAAAAAAAAATTACAGAAAAAAAACAGGATGAGAATAAATATAATTAACTGCTTATCGACGGGGTGCGAACAATCTGGCCGATTCATCTTGAGTCAAAATCATGCCAGATCACCCAATGTGCCCCATGGACCAGCTCAAAGTGCGAGAGTACGAAAACAAGTACGAATACAATATGGACTCGGTATATGGAATTGGTATTGGGATTTCGATTTCGATTTGGATTTGGATTTGGATTTGGACAGGTAGGTTTCGATTGATTGATGATTGCCGTATGTTCGACAAACTGACTTGACGAACTGACGAACAGTTGCTTGATGATGACGGTGGCCGAGATGTGTGTCACAAACAGCTAACAGCAAACAGTTAACAACTGCAAAATGATGAGGCACTGTTTACAGTTGCCAGCAGATATAATCGGTAATTGGCTTTGGGTTGTGCACCAGCAGCAGCAGCGGCAGCATCGGCAAAATTAAAACAGCAGGCAAAATTGTGCAGCAGGGAAAAGGAGCTGCTGTCGCAGGCCACTTGCTAGGATGCCAATGCCAATGCCAATGCCAATGCCAATGGCAATGCCAACGCGTATGCGTATCGATCATGGATATAACACTGAGAGAGTAATTACACACACTTGATGTGAATAGGATAATTAGTTGTGTTTTGGGCTTTGTGCCTTTTGTTTGCCGCTGCTACTGTAGTCCCATCGGCTCAACGCTTCCCGCTGCCCGGATCCGGATCGACTTGGCCAAGCAAAAGGGTCGCTTCGGGTCTGCCATGATATATATGTGTATATATATATATATATATATATATATATGTGTGTGTGTGTGTGTGTGTATGAAATGCTCTTTTGCTCAGTGGCATTCGGTTGCCATTTCGCTTTTCTTGTATTTAACGCTTTGCATTGCATTGTTTTGCCTGCTGCGCTGCTCGCCGTTTACCGCTTTGTTGTTCCCATTCTGCCGGCACACACAGATACACACACACACACACTCACAGATACACACAGAGACACACACACAGTCGCAGAACGCCCAACGATTTGTTATTGTGCGCTAAGGCTAAGCGCATGGCGCTAGGCAGGCAACGGGCTGGCAGCGAGGATCAATGCAGTTGCTGGGCCACTGGGCCACTGGGCCATTGTGTCCGGATTTGTTGAGCCTTGTTGCTTGACCTATTATTTTAATTATTTATTCGCAACACTGTGCCATTGTCGGCCACATTGTGCGCTTCGGCTGTGTTGTGTTTACCTTGATGCTAAGCAGCCGCATCCCAAAAATCCGGCGCTAGTCCTTTGCTATTCTCGGCTGTCAGTTCTCAGTTCTCAGTTCTCAGCTCTCAGCTCTCAGCTCTCAGTTCCCGATTCCCAAATTCCCAAATTTGCGATTCCCATTGCAGTTGGCCATTTCACTTTGCGTCTTGACTCAACTGCTCAACTTCTTTAAGCTAATCCGACGTTCGCTGGCATTTTGATGGGATTTGCATTGTAGATTCCCCTATTGTTTTATTGTCCATCTCTCGCTTTATTTATGCTACTTTGCTTTTTCCAAATTATAATTGTCTTAGCTCAATTTTGGAACAATTCTCAATTGCGAGCAATATTGCTAAATCCGAATGGATTTTTAATCCAAGTTATGAAATACAAATGAAAACAAGTAAAAACAAATAGATAAATTCAGTCGGATAATTTATGAATAAAATGATTTATAAGCTTTATTTTTTCGTTTTCGTAAATATGTTAAAATATATTTAGATACTTGATCAGCAATATTCAAGCACACGTTCATATTTTAAGTACATTTCTGTAGATGTCTGTGGCGAGGCTTGTAATGATGACGCAACTCGATGGCGTTATAATTTAGGTAGGTGACGATGAGTGCCACCTGGCAAGCATTAGGTAAAAAGCCAGAAAAAAAATTAAGAAAAAAAGAAGAAGAAAAACTTTAAGCTAAAAACACAAAGCCAGCGTTAATCAAAGACCGTTCTCCAATTAATCAAGTACACAACCAACGACAAAACCAGCGACAAAAGAGAGCTGAAACCCCAGAGAAAGACTCGGTCATAATCATCATCAGGTGGCTCCACTAGGCGCTATAAAGATACGATATGAAACGAATAATATCTTATTATACTCTACTTCATCGTATTGCATATGCGCTGGCGAATAAAAAATCTCCGATTAAGTGAATCAACTATAAAGAACAAAAACACGAATCTCGACATTTGACACTTGGTGGTTGACATAGTGCCACAGTTCCTGTCTGATCTATAATAGATCATGGAAATATATACAAACCAAAGTTGGTGCCCAGAAAAAGAGTATTATGCGTGTCTATGGGGGTCTTGGGTGCCTTCAGCGATTATCTGCGAAGCTGTCATTATCAATGGGATCATCATGGCATGGAGTGAAGCTCACGATCCGCCTGGTAACTAATGTTGACAATTAAAGCCCACAAGTCTCATATGGGTCTATAGAACTCGTGTCAGTCTTTTGCCGTAATTGGTTTAGAGCACGTACCCATGTGTGTGTGTCTGTGTGTCCGTGTGTCTGTCTGTGATCGGAAGGCCAAGACCACGACGAAGACCACTAATTACTGGCTTGGAGCCTAGTCTTAGCGGTTGCTATAAAAGATTTTTTCCATGCTGACACGGAATGTCATTACTATTGAGACCTTTTTGGAAAAGTCGCGACGCGTCTCCGTGTCGTTGCCGATGCACAGCAATGTGTTGCACCGTGTTGCCAGCGTTTGTGCGTCTCTGTGTGTATCTGCCCCAGTTCGTTTGCTACGTTTGTCATTTGCCTGCTTGGACTGTTCACTGGCCACACAATGACAACGACTTCCTCTCTGCTGCTCTAATTGTGGCATCATATAAATCACCGAATTCTCCCTCAAATCAAGAGAAAGAGAGAGGGAGATGGGGGGAGAGAGAGAGAGAGAGAGGGAGAGAGAGAGAGACAGTCGAACAGTGCAGAATTTGGGAAAACAGTTTCAAAAAAATCAAATTTCAAAATTCAACTTCAAATTAAAGTTACTAATTAAATTATATAAAAAAATATGCAAATAAATTCAGAAAAAAATAAAACTGATCAAATAAAATACAAAATAAATTTGGCTGTTGAAGAATGTTTGTATTGGCGAATCCAGAGAAACAACTGGAGTTGGATCATCACTGAAGACCCTTCTGCTGGAATCAGTCTTTCGTCTTCATAAAACGATGTTGAGTAAAAAGTTGTAGTTGCATTAATGCTTCCAATAACACTCCTGGCGCAAGGACGAATGGCTTAAGTCGAGTGAAGTGAATTTGAAATGCTTTCGAGTCTGGACGATAGATTGTCCTAACGAGAGTCACCCTAGTTGACGTACATATATATATACATATATATATATATGTATATATATATCTGTATATATATGCTGTATGTGCATTTGATTGAATGCGGATGGGATGAGTTGGGTCGAGCGAACTTGTTCGTCTTGGCGAGCCGGCAAATCATTTGGCAAACGAGCGACGAGCGACCAGCGACTGGCGACTGGCAACTGGCAACTGGCGACTGACGACGAGTACTCGTTCAAGTTTTGAGTACTCGCATTCAGTGCACCCACTCCAGTTGCAGCAAATGTCCATAAAAGAAGCCGACAAAATTGCATCTGAAAGGTAAAAGCATGCAAATATTTGCCAACTCTGCAAATCATACACATAATTGAAATTCATGTGGATGTATGTGAGTATGTATGTATGTATGTGTGTATGTATATAAGTATGTATGTGGTGTATGTACAGTCTCTGTATGTGCTGTGAATGCCACGTATTTATGTATGTTTGTATGTACTTTGCCGGCCATTGTGCTGACCGACTGGTGTGCATGAAGTTAAAAAAACAATGGCATTGGCCACGGCCTGCCCAACACGCCCACACACTTTTCTTTTATTCATTGCAGAGAGCCGGGAAACTGGGAAACTGGGAAACTGGAGACTGGCGGCCTTCGTGCGCTTCGTCCTTTTATGCCACACGACCAAATATTCTGTATATGAGTATTTAATTAATCCGCAGTTGACTCACCAATAAAACGCAAGGGGTGCCTTAACCCCACCACTCACACACACACACACACACACACACACACACACATCACCCGTTGCGCAATTTAAAATGGTTGAGTGTGAGTGTGAGTGTGAGTGTGAGTACGAGTGCCAGTCCGAGTACCCAATGCAGAACGAGTACAACGCACTCACGACTAATTCACAGTCAAAGATTGTGCTTCTTGTGCTCGCCACTCGCTTGTGGTCCTTTCAATTTGGCTGTCTTCAGACCTTGGCAAAGTCCTCAATGGTCACTTATTCAACATGCACATATATACAACATATATATACATATATATATAGTTATATACATGTACATACAAACCCTTGTCATTATCCATAACAGTTCAAATATATTTTCTGATCCCTATTAAATTTTGTACTCGAGAAACCCCGACGAATTATTCCGCTTAACATTGAACTATTTGGACAATTTCGGAGCTGATTTATGATCCTATGGGATCAAATATTATTACAATAACACAAACGCATCCAATAATAAAAAATTATAAACTTTCCGTCGGAACTCCCAGCTGCAAACAGTTTGAAAATCCCTTCTTCCGGAGTTGGGCAAATCTCGACTAGTCCACATTGAAGATTGGGGAAGTGTTGTTCCTGCATTGTGATAGATTACTTTTGAAGGAGGTTACTTATGATCTATCTTCAAATTTTACTACTCCTCTAAAACTGAGGCAGGTATTGGATCCAATGCATTGCTGATCCTTGAAGGAGATTACGCTCAACCTGCTTTCTTAGTTTGGTGGCTCTTTGAAAACTCAAATTGTGAGAATTTTATATATAAGCGATATATCCCCGGTGGGGATGGCGCCAGCTGAAGACAACAAATTTCGAATATAATTTCCTGTTTACACTGAGGAACTGAACTTGACATCAATTTTAGAAAGTCGCCGTATATTTGACCCGAAGGGTTCCTTTCCTTATAATTCAGCAAGAACATTTCTAAAATTGAGCGTGGTATTTTTCTAGAAACTGGGCTTTCCAAGCAAGCTTTTCTAATTTTAAGAAACATATTTTATTATTCTGAGAATTTGTTTCTAAAAACAAGAAAATCTTTTTAATTTTCATAGCAATTTCTTAACTTCAACGTGAGTTTCTCTTCTTTTTTGGGATTTTAGTTGCAGTGCAAAGCAGAGTTGATTTCATGTTTGGCAGCACATTTGGATGAATGAGCACTTATCAGCTGAGCGTGGATGTCGTAGATGTGGTGGATGTGGTGGATGTGGTGGGCGTACCTCAGCAGATGTGTGGATCGAGCAAATTCAGTTCTTATTCACATCCATTTTCAATTATAAGCGCATTTTCACAGGCAAGGAACATACCAATTTCATTGCGCATACAATGGACGCTCTCGTGTCAAAAGAACATTTTTTCTATCCACTGTTGGCAGCACGCACACTTTAATACACACGCACACACACACATACATATATAGATATACATGAAGTATACCTGTGGCAGCAACAGAGGGTGCCACAGCAATGTTATCTTTATTTAAATGGATAAGTGACAGTCACCATTGGCCATTCCTGCTCGCAGATGCAGATTCACGCAATATCAAAGCACAGTTGCCACGCAGTGCCAATTTAGTGTTGCAATTCAATTAATTGCCATTACACGAGACATTTACTTGATTGTGTGCACATTTTGTGGATTATTATTATTAAAATATCTGTTAGCAAGACAGAGTTCAGAGTCTGGTCGAGAGAGCGTTTGACAACGAGTTGCTCAGCATGCAAGTCTTTAGATATCAGCGAATTCAGTTGAAAAACTGATGCTTTTGTTGCTATCGTTATCGGTATCGATCGATGTTGGGCAACGAGCGCAGTTATCGAACAAACTTGATCTGTCGCTGGCTCTGAGAACGACGTGTTCATGCAGAGAGAATTGCTTCAGTTATTTAAATTTGAAATACTAATGCAGAAAATATATATATATATGTATATATATCTGTATTCGACTATATCCACGTCAGTCAAAGTACTCCCAAGGAAAGTGAATTTAAGGACCGCCATATTTATTAATAGTCAAGTTTGAGTTTGGTATTAAATGACGGGTTGAACTCTCGCTGACTAAGAACTCTGCGTTAGTAATTTATAATAAGCCTGCCTCATTAATTTGTTAACTTTTCATTTTTGCTATAAGTTTTTTAATTTAAATTAATTAGTGAGAACCACAATATAAAATGTGATGTGTAGTGCAACACGCACCACGATAATTATCGACAAAAAGCAAGGACAAAAGCTTTCCAATGTTCAATGGCTTCACATGGCAATAGAGGAATAATTCAGAGCCAAAGGATGCAGTTGAAGATGTCTCCCTTAACCGTTACACGCTTCACGATACAAATCCAATATCCTCTGCGAGGGCATAGAAAAAACTCACAAACACCATTGAAAAAATGCAATCGGGTGGTGAGTTTTGATTGGTCGCTTGTCGCATACCCTATATACACACATACATATTGTGCACACACACACACACACACACACACACACACATATATATTGTACATATGCTCATTATTTTTTGGGCATTGATATGACATAATTGTATAGGGTTAAATCACTCTTACAGCGCCGAGTGGTTGCAGGCAGTCAGCCCTTTGCCGCCATTGAATTCAACTGCTTCATTTTTTCATGCTTTGCAATTGGAATTTCAATTTGAGTATTTGCCTGGCTGTCTGTGTGTGTGTGTGTCTGTGTGTGTGTGTGTGTGTGTGTGTGTGTTTAGTTGAATGGTTCGATGATTATCGAAATTAAAAGAAGAAAATAAAAAATTACCAGCGACAATTGTCGGATTTTGATTGCGTTCCGCTTTCAATCAGAGCCACAGCCACAGCCACAGCCACAGCCAGAGACAGAGACAATGCAACATAATTTGCCTTTTGTTGCAAGTGCGCATCAGCCCCAATGGGGGTGGTGGCCGTCCTTTTTCTTGTGTGTTTCTATGTGTATATTTTCATATGTGCTTTTGTTGTTGTTATCAAAGCTGGAACATCATCATCAGCATCGGCATCAGCATCGGCATCATCATCATCATCACACCAGGTGGGACAAGCTCTAACCGCACTCCTCACTCCCCACTCCCCACTCCTCACTCCTTGCTGCTTGCTCCTCCCTGCCAACCAGTCGTAGTCACTTAGTCAGTCAACTGTTCTGTGTGTGGTATTATTGCCGTTACTTTTGTTGCTGCTATTCCCAATCCCAATCCCAGTCCCCAGTTCTTGTTGTTGTTGTTGTTGTTTTTGCCAGATTGCGTTTGCTTACAAAAACGAAATAAAGATGGTGTTGGCGATAGCCGACGGACAGGCGGACTGACAGACTGACAGACGGACAGACGGACCCATTGGGTGACGGAAGTGACGATGAAGCCAAGGGGCAGCTACGGCTACGGCTCCGGTGCCAGTGCCAGTGCCAGTGCCAGTCCCAGTGCCAGTCCCAGTGCCTGTGCCGGTTGTGGCCACGGCCGACAAAAGCCGTAAAAATTGCGGATTACAATCGCGGATTTCCATCGCACAATTGTTTATTATTGCTGCCGTCGTTTTTCCCTGCCTTTTTATATCAAGCCGCTGCCTTTTGGGCCACTCCCGCCCCCTTTGCCGCCTCCAGCCGGCCATCAGAGACGGACACGGCGATGGCGACGGCGACGGCGACGGCGACGGATGCGATGACGATTCATTTCTTACTCCATTTGTTGTGTATTTTTTACATATTATGTATTTTATTTCGTGCTTCTGCTTTTTATTTATATTCCACACGAGAAAACTTTTGTGTGTGTTTTTTTTTGTTGTTGTTCGTGCGCCTTTTGCATGTCGTAATTGTTGTTGTGCTCGCCCCCCTCATTAGCCCCCCTTCCCCCTCTCGTTCTGACGATGCTCCCTTTCCCTTTCCCACTTCCACTCCCACTCTTAAGACCACTTCACTGCTCCACTTTCTTGCTCTCGCTCTCTCCTCTTCTCAATCTAGTTCTCGCTCTCTCTCTCTCTCCCTCTCTCTTTCTGTCTTTCTATTTCGCCCTTTGGCCCGTTTGCACTGTATTATTTCTTATTTGTTTGTTTTGTTTTTGTGTATGTTTTTTCATTTCTATTTTTCTTCATTTTTTTTTTTTTTGCTTTGCTCCTTCCACAAGAGATTCTCAAATTTGCTAATTTGTGAACTTTTGTGTGCGCATTACAATTCGTTGTTCTCTTCACTTCACTTCTCTTCTTCTTCTCTTCTATTTCGTTCTGTTCTGTTCTGTTCTGTTTAGTTTAGTTCTGTTGCGTTCTGCTTTGGTTGGCATTTTGGTGTTTCGCATTGGGAATTCGAACGGCCGCGCGACCTTTTCACGGGGGTCGCCGGCTCGCAGATCCTTACCGCCTTTTACGTATTTTTTTTATTTCATTTCTTTTTTTTTTTATGTGCTGCTCCTTCTGCCTTACGTTTCTTGACTACATTAAGCAGCTCAAATTGTTGTTGCTGTTGTTGTTGTGTTTGTTTGCCTGTGGATGGGGGCAACGCTTGCCTCAATTCAATTTAAGACGATAACATCTTAATTTGTACCAATAAATACTTGGGTCGTCGTTTTCACAGCTACCTTGTCTTGTCAGCATAATTTCGTTAATCATTGATATGCCATCCATCCCCGAGCACTTTGCCACAATTACACAGAAACACATAAATAAATACAGAAATACATAAATTCATACAAATATTCCATATTAATTGGGAACACGCCTAAATACTACATCGCACAGACATTGATATTATATATTTTATTTGGAATATTTAGAAGCAGCCAGGCAAGTGGATTGGCAACACCTGTTGGCCATATATCAATTACACAATTGACATTTACATCTTCATCTTGATCTTGAGCGAATTTCGATTCCAATTCCGATTTCCGGGGCATTCTAATCCAAAGTAAGGTTGTGGAATATGTTTGAGATATGTTTAAAAAAAAATTGGACACTCCAGTCGTGTGTAACTGACTCCAAAATGCAGTCTAATATCAGCTGATTACAAGACAAATTTATTGTAGATTTTTTAATGTATAATTAACTTAGTCAGCAGCTGCCCAAAATAGACGCTCTTCTTGCTATTGACCAGGATATATTATTGCCCAGGGATCAATTTGGGTTTATCGATTTTGCAGCAACTCAATTTGAAAACTTTGGGCAACTAGGCGAATAAATAAATATATGTATATATATATATATATATATATATATATATAATATACATATATAAACCTGCCAGATTTCTAGCTTCAGTCTTTGCCAGCAAAATAATAAAAGTGCTTTTTACTGCTTTCATATTTTTAGGCGATTTTATGATTAATATTATTTCAAGGCGATTATACGATTTTATAATTGGGTAGATAAATATTTATATTTTTGGTTTTTATTTATTTTTATTTATCGATATTGAGTGAATGGGGCAAGTCAACGAAGCAAACTCGCTCTGCAAATAGTATGCAAGAAATTATATATCAAACATGACGTGACTAGTTTAGTTTGACTCGGCTAGCGATGTTGATCGAGAATATATAAATATATATATATACCTACAGATCTGGTCAGCAAAGTGGTATATGGTATGGAATGCTGCGATTCGCACGAAATGTTTTCAGTTCCATTGTGGGATTATCAGAATTGAATCATCACCTTTGAATATAATTATAGAATTAGAAGATTAGCATAATATTATGATGAAAGCAGAAGAGGTGGAATATAACCAAGATCATGTCTGCGTCAGATATGCTGTTAAATTTTTGTCAAATCTGAAGGACCTCGATATGCTTCGTAGTTCAAATTGAAGAGATTAAAATATTTCATAAAATTTTAGTGAAAAAGTTACCAAACTGGAAGATAGACTAATAGTAATGCTCCCAAGGTTCTTAACAAGATTACAACATTTTTAAATGGTTAAGAATGGGTATCAGAGGAAAGTATCTCAATTATAATCAAATGGTCCTAGGAAGCATAGTATGTATCTGCATCTGTGAAATATATGGAAGTTCTCATATGGCACACGCAGATCAAGGTTACTTTATTTTATCGACAAACTCATCGATTTGTCCCCAGAATATATTATATATATTATTATGTTTGATATTGCAATTTGGTATATATTTTGATGACATCTGCATGCTCCAGAAATGATGATGATTGTTTTGCTTACTTATGAAGTCATTCCACGGAAAGAAGAAGTTGCTTTTGTGGTTTTTGGTACTGTGCATGTGTGTGAAACAAGGATTGTAGATGGGGTTGCGCACTGGGTATCTGCGAGTCGAGCACACCCACTTAGCAGACATCCATGTCTGTCTCAGCCCATGTTTGATATGTGAGTCTAAAGTGTGCTTGTTACCCAAATTGAAGTTTTAGTTGTAAGTCCGCAGGAACAACAAGAATCGAAATTGAACTCGCAATTGGTCGGGGAAGGGGAGGGGGAGGGGGTTGGGGCGCTGCGGGTTTCACAGATAGGAACGGAAAATGAGGCAAGCATAAGTATATGAAAAAATACGAGAAGCAGCAAAACGAAATGCGCATTAATTAAAATGTGAAACCTAATAAATTTAAATTACAACTTTCAATAAAAACTTTTTATCGCCCGCCTTTCACGTCGAGTCCTCAACCTGGCTCGGTCTCCATCTCCAGCTCCAGCTCCAGCTGCAGCTCCATCTCCAGCTCGGCAGATGCTTGAGCCGCTGCTACTTCTGGCTCTGCCACAAGGAGGATGAGGCAAGGTCTGAAAACTTTCATGCGCTGAATTATTTAATGAGCATGAAAATTGCGGAGCAGCGTAAAAAAAACCAAAAAATAGAAATTCAAAAATTATAAAACGACAACAAGAGCATCTGAGCAGAGCGCGGCAAGCGCTGAACCATAATTTGGTCTTACTCCAGTTCAACCCCGAAAAAGGGCTGAATAAAAACATAGCGCGACAAATAGATAACCTCAGGTAAAAATTAATAAACATCCTTTCGTCCGTATGTCCCTCGGCAGACATTGAATGGAAACTGAAACTGCCGCAGGAGGCAAAAAAGTGGCCAGCCAGCAAAGCAGTGGAGATGCCGAAACAACAACAACAACAACAGCAACAACAATAACAAAACAACAAAGCCCAAAGAGAGACAGAGCAGTCTGCGAAGGAGTCTCGGATGGAGTTCTTTTCTGGGGGGGTTCGCACCATAACCAAAACCAACAACAACAATTGCGGTGCGACGGTTGTTTTTCTTGTAATCAAAAGCGTTTTCATTGTTTAACAATTAAATTGCTGGAAAAGGCATCATTAGCAGTCGCCAGTCACAAGTCGCGAGTCGCGAGTCGCAGTCGGCAGTCGGCAGTGCCAAATCCTGCTGATGGAGTGTTCACTTGAAAGCCTTAAGAATCAGCCTGAAGTTTGCCTTCTCGCTGCTCACTGGCTGCCTGCGAGAACAAAGAAAACTACCAAGCCAAAGTAAATGAAAACATCGCTGGAATACCCCACGGTAATGGGTCGCCCATTAATATAACAAGCAACAAGCGCCTGGGCCTGGCTAAGCCAGCACCAAATCGAGTAAGAGCCAAAACCAGGGCCAGGACATCCACATCCACATCCACAGCAAAAGCAACAGCGCCAAAAGCAGAACCAGAGCAAAATTCACTTTCTGGCAGACGAGAACCCATTTCCAACTGCCTCGGCAGACAACGTAGACACGGCGTCTAAGACGGTGGGCGGGGAGCGGGTATAGGGGGTATAGGTATAGGCAATGGGGGGGAACGGGGTGTGTACGCATTACAGGGAATAAATTTGAAAGGTGGGGAAATTATGAGCATGGCAAGCAGCTTCAATTTGGCCGACCTTCTGGCTAAACTTTTGTGCAAACAGTTGTTTAAATATCCAGCAAACACGAAAAGGTTAAATTCATAATATGGCCAAATTAGATACAGCGGGCGGCACGGTCATAGAATAACATAATAGAAAATGCCGTTACCCCTTTGTCCTTGCATGCCCCGTCTCCTTTTCCTTCCCCATTCCCATCCCCATCCCCATACCCCTTCCCGTTCCCGTTATCCTGCTCGCTCTCTCATTGTCGTTCTCGTTGTTAGCGTTGTCCTCGTTGTTGTTGTTGTTGTTGTTGCTGCTACTGTTGTCGTCGTTGTTGTCGTCCGCCTCCATCCACTCTGCTAATGAATTCCCCAAAGGAAATTTTCATGAATTCGCTTACAAATTTTATAACGTTTTCTGCGCTTCCTCTTCCTCTCTCTCTCTCTCTCTCTCTCTCTCTCTCTCTTCCTACACAGCCAACAGCCTTTATCTTTCACCATTCGAATTAGCTCAAGTTGGGGCCTTATCAGAACTCAGCCACTGCAATTCCCTTAGATTTCCGAACAATGAATGAAAACCTTTGTTCTTCTTATTATTATATTATTATTATATTTTCTAGCATCATGACCAATTTTAGCTAGTCCATCAAGCTCCAAGTTCATAAGTCGAGCTCAGATCGTGGCATATAGCATAGTGTATATATAAGCATATATAACATTTATGATATTTCCCGAAAGACTTATGCATTTTATGATGCTTTATGAATATTGTCTGACTGCAAATCTTGAATTATTCTGAGTCTTGTCGCTCTGAAGATATCTGAAGATCTTCGATCGCAGCATCAAATTCGCAAGTAGCCAAACCACAGTGGATACGAAGATGTTTCATTCAAATTTCGGCATATTGCAAAATGTTATCTTTAGTTGTAATACCAAACCAATTTTATTATATCGAGTAATTTGTGGTATAATAATTTAAATATATCATTTGTATTTCAAAATTCTCTCCTTTGCTAATTTCAAAATTTTCTAGACGGGAATATTTATTTTATTTTCTTCATGAGGAGATTATTCACCAAAAAGCGAGCTAAATATGGCCTAAATGTGAAGGATTTTTGAATAAAAGACATGAAGGCGACTAAAAGTGGCTTAAGAAATTTGGTAACACATCATTGATCGTTGAGTGCGAGAGGACGAAGTCTCAAGCTGTTATATTTCTTTCTTAAAGAACATTATAAGAAATAGCAAAAGAAATAAAAATATTTTGAATTTGTTAAAAAGAATAAGATCAAGGAAAGGGCATAAAATTATAATTAACTTATGAAGCAGAAACAACAACCAACAACCAACAAAAGTAAGCCCTTTCACCGCATCATAATTTGGCGCAGTGAATATTGAAAATTGTAATTAGTTTTAACAGTCAGAAAAAATCACACTCAATTTTAGAAAACCACAAATAAATAAAAATCGTCTTTAGGCTGAAAGTTTTTCTAATTTATAAATAATTTATAAACAAAGAAAAATAAAATTGAAGGCTTCACCTAAATCGACAATCCAAAAAATATTGATTGTATTTAATTTTCAAATATATTTTCCAATGTTTCAAAATGCATTTCTAAAAAATAGAAATATTATTGTCCGAATTGTCGTAAAATCTTAAGTATAATTCAACTTAACAAACTATCTAAAATTTATGATGATGTGCAATGATAGATTTCCAATGGGTATTAATACAACAAAACAAACGCTAACTTTATAGATCATTATACTTTTTTAAGAACATAGGAAAACACATGGAAAACAAGACGGGTTTTTTTTTTTCCTAAATTGTATTGCAATTAAGAAAAGAAAAACTCTGATTTTTAGAAATACACTTTCTGAATTAGAAGGTGAATTTCCCTTGGTGTCGAAAGGCGAAAACTTTCCGGGAAAGCACTTGACGGAAACCCTTCCTCAACGTCATCGTGGAGAATCTTGGTTGTAGAATCTCGACTTGGCCAGCTCTCTGCTAACTGCTATCTACTCTGTGCCTATGCAAACATTATTTCTGTTGCCACAGGCAACTTTTCAGCTTGCGTTTCCCCGTTCCCCGGCAAATGATGATCTCGAAAAAAGTATTGGATAGATTTGTGGGATCAAATTGTCAAAAGCAAACGCGAAACGCGAAACCGAAAACAATACTCCAAATAGGAATGCTTATTCGGAATACGTTACGAGATAATAAACACAAAACTCCATTTTGTATTGCGCTGATGACGATATTAATCCCCTAAAGTGGAGTTGATGCTATTTACCAAGTACTCGTGCACAAATACATGCATAAATCTGTGCTTCTATTTATATATTTGTGGATATAATGAACCAACACACACACAAATACACACACACACACACACACGTGCACTTAAGGACCTACGTAAAATTGGCAGTTGACGACCACACACATCAAGTAATAATTATGAATTTTTGGGGTAGGTTTTGAGCATGCCCCGCTCGGAGTGAGAGAGAGCATAATAATTGCCCATAGGTCGGCCCAACTATTAAGGACATTAAAGGTTGCACCCTCACTTTCTCACACAGATACTTGTGTGTGTGTGTGTGTGTGTGTGTTGATAGATAGATGCGTCGTCTCTTATATTAAATGCAGTCTCAGAATCATCTAATGAAAGATCGCACAGCTTTCGACTCACATCTCTCACTAATGATGGACGGAACAACCCCATTTTCATTCCCATTGTTCGAGGACAACGTTCCAACGTGTTGCTGTTGTCTATGTGGCGATGCTACTATCAAGGGATTATTTGTGTGGTTTACAGTTTTTAATTATGCACCGCGACATGAATGCAGAGCAAAAGCAAAGCCAAAGGCAAAGGCAATGGCAGAGCAGAGCAGAGCTGAGCAGAGCAGAGCAGAGCAGAACAAATAAGACCCACAAGATGAACAACATTTTTAGGGGTGAACTGAAGTGGTGGCTCACACAAGCCAAATGGAATGCATCCTTCATCCTTCATCCCAGTACAGTATTTTCATTACATGCATATATATATATATATATATATATCAGTATATGCAGAGTATGCATATGTCTTTGTGAGTTCGTACTTACAAAATGAAGGACGTTTCACTATCCAGAAATGTGTGACGTTCGTGTTTGGGGTACTGACTCCGGAGCCGGAGTCAGGATTTGCTATTGCACATGGGCATTTTGGCATTTTGGCATTTTGAGTTGTAACTGGAGCCAACAAAATGCACAAGTGCCATCGACCAAAGCATGTTTGAGTCCTGAGACGAGCGGACAGACTATGACAAGATACGACAGACTGCGAATGCGATATTCGCATCTAACCCTTGATATACAAACATGCATAGGCAAGTAGGAGATGCAATTAGTGTTGGATTTCGAGTCGGAGTCGGAGTCGGAGCTGAAGTTAACCAAATGACAGACAGATGTAACCATAGACAACAACTATTCATGAGACTGAAGGGATTCACATCAAAGAACTCTCTGTCAATCTTAGAGCAGAGCAGCCCTTTCATTCACCGTCCGCAGCAGCAACAAGACTTGAAGTTATTTCCCAAACTCAAAACTCAAACTGGCCAATTTCGAATGCGAGCACTTAAAAAGGTGACTTACTCGAATACAGCCAGGAAAATAGTGATCAAAGTCTTTGTAAATTATACAGATACAGCGATTAACGCGCTTTTCTTCTGAAAATGTTAGTTCCTCGCAAAGAAATGCAAAGAAATTAAGATTTAATTGGGATTCGGATAACGTTCATCAACCCAAAAGCTGCAGACTTGTAATTTGGAGCCTTGGTCATTCGCGTTCAAGTCCGCTTCAGATCAAGTGTTAAGGTTTTTGTTAACACGCCCACTGCGGCTCTGGCAACCCACAATTTGAAAGTCACCTGAGTCACCATCAAAAATCGGCTTCAACATTTTCTAGCCCCAAGCCAATCAGTGTTGAGCTGGAGTCCCAACAAAGTGATATTAATGTAAGACGAGTGACAACCTCTGCCAATCTCTAGTTCCAAGACTGTGGCACTTGTGTGGGCGTGGCCATAAAATGCATTCCACAATCTTTTTAGGCGGCAACTGGCAATATTTTGCCAATTTGCCAGGTTTTGTTGCAATATTATTCGAATTGTCAGCAAATGCATTTATAATATAGACAAATAGGTGTAAATCTGTGGAAAATTTGGACTTGGTTCGCTGCTTGTCGAGGAGGTGGGCGTGGCCAGGGATATATTTTGACTGATGTTTTTTGGTGACATGAGGAAATTGGATTTTCAATTTTAAAGCATTTTGTAAAATGAATAAGTGCATCCGATGGATTCAAAGAATTCAATTTAAATTGAATAACGACATTTTTTTTAGTCTGTCGAATAACCCCAGCAATTCTCGAATATTCATTTGTAGAGACAAAGTGCAGTTTCCAAGTTGTTATATTAAAGGAGAGACACCCTTAAGGTGGAGCTGGGAGCATCTGCTGGGTGCAGCTGGGTAAATATTTGATGCATACAGATTCACTGAGAATTAATAAAAACAAAAATAAAATGTAATTTGATAAGGCAAAGTGAATAAAATGAATTGGCGATAAATATGAATATATTATTAGAATTAAGCTTCAAGAAAACCAATAACAAAATAATTGGGTTCGCTGAGAAGCAGAAAATATAAAGATTAAAAACACAAAGCAATTTTATAAAATTGTGAGACATTAACTGATATTGCCGGAAGTTACTGTTTTATAGAAAAAAGACTGATTGAAACTTCCCAAATCATTTTGGAAAATGATTTATTTTCTTCGATCTTTGATTAATAGTGAAATATTGAATTTAATTCTTAATGTAATTTCATTTGTTTTGCACTTTTTATATTTCTCTGTGTCGACTGATATTAGTTGGCATTAAATAAATAAATACCAAAATAAAATGTTAAGCAGAGAAATTGCTGCAATGATCGTTCCCTGGCTGGGTGTGGTCGCCTCGCCGAATGCCCTCAGATGCGGCATCGACTATGGCTGCGAAACCCAAGATGGAGATCGACAGTCGATATTGTTCAAGGATCAGCACTCGCAACAATGCCCACTTACGCCATAATTACATCTGACAGGCAGACGCGGGCAATGGCATCAATAATGGGCAATAACAACGCCAACAACAACGCCGACAACAACAACAACGTTGATCAAAATAAATAAGTTCTTTTTGTTGTTCGAGTAGGTATCTGTCTCCCTGGTAACTGGGCCTCTGGATTATGCAGTGGCATTGTGCGCCTTTCTCTGTTTATTCGGATCGAATCTCAGTTGTTGCCCAATGTGGCCGAATATTATGATTATATTGCATATTCCTGCAGATGTTTGATATAGATTAAGTCAGCAGAAATGCTTCGCCAAATATGGCCCAGTCTCGATCTCATCTTTTTCCGCTCTCAAACAATAGATACCAGCAGCAGTTCCTACGAGGGGGATTAGCCATCATCTTCTATGCTATCTATGATAAGGCATTGTCCAAAATCGCCCACCCACACAAACTGACCGCCAACTTGGAATTGGTAATGTATTTTTGAGTTGAATGCTTCCATTAATATGCGAATATTTTCAGTTGGGTATTCTTTCTTCTAAATATGAAAAACAAATCACAAAAAATGCTCGACTTTAAATTAATTTAATTAATTCGGATTTTATGGTGATTGCTTCGACTATTGGATTCATGTGGCATTTCTATCGACTTACCAAAAATGATGGGGAGACGACTGCTATTTGAAGCCAAACGAAATTCGCCATTGAAGCTGCTGGCTTTTATTTGAAGTCATTTAAAATCCAAGTTTAAAGTTTGTGATTTATCAGAAAGTGAAAACAATTAAGTCAACTTGATTCAAGTGCAATATTTTTATAATAGTTATGCATATGAAAATATTAGCTGAGAACGAACTGAATTCAATTGGATGTCCTTCCTCGATGAGGTCCCTTTTTTTTTTATTTAACTTGAGGGAAATTGGTATACATTTCTCTATTTGACATTCGATTTCTGAATAACCAATAGATTAACGCCGTTTTACAATTGCAACTAGCTCATCTTGCTTTCTTTATGAGATAAACTCGGATGTTTTGTGAATTAGCAACAAATACCAATAATATATTTACAATAATAATATTATTAATAATAGAAATATTTTAATTTCCAAAAAACGTAAGTAGTTTTAATCCCATGATGAACTTCTTCTTTACTCCTGATGTGTTTAGTTATAGTAAAAATGAGGAATTCTAGACTAGGATCCATCCCGTCCTCAACTGCTGCAATACAATCAATTGAATCGACTAGTTTACTATCAAATGCAACGAGTTAGACACGCTTATGCGAATACTGGGGAACATCGAGTTGACTAATTTAATTTGATTGGGACAGGCACAGGTACTTAAAGGACTCTCAAAAAAGGCAACAAATGTTTTCATTCACAAGCCGAAAGCTGAACAAGTAGTAATAAAACAAGGCGAAAGATCTCAACTAGGAAATACCCATCCAGAAAATGCTGGCAGCTGTGCAATTTGGCTCGCACTCAGATAGATACAAAATTGGTAAGTGAACAGTTTACTGCCAGGTACAAAAAATATACGTGAAGTAAGTGCATACTTTGTATGCCTTTTTATTGAATTATTTCAGCTTTGCAATGAGTTTGTTGCCTCCCCAAAAGCCATTCACAATAATTCAAATGAAAGCAGATATTCAATTTATTTCGAATACAAATTCAAATCAAAGCCAACAATTAAATGTTGTCGAGTTAAAACAGAATATAATAAAATAAATTAAAGCATATTTGAAATGAAAATCTGAAAAATAGTCCAAGATTTATTTCAAGGCACAACAAAGAAGCACAAATGATGGATGGATGGCGTTAGATGTTAGATAATCGATGTTGGGCAAATCGCATTTCATAGCTTAAAAAAAAAAAAAGAAGAAAAAAAACCCGAAAAGCTAATTCGAAAGCTCCGTGAGCAAAAATTCAAAATATAAACGCAAGCAGCGCAAGCAAAAATAGTTCATTGTGTGTCTTGCCCTGATTATGAGCCCATAAAACTGTGTATGCATCGGTGTACACACACACACACACACACACACACACTCGCATATGTATTTTGTGATACTGTTAAGGACTTGCACAATGCAGCGCTGCGTATTATCGAGATCCTGTTTGCGTTGGCTGAGGCAGTTTTATTGTCCTCCGGGTTTGTTTTTAGTTTTTGGGTGCTTCGCGTTCGCGTTCGCGTTTGCGTTTTTTTTTTTTATTGAGCTTCCTTCAGCAGACCTTACCCAATTCCATTTGGCAGCAGCAGCGGCATCGCCATTGAAGTACATTTATCTGGCTTGTCTTGTGGTCTGTCCTATTCAGTCCTGTACCGCGCTGTCCTCGGCCAGGTCTGACAATCGTTCGCGCTGCATCCGCTCGTGGCCCTTACCTGGGTGTTTATACAATGTACATGCAAACATATATATATATATATATATACAGATATATATATATTATTATGAGTCGGCCATTATGAAATGTCAGACGACATGTTGAAAACCCTTTTCGAGCAAATTTTATCACCCGGTTAGAAAAGTTCTCATGAAGCCATTGTAACCCTTTCACTTAATTATTGGGCACATTATGTGCCATATTCATGGCAACGCGAAGCCCGACAATGGCAGAGGGGCGGCGGGCGGCGGGCGACGGGTGACGGGCTGTTGTTGAACAACAATGGAAACTAGCAGCTAGTATGTGCATATATGTACTTATTTATATATATATATATATATATGTATATGTTTATGAGCACCCCGAAATCATCAGTCGTCTCGGCTCGCGTGGCCGCACAGATTTTACGCATTCATTGAGAAAATTTGAAGGGCGCTGAGCGATAATTGCACCACCAACTCAGGCAGGGCAACTCTGCAGCAGAAAACGGTGAGTGTTAGTGTGAGTGCCCGTCCACCCGTCCACCCGTCCACCCGTCCACCCGTCCAGCCATCTACCCATTACCCATTTACCCATTAACATAACCCATTCCTCGTTGCCCATTGCGAAAGCCGCGCTTCTGCCCCGTTCCTGGGTATGCGTGACCCAGCGGCCAATACAGATGGGTTTTCATTTTCTGATGGCTCTCTGCTTGCTCCGCATATATCAGGCACCCACAAAACACCCATAAATACACCCAGGCACACATACATACGCACATCAACCGTGTAAACAAATCTCATCCATTTTGGATGATGGCCATGAGTTTGACATTGATGCAAAGTCGCTGGATGCTGACAAGGAATTATGATTTTCAGTCGCAGCTTAAGCAACTCTTTAACCATCCAGCTGCAAAATCAATATTTGGCCTTAAGAGTCCAATCCGGCTTGAATTAGATAACCTACCCCCAAATCAAGTTTTTGGGCTAAGTGAAATCGAAACCATTCCGGACTCTGAATTCCAAATTACACACAGCAAATTTCAATCTGCAATTGATGTACAGATGTAAACATTGCTTTAATATGTACACATTTAAGCCTAACATCAACCATCAACTAAAAGATACTTTTATACAAAATAATTTTACATTTAAAAATACAAATCGCTGCACTTGCGAATAAAATATTTTATTATTTCCGAACGATTAACTTATTTTTGTAAGTTGGGTTTCAAATTAAAACCTCGGATGAAATAAACATCTGATAAATTATTAATCTCACAGCTGAGCTCATAATTAAGTCTGCAAATCTTTCGATTGGAAATATATTTAATAAAAATAGCTGATTAACTTATATTTTGATCAACGATTGTTTTCTAATGAAATATTTCTAGTTTTGAGCACAGATTTTGTTTCTGATAATGCAGTTGATTGGTTTTCCTTAAGTTGCTTCAGTTGAGTTACTAGCCCTGATTTGTTGATGAATAAAAGTATATATTTATTTACTCGAATGCTGATTAAATGGAAAAGTGTCTGTCTCAAGTTGTAGATGTGTTTGAGCTCGTTCTAAATTGTTTCTCTTGGACTAAGCTTATACAAATTGTGCATTTTTTTATGATATAATTAAATTCGGTAAATAAACAAAAATCAGAAGAGAAAAAAAACAGTTTCGCTCCCAGCCAAACGGGGCGTGGCCAGAGACTGTACAGCGGCCTGCGACTGTTCCCAAAATGTAATTAAACGTGAGATGTTGTGACGCCTTTGTCTATGGCTGCTTTCTGGGGCTGATGTTGAGGCTGATGTTGAGGCTGAGGCTGATGCTGAGGCTGAGGCTGAGGCTGGCTTCCCATGGCCTTTGCCGCTCTGTCTTTGCCTAGATGCTAGCTCGGGGCGAGGGCGGGCACAGGCCCAGGGGCACCAGGCACCATACACCATGCACCATGCACCAAGCATCATGCACCAGTTCATTGGGTGTTTCATAGGCAAACAACAAGTAAGAATAACAATGTTCCACAAGTCGAAGATTGCATACACTTGCAGAGCGATGTTCAGCTGCTTGTGCCCCTCCTCATTTCATTATCTATTCATATTGATATCAAATCTTATCATTTATGTATATTAAAACACACTTAAATCATTAAATAAACACAATCAAATCAAATCTTAAAGACTGAGACAGACTGAGAAGAAATAGCGAAAGAAACAGCGCCTGTGGCCAAGGCTATATCCAAATCGGCTAGTGATGCTGATTAAGGTCGGAGACGACTCCATCAGTGGCGCAGTCACACAGTTAACGGCTAAATGGGAATACCCACGGCAAGGGTATATATTTAATCGACGCGCAGCTGATATTATTAATGGTTTTTTAATATCATTTGTGTCGGCGTAAATGGTATTTTTAAAATCTGAAACGATTTATTGAAACGAAGTCAAGCAGAATCGATGGCTCGAACTCGAATTCGGACTTCGACTCAGACTCGAACTCGAACTCGAACTTCGATTCGAAACGAAAAGCAATGTCCGGCATTGGTTCAAGAAATATAGTCATGCTGTATGAACGAGTACAGATACAGATACAGATACAGATACAGATACAGATGCATATATATATATATACAAATAAATAGTGTATCTGAATCTGTGGCTGTAGCTGTGTCTGTGTCTGTGGCTGTGGCTGTGGCTATATCTGAGCTGTGCACTCCACAGGGCCTCGGCGGTCTCTCACTTGACGCTGGGCCAAGTGTGAAAAATGATTGATGGATTTCGATTTTGATTCGTGCAGTATTCACAAAGGGTGCCGTGTTTATAAAGAACTTCGACATCGACAAGGGGACAGCAGACGGCGGACAGCGGACAGCGGACAGCGTACAGCGTACAAGGGACAGGGGACGGAGGATTGTGGACGGCGGCGACAGCAACGACAATCGGCATAATAAGATAGCAATTATTTATCTCAACTGAATAAAGGCAATTTTTGATTAATGAAAGCATTTCGCTGCACACACACACAAAACAAAACAACAACAAAAAGAAGGCAGAGTAAAAAAATCGAAAATAACAAAAAACATTATAAATACACACACATATATATATATATATATATAAATATATATATATACATGTAGTGAAAGGAAAGAAACGAAAGTGTTGACTGCTAATAGAAGATTTTTTCATTTGTCCCCTAATAGCCACCTTTAGTTCCCAATCCGTCTCGCATTTGGGATTTGACTTGACGACCTTTTGATTGTGTAAACACCATCGACTCAAGAGACAAAACCAAATCAAATTCGGACTGTCAATGGACAAAAGTTCAGGATGATTTTCATCTCGCACTCGATCTGAATGATTTTCAATGGAATATGTGGACTTGAGTACGGATTGATTTTAATTCGAATTGAACACTTTGCATACCTCAAAAGTTAGTTTGGAATTTTTTATGGATTTAGAAGTGCTGCTCAATTTATTAATAAATTTAATTTTGATTTTATTTTGCTGATTTTATAAATGTTTTTCAAAAAAATTCCAAGTTTTCCAGAAATGTTGCGCAATTCTACCTTTTAATAATTGTCATATTTTTTTCTTAAATTTAAATTTTAAATAAACTCACATGGAATATGGAAACCATGGCAAAGAATAGGCTTGGGATGCTCACCGGTCTGTGGACTTAGAACTATCTGAACTGAGTATTTTTAGTAGCGAAAAGTGCCGGTTTAGTGAAAATGAGATGAGTCCTAGCAGACTATGCCACCTTAGCTGGGAAGGGATAATATATCCCGGGGAACAACAGATCTGCATTAAACCCAATAATATTAATAATAATAATAACAAAAAACGAATTAATGTCATTTAATTTAAATTATATTTTAATTATTTATTTGTTTTAAATTGGGGACGGTTTTTGGTCTGCACTAGATAAAGATATAAATAAGTAAATAAATAAAATGTTGCCTTTCCTGTGCAAAGCTTCAAATACCAGTTGCCCCTCGCCACTCGGTTCCTGTGAGGACACAGCAAAATCTTGAAGGCTCGTTCGACCAGAAGCTGAGAGTAACTATTTCTCAAGGAATTGATTCACTGTGTGCTGCAACTGAAACTCTCAACTCATGTTTAGTAAATGGATAAAAAAAATAACTTTGTTGCTGCATTTAACTAATTTGCTCATAATAAATGACATCGCCGCAATTTGAGGATTTTTAAAATATTTTAATATAATTTAATTTGGTTTGATTTGTCATCAGAAGCGGAGCAGCTCAGTAAACAATTGTTTGGAAATTGTCTAAATATTATTTATATTTAAATAAGCATTTCTTTAATTGATTCACACGAATTATAACAGAGAAATTAGATCTTTGCCGTATTTGCAGTAATTTAGCAGTGTTGGAACATTAAATCGCCTTAATCGATGAGATCATTTTACAATTGCTGTAAAGGAAGGCTGGACGAGGCCTACAAGGATGCTTGCACTTTCACAGCTGACAAATGCAATATCGAGTTGCATTCACCAATTATTAGCACTTGTCTTCAAAGCTGCGAAAATCGATTTATCTCTGGATATCTGCGAAGCTGGTCAGATTATAATTTGTATTAAATATTCATGTTATGTGCGTGGTATCTGAGCATTTATAGGCCAAATTGAATATGGATTTTATTTTACTGATTGCAGCAAGTTTACCCGGCCAAGCAGACAATCTCATCAGAGCTCATCTAATTATATAAAGACGGAAATATCTTGACCAGAATGGATTCGTTAGTTTTCATCAACTTAAGCAGCTTGTGAATTGCTTTTATTAAACAAAAGATTAGGTTTAATATTATTTTTAAGATGACTTAAAACTTAATTTCTTTGTTATTTTCACGATTCGAACAGCTTTTGTTGTTCAATTTCCAATTGATAGTTTTTGGATCTGAATTTGAGGAAAGGCAAAAATATAAAAATAAATAAAGATTTTGATGCCGATTTAGTGTTGGCTTTTGATTTTGTGTAATTTAACATTTTACTTTTAATTTTGGTTGTTGACTAACTAAATGATGCTAAAAGATTTTTTTATTTAGTATAAACAAAGGTGATTATATGATTATAATTATGCTTAAGTCAAATTAATGTAAAATGAATTGTTCACAAAAATAGTTAAATTAATTTTTTTTTATGTATTTTATATATATTTCTCATCTCTCATTTGAAATCTGAGTGAAGTCTCAGTCTCAGTTTGATTGTAACTTTATGTAGAAAGTTGAATGTTTGTGCCCATTTCCAGTCTTGGATTGGATGCAATGGAATGAATAACGAATAAAATAGGCAAGTGGAGCAAAGCATATATATTCCTGATCAGCATCAACAGTCGATTCAATGGCAGATATATAAGAAAATAAATAAATGCTTAACTCTGACTTTGTGCAAGTTTTTCAGACTGTTCTGAAATTATTAAAGCAACTTTTTCCGAATGCTAAACAATCGTCGAAGAGCAAATTGATGGGACCCATTTACACAGATATTTCACAAAATTAAATAAATTAAATTAAGTTAAGAAAATTAATATAATGAATATATCATCCTATATCAAATATATATCGCTGGTGACTTCCTTTCAAGCTCGTCTAATTTTTCCTAATTTTTTGAGGATTGAATTGAATTTTATTTATTTGATGAAATGAAATATAAAGTTGAACTTAAAGTAACAATTTCAACAATTTAAAATGAGAAGTGAAGTGAAGTTCATAATGAAATAAAGCAGATTATAAATCGGGGCTATTAAAATGGTTTAACATTTATGACAAGGATTGTGGGGAGCCAGTTCGGAAAAAAAACAGAAATCAGATCATAAAGATGCTGTTTAATATCGAAATTTAGTCGTGTTTTTTTATGCATTTTGTTGAGGAAGTCTTTAAATTGATTCCATCCAATCTTAAAGTGTTTTCCGTGTTAGACTCTCAAGCAGGGAATCCGTCAAGGTGTCGCTGCCTTTTATGACACTTGGCTGTGGTCTTAATTTAATGCATGAGCCAAATCAGGAACAGAAACAGAAACAGAAACTCTGTTGCAATACAAATGTAGTCACTTATGCAACATTTACACACACACGCACACGCACACGCACACACACGCACACAGACACACACATGTATGTTGAGATAGCTATCAAGTACACAGCTTTATATGTGTATCTATATAAATGTATATATAAATATAAATATATATATACAAATTTATATATATATACATGTATATATATATGTATATATATATATATATGTATATGTATATATAGCTCAGCTGTGTACATACAGTGTACATATGTGCGTAGAACAAAGCGTTTGTTTTATATAAGCAGCGAGGCAAGGAAAAAATCAAAATAACATAAAAAAAATAAAAAATAGCATCAAGAAGAAGAAGCTGAAGAAGCAGCAGAAGAAGAATAAACAGCAGCAGCAACAGCAGAAGCAGCAGCAACAGCAGCAGAAGCAGCAGCAGCTGCAAAATCAGTTTCGTGGCAAGAAATGTGGTCGGGGTTGGGTGCCTTTGTCACCAGAGCAGTGCTCAAATACTATTGGTGCAGGAGACAGGAAAAATCGCCCCCATGTTAATGTGTCGTTTCATGTGACACCAATGGTACACACACACACTCACACACACACACACACTGACACACACACACACATAGATTTGTGGCGCAATCGCATAGCCAGTAAAGCAGTAAAGTCGTCGCTGCCGTCGCTGTTTGCAGCAAGCGAGAGGTGTGCTCACCAACACACACACACACACACACTCACACACACACAGACACACACAGACATAGAGAGGCACTCTCAAAAGGACACACACACAGTCACAGTCGGGCAGGCCATTCATTGGTGTTTACTAAAAAGAGACGGACACACACACTCCGCTCTCCGCTCACCGCTCACCGCTCTCCACTCTTTGGTCTTTGGTCTCCACACTCGGTTCTCAGTCGCTGCCGCCCCCTTCGTCTAAGCGCAGCGTAGTGGACAAGAAATCAAATGACAAAAATTTTGAAAAGAACGAGCAAAAAACGTTACAGCAACAACAACAACAACAACAACATTATTACGATAGCCCCCCGCCCTCCCCCACCGCACACTCACACACAGCATATAATGAGACGAGCACAAAGCGACGGCTATTTTGAAGCACTCAACAGCGCTGCTGCAGTCGGCGTCGCTGCCGTCGCTAGAGCACTAGCGACAATAAGCAGCGACAACGACGAATTGGCTGCCCATTGCCATTTCATTCGTACAAATGAGGGGGCCGACTCGCTTTAGCTCTGTCACACGCCGACTGGCTAATGGTGCGACACTCACACACACACACACACACACACACACACACATACAGAAAGAGAGAGAGAGAGAGAGAGAGCGCAGTGGCGCTCTTTGGTTGGCGAGCGAGCAAATGACACAGCTGTGACGCTGTCGGCTGCGGGAGAGTGAGCCACAACAGAAAGGTGCGTGAGCATGCAGGTGTATGTGTGCCTGTGTGTGTCTCTGTGTGTGAGTGGTCGTCGCATTTTCGTTCGCTCGCTCGCTCGTTCGCTTGCTCGCTCATTCAGCAAACACAAATACGTCGCATGTCAACCACTCGTCCACTGCGACGACAATGTGCGAGTGAGCCGGCAATAGCCGAAAAATATCCCTTGCGCTGCTCGCACGACCGCAGCTGCCCATGCCCATGTGTATATGCATTAATGCATGTACGTTTGTGTGCGTGTGTGTGTGTGTGTGTGAGACGCCCACGCGACCAGCATTGAATTCCTCTCTTAATTTGTGCACTGTCACAATTGACAGCATATTAAATTAATTGTGAAAATGCAAGCGGTAAACGTCAGCAACGGCGATTTATTGCTAATAAACATTTAAAAATTATAATAATAATAATGCAAGAGCGAAAACCAAAAAAAAACAAGAAGCAAAGAGAGAGACGTGTTTCTCTTTGACTGTGCACTGCTTAACCGACTGCGAGTCGTAAACTCGGCATGTGTACGCTACACAAGTGCGACTGAGAGAGATGCACTTACCAATAGCGCTGTCGCATTTGTTTGCGTGCGTGTGTGTGTCTGTGTGTGTGTGTGATGACCCAACGACGACAACAATGTGACACAGACTAAACACACACATGTGTGTGTGTGTGTGTGTGTGTGTGTGTGTATACACATAAACTCCTACAACTACAACTACAACTACAACTGCAGGCCAATTCCAATAGCGCAAGAAGCAGCTTCGTAGCTCGTCTCTCTGCTCTCACACACACACACACTCACACAGAGAGACACACACACACACACAGAGACAGCGCTCGCTCGCTCGTTGGCTGGCTGCGTTTCAGGTAGACATTTGTGGGGCAGTTACGTTGAACTTGTCCGCTGCTGCGTGTCTGCCTCGCTGCTGCCTCGTTGCCGTCGCTGCGAGAGAAAAGTGTCACCCACCCCGCAGTCGCAGTCGCTCTGTGCGTGTGTGTCTGTCTCTCTGTGTGTGTGTGTGTGTGTCTGCGTGTGCGTTTGTGTGTTGCTGCCGCTGGCTCTGCTCTTGTCGCTGTCGCTGTCGCATTTGTCGTCGCTGTCGTAGTCGTCGTCGTCGTCGTCGTCGTCGTTACATTTTTTCTGCTCGCAGCCGCACGACAATCAGTGTCACCCACGACTTTCAAAGAAGTGGATCTCTTCTAGTGTTGCTGCTGCTGCCGCTTCTGCCGCTTCTGCTATTTGTCGCAGTCACCGTCACCGTCACAGTCACAGTCACCGACACAGTCACAGTCACCGTCACTCAAAAAACTGTTACTTCGTTTTGCGCGTTTCCGTTGATTTGTGTGCGTGAAATTTGTTTAAATTGCCGTCGCGTTTGTGCAACAACGAAACAACAACAACAAAAAGAATATCACAAATATCAGCAACACTTGCAACTCGCATAAAAACCAAATAAACTAAAACAAAAATCAGAAATCAGCAAAAAAGAGCAGAAAATTACAAATAAAAAATATGTGCAGCTAGTTGAAATTTTTTTGGTGACAACTTGAAACAAAACTAAACCCAACAAATCAACGACCACAAAATAATTGTGTTTATTAAACGGACACCAAATTGTAAGTAAATTTCAACTATTTTTTTCCATTTTTTTTTTGTTTTTGTTAATTTGTTAATTTACCGACGGCAAAAAAATAAAAAAAAATTAAATTATGTTTAACAAATTTCTTGCGAAAAAGCCTAAATTTGTAATAAAGATTTTGGTCGTTTTCAATGTTGCCCGAGATACAATTCAAGATACAAATGCGAGGCTCAGCACTAGCCACGGCTGGAGACCATAGATCAGCATCAGCAGCAGCATCAGCATCAGCTTTGGCATCAGCATCATTACCATCATCATTATTATCATTGTCAGCGTCTCTTGTCCGTTCATTGCTCCTCCAATTGTTGCTGCTGTTGCTGCTGCTGTTGCTATTGTTGTTGTCGATGTTGCTGCTGCTGCTGCTGCTTGTCCGTCCGCTGCTTATTATAATGTGTACCAACAGCAACAACCAACAACCAACAGCAACAACGATAAACGATAAACAGGAGTTGTTGTCGTTTCTCGTCAACTCTTGGAATTTGTGACTTTCAACATGCCGATAATAAAAAAAATACAAAACACAACAGCAACAACAACAACAATAACAACAACAACAACAAACAACACACATTCGACGCGCTGGCCATCAAAACTTGTGATTGGTTTTTTTCTTTTTTTTTTCTGTTGTTTTTTTCTGTTTTTTTTTGCTGGTTGTTGCTTTCGTCTTTTAAGACGTTTAAGCCGTTTGACAAAAATAATTACCACATGTACACATGTACACACACACACACACACACACACACACACACACACACACAGCTGCATTACACATTTGCTGTTGTTGTTGTTATAGTTACAATCATTTCTAATGAGCCCAAGCCATAAAAAGAGTTTTGAACTAATCTTAAGCAGGCAGCGCAAATCGCAATAAATCAGCTTTCTATTCTTTGTTTTGCTCCACTGTGCATCAGTCAGCTTACCAGTTGCCAGTTGCCAGTTGCCAGTTGCCAGTTATCTGCTTGCCAGCATAGCAGTAAACAGTTTAAGCTTTGTCTGATCTTACTGACCAAACATGCTCCACTCCTGTCCACTCCGAGGGCTGCCGCTCTTCAAATCAAATATTCATTTACAATTTGTACTATTCATATATATATATATATATATATATTTATATATAAAGGTGTGTTCATGTCTAAAATATACACTCAGATAAAATTCGATACAGTTTTGGCGCCAATGTTAAACCCAACTTAATTTTGAGCAATTGCAATTTCTCGGGATTTTTCTTTTCTCAATTTTAGAATACAATTTTCGGAAAATTGTGAAAAAATATTGCTAGTTTTAAGTGTGTTTTTTTTCCAAATGTGTTCAAAAGAAGCTTTAAACATTCTTGTTGTCGTCGTTTGTTTTTTAATACATTTTACAAGGCTTTTAAATTCATGGAATTTATTCCCTGACAGATAACAGATAACAGTTCACAGATAACAGCTTAACTCGAATATATAATTTTCCAAAGGATTTTCATAGTGAATTTCTTAATTGTTATAAACAAAGAAAGCCACAAACTTTTGCGATTGTCGACTTGAGACGAGTCTTTGCCATTTTTAGCTATAGTTTTTCTAAGTAGTTTTCTGTGTAGTTTTAAGTTTTGCTTTTTTCTGAGTGTATGCAAGTCTCTGTGTGTGTGTGTGTGTGTGTGTGTGTTGTGCATACTTATTTTGCTGTCATTTGCGCATGTGTTTGTTGCACACTTAAGATTATTGCCAAATGATAGCGAGATAGATTAAGCCAGAGAGAGAGAGAGGGAGAGAGAGAGGGGGGTGCAGTGGCAAGGGTGGTGGCTGAACATGAGGAGACCGCTAACAATTGTCCCCATCTCGGGTGTCCCCCCTCCCCCTTCGTGGCACCTCGTCGCCGCAACACTTTGGCCATCAATTTTGCGTCGCTCGTCAGTCACAATTACAGTAGCGAGTGGCGAGCGGCAAGCGGGGCAGGCGGGGCGGGCGGCAAAAAAAAAAACACGGCAACAACAATAAAAAGCCACTTGGACTAGCTGCCGATCACCGCATGTTGCCATCGTCGATGTCGTCGTCATCATCTTTGCGGTTTTAATGGGGGCCCCAAACAGCCAAAAAAGCTGTAAAGATTTTGGCCAAGCAAATGAGTATAAATGTTCTAAAGGCGACAGACGACGGACGACGGACGGTGGACGGTGGACGGTGGTTTCTAGTGGGACACACACATTTTGTTGTTGTTCTCTCTTTTTTTGCTTTCGTATTCTTGAAAAGACAGCTTTTGGACTGGTCTAATCCATCGAGTCTAGTGTGTCACACAAGATACCCAGCGAGTGGTCGCCCGCCTCTCTCTGCCCGCCCGCTCTCCGGGCTGCCACTCATTAGCCAGTCCATTCGAGCCACACACAGTGGTGCAGGTGGTGCTAATGGGCATACCCAAAAACGAATATTCCGATTCACTTTTCCCATTCTGCAACTGCGGCTTCAGCATTGCATCAATACCAGATCAGCCAGGGGGGAAACCCGTTAGACTGTCACAGATATTGTATTAAATACTCGTTGATCAAAGTCGATCTGTCGCGAATTGCATGCACTATTTTTTTTCATATTTAGATGGGACACTTGTTTTGAACCACTGTGCGTTCGTCGCAGCAGATTTGCGCAGCAGATTTGATTTGAAATCTGTAATTGGAATGCTTGCTGCTGTCATCTGAACTGGTCCGGGTGGTGCCAGATGGAGAAAGAGAGGGAGAGAGAGAGAGACAGAGACAGAGAGAGAGAGAGAGAGAGGGAGATAGAATGGGGGACTGGGGCACAAATGTTCAACGATGATAACGCAAAAGTCGCAAAAACTTGAGCAACTTTTGCCACCCTCCAACAATTTACCCACACATTGAGAGACTTTATTAGTTTGTGATTAGAATTTTGCCTTGACCTGCGAGCCATGCAAGCCATTCGAGTCTCCCAATCCACAATGCACAATCCCCTTTTCCGGCTCCCCGATAGACAGACTTGATTGACATCCTTGACAGTTGCCCGTTGCCAGTTGCCCGTTGCCAGTTGCCAGTTGACACCACTGACGATTGATGCGAATAGTTTTTGGAGGGCCAATTGAGGACAAAATCAGCACGACACTTGTTATGTTGTTGTTGTTGTTGTTTTTGTGTTTTTGGTTTTTGGTTTGTTTTTTGTTTGTGTTTTGTTTGTGATTTTGCTGCAGCGATGCTGCCGAAGGAGAGGAGAAAGTGTTTACACCGCCGACGGCAAGAATAAATGCTGAATTTGAATATTGTTTGTATCTCGTTGAAGGCGTTGCATCTGGTAAATATTTGTGTGACTAATCCTCAAATGCCACTGCGTATTTCTATCTGTGCATTTGTATCTAAGGCGATCAAAAAGATACAATCGCATCGCACAGATTGTGAAACAATCGGCTCCAAAATTAACTTCTTCGCTGCTTACATTTTGTAGTAAACATTTGAGTTAGCTTAGAAATTGATTTAACTTAATTTAAGCAAACTCTGGCCAAACTCTGATATCATTTTAGAAACGATTATTTGCAGTTAAAAGAAGTTTTTTACTTGTACCTTTTAAGAAATGTGTTGCCAAACAAACAAAAAACAATTTTGAGCGTTTGCTGAATGTTTGTGAATTATTTCCAGAAACAAGAACAACTAGTTCTGGTTTCTCTGAGTGTATGTGTGTGTGTGTATTCTAGTAACTTATCTGTTCGCAACACGCTTGATCTCCGACAGAGTTGACAACTGTTCTCCCCATTTATAATTGCAGCACTCGAACCGAGGCCACCGCCACAATGGAGCACATTATGAACACGTTTATGTCGCCCGCTTTTCTGCTGGGACACCCGCGTGTCCATCCCCATCCCCATGCCCATCCACATGCCCATCCACACGCCCATCCCCATCCCCATCCACATGCCCATCCACATGCACATCCACATGCCCATTCGCATATCGGCGCCAAGTCGCCGGCCAGTTCACCGGACGCAAGTGGCACTGTTGCAACAAATGGAACGGCAACTGGCACTGGAACTGGAAGTGGAACTGGAACTGGCGTGAACAAAGTGAACACAAATTCGCACTCGAACTCGAAGCCAAAGCGCTGGGGCTCGCCACCGATCAATTTGGCGGGTCAATTCGTCAATCCGGCGACGGGCAAGAAGCGCGTTCAGTGCTCGATCTGCTTCAAGACCTTCTGCGACAAGGGGGCGCTCAAGATCCACTTTTCGGCGGTGCATCTGCGGGAGATGCACAAGTGCACCGTCGATGGCTGCAACATGGTGTTCAGTTCGCGGCGTTCGCGCAATCGCCACAGCGCCAATCCCAATCCCAAGCTGCACTCGCCGCACATTCGCCGCAAGATATCGCCGCACGATGGACGCACCGCTCAGCAGTTTCCGGTGTTTCCGGCCGCTGCTGCCGCTGCCGCTGCGTTTCCGGGCCTGTTGCCGCCGTCGCATCCACACCATCCGCACCATCCGCATCATCCGCATCATCCACACCATGCGCACCATTATGGACCGGCGGCGGCTGCGGCTCATGCCATGTTCGCCGGACCGTCTGGTTTGCATAATCTTGGCCTGCTCGCTGGCCGGGCGCACCACGAGCGCATCTTTGCGGATGCGGATGCTGATGTGGATGCCGATGTGGATGCGGATGCGGATGCCGATGATGATGGCGTCTATGTGTATGTGGACATGCACGCGAATAGCTCCAGTCCAGCTAGTCAGGACTGTCACAGCGATGCGGAGGCGGATGCCGATGTAGATGCCGATGCCGATGCGGAGGCGGAGGCGGATGTTGATGCGGAACTGCATTGCAGCCTGAGCCTGGCCAGCAATAGCATGAGTCACACCAGCTACGACGAGGAGATGCCCAGCACCGAGCAGCCCCTCGACTTCAGTCTGCACAAGCGTCGCGAACCGGAATCGGAACCGGAACCAGCAGCAGCAGCCGCCGAGTCAAAACTGGAGCTAGTCGAGTGTCGCACGAAGCGTTCGCCAACACCCTGCGCCGGCAGCGGCTTCTCCATGGATCGGCTGCTCGGCAAACGGCGGCGCCACAACAGCTGCAACTCCACCAAATCCCAGCAGTCGGCGGCAGCCGCAATCAAAATGGAACTGCAACTGGAGCTGGATGCCGATGCCGATGGCGATGGCGATGGCGATGCCGATGGCGATGTCGATGGCGATGCCGATGGTCGTGGCGAGCCGATGGGGCACAGCGATCACGCGGAGCACGCACACGACTTGTCGACGCCGCAGAACAACCGAAAACACCTGCCGACCAGCTGCTGCTCGCCTCCAGTCGCCTCCTCGCCGGCAACCGCAATGAGCCCGAACTCTAACCACATGATTAGCGCCGGCTGCGGCGGCTCCAGTTCGGTTAATGTGCTGGCGCCATCGCCGCCCGGCCTGCTCTTTGGCATGGATCTGGAGGAGCAGCATCATTTCCGTTTGCTGCAGACACAAATGCTTGCGGCTGCTGCGGCTGCGGCGGCAGCCACAAGCAGCGCCGCACAGTCGCCGTCGGGCGCTGCCGTTGCTGCGCCGTGGAATCTGCTATCCGAGGTCTACCGCACCATGCTGCTCGGCAGCAGCAGCGGCAGCAGCAGCAGCAGCAACAGCAGCATCAGCAGCGGCATCAGCGGCATTGGCAACTTGAAGGCGCCACAAGCGGCGCCAACGACGCCGCAGTCGGCGCAGTACAGCGACATGCCGCCCACCAATGCCGCCATCTCAGTCTAAGAGTCTGCCTCCCCCAACCCCTCCCCCAATGGATGCCACACCGGGCACATCTGAGCGGATTCTCGTGCAAACCGTTTGGCAATTAGAAAATCTTTCAAATCTTGTATAAATTAGATGTTTCCCCTGCCACCCCGCATCCCCCCCCCCCCCCTTTTTTTTTGTACTCGAAATCAAAATTGAAAATGTAAAAAGGATCTCGTTTCTAGATTGATCTGGATTGGGATTTGATCACATGAACAAAATACAATGCTGACAATGGCTGACAGTTCCGAACTTAGCTTTTCAACTCGAACTTGTGTTATATACATATATAAAAATCGTTTTTTTTTTTTTTTTCTCAACACAACATACAAATATATATAGATATATATATAGATATATATGGCATATAGCAAAGATATGTATACATATAGAAACATATATGAAAATCATTTTTTTTGTAATCTAAGAAATTGCGACATCAAAGTGTAAAGTATTCAATCCGTTCCTCAATGAAACTTCAAGTGGGAAAGTATGTTTATGCATGTGTGTGTGTGTGTGTGTGTGTGTGTGTGAGTGTGTGTGTGTGTGTGTGTGTGTGTGTGAGTGTGTCTGAATGTGCTCTATTCAGTCGATGCTAAACGCTTTCGGGCCACTGTGCGGCATGCAACGAAGTATTGATATTTATAAATATTATTAAAATGCAAATTATATTCATAATATATTATGTAATTTTAAGTGCAACAATTTTTTTTCATAGCCAATAACTATTTGTACTTGTAACTAACTTTATATTGTATACTAGGTATATATTAGTACTACTTTATACATATATACAAAAAAAAAAACAACAAAAAAAAACGAAAAAAAATGCAGAACAAAAAAACTAAACACACAAAATTAAAAAAAAGAAAACAAAAAAATACAAAAAAAAACATATCTCATTTGTTTCCGACCCGTGTATTTACTGCTCCCTCGATCCCTTCAGTTTAAGATTACTAAATCTATCGATGTAAACTAGAAATGTTATTGCTCTATCGAAAATCGAAAATCGACAAATTTGCTCCCTTTGAGATTCATTGTGTATTTGATAATGGTATTTGATTTGAACAATAAAACCAAACAAATTTTAAGAAACAATTAACACAAAATGTCTTCTGATTTATTTATGCTTTTTTCTATTTATTACAATTATTATTTTTTACAGGTAAAAAGCAGATTTACACAATTTGTCAGCAAATTGAGGATGATTTTCACTCGCAGAGAATTTTTTTAATTTTATTTGAGTAAATGTTGAAAAGATGGCTAAAAAGTTGTTCATATAAAATATATCTTCAGACCGATCGTTCCGATCTGAGATTAAGGCGATCCGGTCAACCCTGACGAGTATGCTGAGCTCAGCAAAAGGACATCCATCCATATTCCAGGTGCTGACAAGAAAAGGGCTGGTGACACTGCTCAAGAATAGCTATGCCTATTCCTATATGGCTTTACGATATTGACGTCGTTTGCCTCTGTTTTGAGGGTTGATTTCACACACATCGATAAAAATTAATTCTAAACAGCTTAAGATAAATCAGCTTTGTGCTACTTGCTGTAATCTAGAAATATACTTCCGATTCAACGGTTGCAATAACTAATAGAATCACTCAAAATATGGACAATTGCCAGCAAGGATGATTTTATATGTCGCTTGAGGAAAGATGCATTGCATCATTGTTTGAGAAAGAGTTGAGAAAATAGCACATTTTGGTTATTTCAATGAAAATGCGATTTAGAAAAGAGCCAAAACCCATTTAAAGGATTCTAACCATTAAAAGATTACCAAAAAAAGAAAACTCTTTATTTTCACTTGGCTTAAACATAAAATGTGTTATCCAAAAAACTTCAGAACATTTTTCTTGTTTTTGTTTATGTATGAAAAGAAAAACATAAAACTGGTTCGTCGGAATAAATCTCAATTTTCAACAAGGTTTGTTTGAAACCTTTTTGTACAGCAGCGATAAAGATGGATATATTTATATGTGTGTTGATTTGGTTGATCTATATAACTGGTCGGTTGGCAGCCACATCGTCAACATCATCATCATCATCATCATCATCAGCATCAGCATCATCATCATCATCGCATCATCGTTATGGATAGGCATTTGAGGCCACTTATGTACAGATTACAAGCACGAACAACCAAAACACAGGCACAGAGACACAACACAGACACAGACACACATCTGAGTTAGACAGACACTCAAATGGCATTTGAATAGAACATATGCTGCGTCTCCAAATGCCGAATTCAGAGTGTTTTAATATAAGATGTATGGAATGGAGCTGCTGGGATCCGTGACTGAAGGTGGACCGTGCATAGTTGCGTGAAACCGAACCCGCAAAATTGATATGAATGCGTGAACACTGTGAAAATGTCAAGTGCTGCCCCGAGGTGGAGTTGGTGGCAAGTCGGGAGAAATGAAACATAATAAAGGATATGCCAGCGAGCGAGTGAGCGAGCGAGACGGCATGCGGGAGTGCGAGCGAGTCGGGCAATCCGTCAGTGGGTCTGTGGGTCTGCGCGTCAGTTAGACAGCTAAATGCTTGCCACATTATGAGATGATCCTTGGCAGCGTTGTCACTTGAGACACACACGAACACACACACACATGGTGGTGGTGGTGGTGGTGGTGTGGTGCGGAGCATGGCAACCACAACGACAGCACTGCGAAATGGCTGCCCTCTCATCTCTGGGGATCTATTTACTTTTAAGTTTTTTGAATTGGATGATGTCACGAGACTGGAGCCAGCAGCGGGCTCGGCGGGGAATTGCCGCTCTGCTCCGCCAGTGGGTGACTTTTGTGCTCAAGTGCTTTGCCGATGCGACGGAACAAACGGAAAAGGTTTCGCTTCGTGCATCCCATTTTTTGTTCGCTCCGCACACATTTTGGTTTTCTTTTTTCTGTTTTTTATTTCTGGCCTTATGAAGTATTAGAAAAATTTACAAAGCGTTAAAAATTAACATTTCAAATGGGATTGCGATTGTGCTGAATATGTGTGTATTTTGGGTGTGTGTGTGTGTCTGTGTGTGTGTGTCTGTTTCGTCGCTGGGGGGATGCAAATGCGTTTATTTTTGGAGACAATTGAAAACCACTCGAGGGTTATTGAGATGTGACAGTCAAGTAGTCGGAGACGAACACGCAATCGTAGACGGAGACGTAGACGGAGACGGAGACGGAGCCGGAGATGCCAAGGGAGGGAGATAGAGAGAGAGAGAGAGAGAGAGAGAGAGAGAGAGAGAGAGGCAGAGAGATTGGCAATGTTGCGGCACGTCGAGTTAACTTGACGTTTGAAATAGGATCAACTGTTTTGCAATTTTGGCCAGCACGAATTCATTTGGCATCAGACACGGCTATGAATACATGCATGATGTATGTATATGCATATCTTTATCTATATGTATATGCATATGAATATGTCTGTATGTCTGTGGTAAACTCATTTACATACTGCCTGCTGCAGACACATCTAAACAGTGTCCAGCGCCGCTGCCAATGTGGCTTATGACAGCCGAATGACACTGGCAAAATCTTGCCACTCATCCATAGAACTGAGCCAGCAAACAGCTTCCATTGTGCATTCAACTTGGTTCAACTTGCTCGATGGGCATCCATTTAAAAAAAAAAAACATTTGTTTGGGAATATTTCAAAGTGTTGCATTTTGATCAGCTAAGAACTGTGTTTCAATATAGAAACTTCAAATATCAGTTGGGATATCGAACACAATTAAAATCAAAAATGTTAATTTTGGTTACTTTTTCTTGAATTTGTTTCTCAACAGTTTTGCTAAGAAAATACTTAAAATATTTGATTTGATTTGATTTGAATAGTAAATTATGAAAGTATTTGTAAGATTTGTGAATAAAAGCAGAATGTGGCAAGATGTATTTAAGCGTAGTTCTTATATTGATTATGCTACGAATATAATTAAATTCATTTGTGGGAAATGCATTTTCATTGAGTTCTACATAGATTTTAAATTGGGTTCTTTGCATATATCACAGACTTAATATTAAAGTTTGAATTCCAAAGTTGAAATTCCGAATTCCACTGCTTGGTTGAAAGTGTTTTTTTTTTTATTTTGTGATGGTATCAGTTGCTTGACTTAAACTGACTTTGTGTAGATTTATATAGTTTGTCATACTGGTTAATTTGGGGTCGCAAACTGGCTGCCAGACGAAACTGATAAGCTTCTGTTGAGCACTTCAGATGCATCATGAAATGCATTCAGATTTGGGTAATTGTCAATGCCAGCAGCAACTGAAAATTATATAAAAATAAAGAAGAACAGAATCTGACGGGGGCTAGATACGGTGGAAAGACATGAGACAACTTCGATTCCGAGTAAATAAATATACTTAATTTTAATGACACAGAAATTGCTGGTAAAGTGCTCGCTGATTGAATCTCGTTAGTTGCTCGTGTCGGAGTGCTGGGAGACGGGGGGGAAGCTGGGCAACTGGGCAACTGGGAAACTGGAAGACTGGGAGAATACCAAGAAGCGGCACCGGTCGCTCTGAGTACTTGCGGCAATTAATTAGACATTTTAATTTACATTTCATGGGAGCAAAAAGCAGCCACAGGTGAGTCTATTCGACATATGTATTTCTCTGCGTGTGTGTGTGTGTGCGTGCGTGTGTGTGCGTGCGTGCTTCTAGAAGAAAACGAGCAACATTTGGACAAGTGGCAAGTGGCAAAGTGGCAAGCGCTGCGCTAGAAGAGCGAAAAACGTTTTTTTCTATTTTCAATTTGGTTTTTCCTCTACTATCAATCGATGACCCATTGCCTTAAATCTTTGCTGCATTAATTCAGTTTTCTCCGAAAATGTCTTCAGTTATTTATTTCATTATATTTCCTAATTACAAAAAAAATCACGCTTATTTGAAATGCTTTTAACTTAAATTCTCAGTTGTGTTAAATACATTGCCTTATCTTTTCGGGCTTGGATTTTAGTTTGAATCAGGATCTTTCGTCGCCAGCTCTGTTTAAAGTTGTATTTTTTTGGCACACAATCTGAATGAATTTATACAAGTGAATCCAGGCGAGGCTGTGTAAAACAAATATGATTTATACACACAAACATAGTCAGTCCCTCTGATATATCTTGGAGATCTTTTGCATTTTCTAAAATTCGTTGATCAAACTTCGAACAATCGGCTCAAAATTTCAAATTGGAATGTGTACAAATACGTAGAAATATATATATGAATATGAAGCAGACATCAGGTAGGGTATCAGCCAGTCAAGTAATCCACCCACTTCAATAACTAGCTCAGTTTTGACTGTTCGAGCTGCACTTCAATTTGATTGATGGCCCATTTAGCAGTTGGCTCAGCTCAGCTCAGCTCAGTTCAGCTTCAGGTCTAAATGCGTTTGGCTTTAATATGCGAGAGGAGCGGACTTTAACACCTGTTGGCAGGTGACAGGTGATGTGGTATGTACATGTAATCGTTGTGTGATTAAACAATTGATTAAGTTTTAATAAATTTGCAAAATCAATATTAAAAATTAAGTGCAGTAATTACTTAAATGGCTATTTGCTTGCCAGCCAAAATAAATATTTTTCGAACAAGCATTTAAACACCGCCGCTTGCTGCTCCTGCCGCTGTTGCCCTCCTACTCCTGTTTCTTATCCAGTTCCGGTTGCTGCTGCTGTTGTTGTTGCTGTTGTTGTTGCTGCTGTTGCTGTTGCTGCTGCCGTTGTTGCTGCTGCTTCTTCTGCAACGCAACACAACGCAACGGTCTCTGTGGATGCAAATGGCCGTGGGCGTGTGTGCATAAGCATAAATGTGTATGTAATCATACACACGCACACGCACACGCACACACACACACACACACACACACGCACACGCACAGGCTCAGGCACACGCACAGTGCAAAACAGGCAGCATAAATTTACCTGCTGCTGCATTATATAAATATTTACGTAATATACATAAAATGCGTAACGCCTGTTGTCAACAACATAATTAACAACAACAGCAACAACAGCAGCAACAGCAACAACAGCAGCAACAACACTAAGCAACCAATGGCAGAGCTCAACCGGACAGAGGCGATGGCGACAGCCAACTTCTCCAGTTGTCCACTTGTCCAGCTGTCCACTTGTCCAGCTGTCCAGCTGTCCATGCCCAGTGCGTTCTTTAACGACAGGCTGCACAGCGATAGGTGTTGGACGGCGACAAACCACTGTTTCAGCTTCAGCTACAGTTTCAGTTTCCGCTCCTGCCCCACACAACACACAAACGATTTACATGGATGTATGTTTACATGCCTGTACATCATACATACATACATACATAAATACATACATACGCATATAAGCAGAGGGGATTTTTTTTCATATTTGCTTATTGTTCACTGTTATCTGTTGCCAAAGGCAGGCGAGCATATTGCAGTGCAGACTGCAGTCTCCGTCAATGCGTCACTGAAACTGCACTAATTGTGGTGCCACGTCGAATTCTGCTGCAACATTGATACACCTCCAAGTGAAATTCGATCAAATCCGTTTACATATTCGCCACAATCATTTCAGGGCAGACTCCCAAATATCGACTGTAAGTCACTGGCAAGAAATCTCCCATGAATACCACTCTCTGCGAGAGAGAGAGAGAGAGGGGGAGAGTCCCCAAATCGGAAAGGCCTTTTATTGTTATATGCGTCTATAGAAAGCTTCAGCCATATCCCATTTCGACAAGTCGTTCGGTCTCAGGGTATTAGCCTGTCGGTCACTTCCGCCTGCAACGCTCCTGCTTGGTTCCTTTGTCATTAATTAAATTACATTGTGCAAATTGCAGGCAGCTTCCCCCTTTCTCTCTCTCCCTCTCTCTCTCTCTCTCTCTGCCAACAGAGTAAACGTGTATTGGATGCGCTTAAGGGTAACAACATCGGTACAATGTTACTGTCATTCCTCATATTCATGTCAAATAACAATGCCAAGCTCCCCTCAGAATTCGATTTGATGTTATTGATTCTAAACATTTGTTCAAAGTTTGAGAATAATAATGTTGTGTTCCTTTGATAATGTTGCATCCTTTGTACTATTAGACAATACAATAACTACAACTTGACAACTTGACTCTGCTTAAGAAGAAATGCATATTATTTCAAATGGTATTCTAAATTTCTAATGAAGTTTTGCTGTGAATTGGTGCATCCCTGCAGGGATGTATTCTTCTCTTGTTCTTCTACATGCAGAAGTCAATATTTGTTGGTTAATTAATTTAATTTTTTCTTGCTAACTTCACTTTTCTTAAGCAACCAATCATCCCAATCGATGCCACATCGTCTGAACTTTATTGGAATCATTTGCCAAGCTCAACGTATTTTTTTGGTTTCGTTGTTGTCGACTTATCATCTGCCGATGATTGTTCCCAAGAAGCGGCTGGAGGAGCCACGTTTCCTTATCCCGACAGTTTCTAAGTCTCGTTCCACCTACATAATTAGCAGTACCATAAAAATGCAATTCCCAAATACGTAGCAGTTCCAAAGACCCTGTCGGTATGCTGAAACAGCTACCGGAGATTACTGGCTAAAACGGAGGTCAATGCAAACAATCAGACAATCAATTGATGTGTGAAACAACGTAGAGAGAAGTGATAAAAGCCAGGTTAGTCAGGTAGTTGAATGGCAAAGGATGAAACCATATTTGTAGTTATTGGTGTGGGCAAATTTGAAATTTAAGCATGCAAATATTAATTGGCTTCATAAGGTTTGTGAATCAAATCAAGTCAATTGTTCACTTTAAATTAAGCAATTCAAATAAATTGTTTCTCGAGCTAATTAAGAAAATGTGCAAGTGAGAGAAACAATTTATTCAATTTAATGTTTGGAGTCTAAATGAAATCAAAAAACCAGCCAGCGCTAAATGAGATAGATAGAGAGAGATAGAGACAGAGTGAGAGAGAGAGAGAGAGAGAAATAGAGAAAAAGACAAATAAACTAGAAGCAGCAGCAGAGAAACAGTGAAAGGGTAATTTGGGCGACATGTTGTGAAAACATGCTACCGAATTGCAGTTAACAAACATGCGACAAAACCAATTCCCAGCCATGCACCCTGATGTTTGATGGTAGATGGTAGATGGTAGATGGTTGATGGTTGCGTTGCCTGTTTGTTCTGCGTGGTGTGTGTGTGTGTGTGTGTAACAGGCCCGTTTCGGATCTGGATCTGGACAAGGTTGTGCGTGTCGGCAATGTTGTTTAATGTGATATCCCATAGTCATATCGTTATCGCAGCCGCGTAGCGCGGTGCGGTAGTGCAGTAGTTGCTACTCGGGAAAGAACTGGTCGATCGGTCGGTCGGTCCGTCGGTCTGTCCACCTATCTTTCTGTCTGTCTGTCTGTCTGTTTGTCGGGGAAAAGGATCACTTTTCAAGGAAAACATCGCCAAGTGCAATTAACACATCGCGGCTACAAAAGTGTTACGAGATCCAGAGTTCGGGGCATCCGTCTAACAAAGTAAACACTTTGATAATGATAATGTGAATGTAAATGGTAAATGGTAAATTGTATATTGTAAATTGTGATCTGTGACTGCTGGCGGTGTCGTCTCTAGATGTCGTGTCTCATGTTGTTTCTCTTCTCTTCTCTTATTTTATTTTTTTTTTTTTGTTTTTCTCTTTGGGAATATCCCAATTGAAGTGCGGCGCGGCACTTAAAGGATTTTTTTTTGGATTTCGGTGCCATTTAGATGTTGTTTTGTGTGTTGTATCAACATAAACACAACACAAGACACAGGGCAAAGACAACTACAAATTCGTGTCTAACAAACTAATAGATAAGTGCTAATTGGGTTTGCCAGAACGAAAGGCTGCAGTCAGCTGGTACTGTAATGGACACCCATCAGCACCCTGCCTTACACTGCCGGCTACTGTACTGAACTGTATACTGTACACTGTACACTGTACAGAGTACTCAGTACACCACAGCGAAAATGAACCCATCGAGTGCTGCCACTGCCACTGCCACTGCCATTGCCCCTGCCACTGCCTTTGCCTTTGCCTTTGCCTCTGCCACTGGTGGTGGGGCACGTGGGTAGCTGTCCGATTGCCGGTTGAGGCTCAAGTTGTGTTTTTCCTGTTAGCGGCCACTTTATGCACTTTAGTCGCTGCAGGCCAGCAAAATTATTTTTTCTTTTTCATTCCGTTGTTGTGCCTGCTTTTTTGCGTTTCAATTGAAATTGAATGCCATGAATATTGAGGCAAATCGACATCGACGAATGGCCGAGAGTTGAGAGCCTGCAACGTTGCTTCTTTTTCTGCCGTTTTTAACAAACATAAAATCAATTACACAAGCTTCATTAAGCTTCCATGTGCAGGTGAATGTCTGTGTTTGTGTGTGTGTGTGTGTTGGTGTGTGTGTGTGTGGGTGTGTGGTCGGCAGGTCGGTAAGGTCGAATGTTTGTTCAAGCAACGCCCGCAGCTGAATAGCAAATGCGTTCGGTAAACGGCGTATGATGAAAAAGGCCTCTGGCTCCCGATTGTCCTCTAGCCCCACTCTTGCCCCTCCCCCACCATGCTCGTTCACTGGGTTTACCGGTTGAACCTCAAACGAACAAATACAGCAGCGAAGTCGAGAACTCACTTAAATGACTCAAACTCGAACTCCAAGTCCGACTTCAGCTTTAACCCCAACTCTGACATTGTCTCAGCTGATTGGCCTGCCTAAGGGTCCTGGCATATGTCAACGGCACGGAGCACGGAGCCAACCGACGCGTTGGCTAAATAATTGCGGTTATGGCCGCGACACAATTACTCCTTTGTAGCAACCTCCCCCACCCACACCCACAGTCCTCAGCTCCCAGCTCCATCTGGTCTCATTGCCAGCACAGATGACTTCATTTTACTTAAGTGATTGATGCCAGTTGCAAAGTTTGATGTGGAGCATCTGAAGCCACTCACACTCACACACATACATCACTCATTACAGTCCTTGGAGATTTATGCAAATTTAGTGTTGCCGTAAATAAACAAAGACCTCAACTGGAGACTGTTTGCAAGCTAGTTTAGATATGGTCCACTCAATGCATCTGTATGTGGACAGCTGCTTGGAGCCAAACTACATTAAAAGAAACTAAATAGGTTTGTTGAGATGTTGAATGTCAATCAGGATGTAAAAATAAAAATGCTATATTTGGTCAGCCAAACAGTCACTAACTTTCTTCCACAAACACTGTTCTATTCTCGTACTTGGCATAGTAGATTGGCTCTTAATTTATTTTTTATTTATTTATTTTTATTTATATTTCTTAACACAGAAATTTACATTTATATTACTAACTCTGAACCAAACCGTAAACTATCTGCAAATATCGCTAAATTCTAGCAATAAAAATCGCTTTAAATAAATTCCAACACACAAAGTATGAAATTTTTAAATTTAAGCTTTAATCTCCTCTTTAGTATCAGAGTACAATAAATCCCTATAAAAAAGCACTTAATTTTCGAATCGAACAGTTATCGAAAAAGTTGGATTACAGCTTGCAATCATCAATTTTTATAAAAATTTAGTTATTTATTTATTTACTTAATACCAGCTAATATCAGTCTCCAAAAATTATACAAAAAGTTATTGAGTAATTTAAATTAAGTTCAAAATAAAATGTAATATTTCAATTGAAATTTAAAGAAATGAGAAATATTTATGATTTCTTGGTGTATTTAATAGGAAAATTGCGTTGCATTGGGGTAAACCCTGAATTATGAATTAGTTAAGTTGCCCATATATCTCTGAATGCTTGCGCAAATCTGGGACAAACATAGTCAATTGGAGTTGGCAAATAATTATTTAACTCGGTTATTTATATCCACTCGTAAATTATTCAATCAATATGCACTTAAGAATTGTAGCTTCTATGGCTTAAATCAAATGCTTTGCGGTGTGGTGCGGTGTGGTGGTGCTACTGAGGCTACTGAGGCTGTGGGGGTGGGGCGTGGTAATCGGTTTGTGTTCCGAGTCAGCTGCTGCTGGTTGACTTGTAAAAGTAAATGCTCGGCCCACAAATATTTGACTGGGCAACCGCGCAAACAAAGTTTTTCTAGGCACAAGTTATATTTTTAGTTTTGTGGCATTCGCATTGGATTTCTATGCTTCTGATCCTGCTGTGGCTGACAGTTAGATAGAAAGGACAGTTCAGGTGGTGGGGGGTGGCTGCGGATGGTTTGGTGGGTTAGTATGGCGAGTGTTTACCCATTTACTTGTCTTTATTGACAACGACGACTTCAGCGATGAAATGTAAGCAACATCAAAGCCAAATACTCTCTCCTTTACTATCCTTGGCTTTTCATTTGGCTTCTCCTGCTCAGCTGCCGGTTGTTTGGTTTTTGGTTGTTTCCAATGTTTGCACATCCCCAGCCACAGCCCTACCACCATCACCACCATCACCACCATCTCCATCACCATCACCATCCCCATCCCCACCAGGACCACCGCGACCCCTTACAAAATGTTTGCGACGAATGCGACAAGAGTGGCCCAAGCCGAGGAGTGCGAGTGAAAATCCCTTTTGACGTGCGCGCATTATAAAAATCAATGAATTAACATTTACATGCAAAAGTATTTGACCACAAAAAAGAAACAAATGTACAACGGACAACTGTTGTACGACCTCTGCCCATTTGTATACACGGTGTATCTGTATGTTTTGGGGGCGTCAACCGGAGCACCCATCCACCCATCCATCCATGCCATCCCATCCGATCCCAACCCATCCATACAGCCGCCTGCCTGTGCATCCCTTGTATGCATACACTTGATTACTGGTGTCTTTACCCCAGCCGTCCCGTTGAATATTTGCTTTTTATGTGAGTGTTTTTTCCTTTGCTTTCTTTTTATTTTTTGCTTGGATGTGGCAACATTAAAGTCCGAGGGTATTCGGCATCGAGTATGTTCAAATCACTCAATGGCTCAGCGGGTGGAGGAGGGTGGCACTACGGCTAGGTGGGGGAAGGTCGAATGGGAAGGGATCTTAGGGCCAGACGACAAAGCAGGCCTATGCAAAATCATTTATATTACAAATTTAATCATCCTAAACAGTTTCCCCCAACCAGCAATTGATTCATTTCAGTGCCTTTCAATTGGCTTTTAACCGATTAGCATCACAGTTACCAATCTTTCCAGCAGCCGCTCACACCAGCCACGTTACCTGCTCACTCCGTATTTGAACCCTTTCGTTATTTCCCATACCACTTCATTAACATAAAACGGCAATATTTGACAGCACTCAAAGCCCATGCAATGCAAAAATATTCAGGTTCCATATGCCCGATATGACCAGTAGGAATGCAATAACGATGCTGCCTGTACATATGCTTCTAACGCGTTAAATGTGCCGAGCTGTGCCCAGCTCACAGGACGGCATTCGGAGGTGTCCGATCCTAAAGGATAATGCATTTCACTTTTTTATTATCTTGTCTTTTAGACTCTAGATTAACTTCCAATTGTTCAATGGCACTCTCCAGACGCAGTTTAGTTGAGCTCTAATCTTGAATCTTGATAGGTTTGGATAATTTACATAGGCAAACCATTTCCATTCCCAAATCCTAAATCAATCATAGTCATAAGAAAATTTTGTATTTCATTTGTAGATCATCCAAAGTCTAGTTTATTATTTATATTTCTGTACGGTGTGTGTATTGAAAAAACATATTTAATGTTAATTAAACTACCAATGCGAATCGGCATTAAGCTTAGAACTGGCTGCCATAATGGCAAAGGCCATGGAGTAACACGAACTGAAAGCAATTTGGCCAAAGGATCAGCATCAGGGCATCGACGGTGTTCAGATTAGATCGACTCAAAGCGACAATGGAACGTGCTGTGTTCGCTGCTGATAAGAGCATCTTCTCTCGGATATGGATAAACATCGCACTGGACCTGGTTCTGGTTCTGGTTCTTGTTGTGGTACTGGTGCTGGTACTGGTACTGGTACTGGCCAAATCACAGGGCCATGCACAGAGAGCTGGGCGGCTGTCAAAGACAAAGTGTCTGGCATAATGCTCATGGTCAGCTTGAAAGCTGAAACGAGTACGCTAATGCAGAATGGAGACGGAGGCTGGAGAACGGAGAACGGGAGAACGGGAGAACGGAGCGGCTGCGTTTCCTGCTTGTAAAGTTGGCCCCTTAATCTCGCTTTCAGCACGTATATCGAGGAGCCGACGCGATGCGATATGTTTGCTGGCGGTCGCAATGCTTTGCAGTAGTTTTACATACAAAGCCATGCAGCAGCAGCAGCAGCAGCAGCAACAGCAGCAACAGCAACAGCTACCGCCTGGGACTTGAGAGATTGGAGTGGACTGGGAGTTGTGGCTGAATCAGTTGCTGGGCAGCAGCAGTTGCTGTTGTTGCTGATCGCATGCGATTGCGATCGGCGCGGTAACAAAGCGATAATGCGAAAATCGTGTAATCCATTAGCGTAACTTTTTGCAAATTTGTGACAATGACAATATTAAGATAACACATACAATACACCAAAGCGCTTAGCTTAACTCGGCTTGCAGAATTTCAAGCTCAGAGCTGAGAGCTCGAAGCGGCTGCTTGGTCTCTCTGTCTGGCTGTCTTTTAGGCCAATTGCCCTGCCCATTGTTTGCCCAATGAGCTGCCTGTGCCAAATTAATTTGTCGCCGCACTTAGCCCAAATCCCGGCCATCGAGTCTGGTGGTCTCTTTTTTCACTTCCAAAGTTTCTGTCCCCGTGCCCGTCTCCGTCTCCGACTCCGTCTCTGTCTTGGTTTGCGGAACGCGGTTCGCGGCTGACTTCATCAGAAAGATGTCAAACTGGAAATTGTGCTGCAGCAGCAACAGCAGCAGCAGCAGCAAATGTTGCAGCTCCAGGCTTAGAGTTAAAGTTCTGCATATGCATTTAATTGAAGATGCGTGCGCGCATACTTAAATCGCGCAAACAACACTTTGATCTTAAAAGAAGTGACGTTTAGTGGTAGTTTTATGGCGATAATGATCTTTCGAATGGGACAGTGATGCCATTTATTATGCAGCGATTATCGGCTGAGCATCTTCAGCTCCTCACTCAGCCATAAGCGACCCATAAGCACAACGAAGTCCCCACGTGACAACGAATGCGTTGCACAGATTGTGACACTAGGCTTTAGCCATAAATAAATACAATATTGCATCCAACATGTGTTACAAAACTGGCTTAAAGCTAAGCACATATCAAAGGCACTGAAATCGTTGCGTTGGATGCGATGGAGGTATTTTCCCTCAATCGCTGTTCTACTAATGGACAGACTCCCTTAGACATTAACATGATAGCAATTTCAGTCATTAAGAACTACATTTTAATAAAATACGTATTAAATCCTGAATAATATTATCGCATGCATATGTGTTTGGGTATCTTAACTAATTCATACTAACTATTTTATTTATTTAGATTGAGTTTTTCTTCGGGTTTCCCCAATCCATGCAACAAGTCTGGGATCATTTTGCACTTCTTATTTTTGTAATTTGAATTTAAATATTACATTTTATTGTTAATTTAAGTAATTTCTGGCTTTTTGTATTTTTCTGTGCGAAAAGCAATAAATATAAGTTTGTATATATATACATATATACAATAAGGAAAAGCAGGATTTCCTGATTGATAGAAAGCCACAACCAATTCAATTTTATAAATGCATTTTCTGAATTGTAAGATGAGGAATCCTTGGCGCCAAAAGTTTGGCGAATTTCTAAAGTTTTGTGGTATTTTTTTTCTGAGTGTGGTCCTGCAGGCTTATAAGATCTTTGCCACACAAATGCTTTAAGACTGGGACCATATATTTGGGTAGGCAAAGTAGATGTATGCTCAGGTCTCCCTACATTAAAAATATATCCGACAACGCTGTTAAAAGAAACTTTCAGTTTATGTTGGGATCCTGCATCACAGTTTGTGATTATATTGCACTGTAAACATGAGGAAGATTTTACGACATATTAAAATTGTGTTAACTTTGACTGGCAGGTGAATAGCTTGACCTAAATGGCATAGTTATTACGAAATTGGTAGTCAAGAAGCGAAGCGGCTAACACTTGCCATCTCTTCCCTCCCTTGGCCCCATTCATTTGAATCATTAATCTTCAAATAAGCAGCGATCGGTCGAGGGTATTGCCCTTGTCAATTACTCAGTTCTTTGGGGCTCTGTCTGCCGGCAGTATTTTACCCATCGGCTGTTGTTATGATTTGTCACCTTTTAATTTTTAGATGGCAGCAAATGTAAACTATTGTCGCCCGCGATGTAAACACATTGCAAACAAAGAAAACAAATACCAATGTCCCACTCCCTCTCCCACTCCCACTCCCACTCCCTGTCCCAGTCGCAGTTGCAGTCCCCGTCCCCGTTTCAGTGCCATTCCCAGTTCCAGTCTACATGCGTCATGTCGCTGTCGTCGATGTCTTCGTTGTCAGCGTCATCATTGTAGCCAGTTCCGTTCCGTACCTTTCAGTTCGGTTCGGTTCGGTTCGGTTCGATTCGGGTCGGTTCGGTATGGTTCCCGACAAGTGTTCGTTCGAGTCGAAGGCTGTATCACCTGCCGGTTGCTGTTACGTGTAGGGGAGCTGTTTGGGATATTTAATGATATTTTATGCTTGGCTCAGAAAACACAACTAGAAAGTTTTTCTTGTTGTCATGGAAAAAATCGAAATTCAATTTCGACAAAAAGTTTTTAAAATTAGAAGTGTGCTTTTCCTATTTTTAGGAATATTTTTCATTACTAAAAAATCAATTTCGAGTATTCAAGAGGCCGCGGGTCACTCAACTCTAAAACGAAGGGTCACCAGTCGAATTCACAAATGAAATGTTTGTTTATGTCAAATCTTAAGATATTGTTATTCAATAACATAGAAAAACATCGTTGTACTTGAAAATCTTGTTTCTGAATTTGTACAAATCTACATTTTAAATAATAAAACATAGGCCCTGTAGTCTTATAAAGAGAATTTCTTAGTAAAAAGATGAGTTGCCCTTGGCCATTAAATTTTTTTAAAATTTATTTCGATTGTTTTTTTTTTGTTTTTTTTTTTTTTGAGTGTAGTTGCAGCATCTGGGGCTGTGGAACTTCGCTCATCACCGAAGAAGTTGAATACTGAATGTTGAACACACAAACCCACATCAAATAACAGTTTACAACACCGCAGCATGCCACTGCCACACATTTCCTTCTGCCTTGCGCCTGTACACAAATTTAGTGACTTCTGCCTAGAGTTGGCCGCGTGGGGCGAGTCGTGAGGCGGAAATACTGCGGCATTTTCCGAAATTAAAAAAAAAAAACAAATAATAATAATAATAACGGTCATCGCAAATCTCTTGTTAAGCAAATATGTTACACATTCTTTCCATATTCTTCATATTTTTCTGCTTTATTGTGAGACTAGACTCAAGACTTTATCGTCTTTAATTTTTAGGACTAGCAATATATTTATGTATTTGAATACTTGTTTTTAATATTCAGGAAATTAGTACAATTTTTTTATGCTTTCGCCCTTCATTGATGACGAACAGCGACACACACACACACACACACATACATACTATGTACATACATACATATGTACATATGTGTATCGTATTTTTAGCTAGTGTTGATGTCTTCAATTAAAGAACCGCGGATGCTGCCAACAGCAATTAGATTGCGGTGCGTTTAGGCTAGTGCGAGTGCGAGGCGATGTGCGATGGGCTGCCGGCAAGTGAGTGGTGGTGCGGTATTGGAATTGGAATTGGAATCGGTATAGGGGCGGGGAGGGAAGTGGAGGGAACTGCTGCTGGCAGTGCAAGGTGTTGCCGTTGTTGTTGTTGTTGTTGTCGTTGTCGCTGTTGTCGTCGCCACCTCGAAAAATTAGTTGTCAATTGGCTTTTCAGCAATTCGTGTGACAGACGGCTTTTACCAGGGTGTAAAAGTGAGAGTGTCGCCACGTCGTTGTCATTGTCGTTGTCGTTGTCGTTGTCATTGTCGTCATTGGTGTTATTGTTGCTGTTGCTGTTGCTGTTGCTGTTGCCGTTGCCGTTGCTGTCATTGTCGATGCTGTGAATCATTAACATTTGACTTAGTATTTGCTCTTGTTAATAACTTACAAATTTATGATTTTGCTCTTGCCTGCTTAATGTGTTTCATATTTTTGTATACTCCTGCAGAGGGCAAATATGTATTGTGTTGCTCTGCGATCTTATTAGATATGTTTCTCTACTTCTTCGCAAAGAAGATATACGTATTCTTGCTGTAGATTACAATAGCATATAGTGGCCATAACAACAATCGGTCGAACTGTGAGTGATATGTACAGGAATTGTTAACATCGGATGGCAAATACTATTCCATGTTGCTCCCAAGGGTATGTAAACTTCGGCGTGCCTCAGAAAGCTGTAATTTCTTGTTTGTTTATATTTTTCTGTCAGAGTCGCCGCACATGGCCCACTGTTTTGGCCCCTTGATGACGACGCGGGCGACAGAAGCAGCATGAGCTGGAGTACGGGGGAGTAGCGGGTGGCGGGTGTCGGGTGGCGGGTGGCTGGTGGCTGGTGGCTCGTGATCGTGCTCGCGGTCGCGGTCCACATACATGTGCTTCCCTTGTCAATATAATTGATAATACGAATTTTCCATTAGTCGCATTCTCCGATTTTAGATGCGTCGTTTTCATAACAGCTCACACTCTCCCGGATCTCCGCCGCCCAGTCCGCCCCTCCTCTCGATTGGGTGCAGCACATTTATAGTGCATGCGCTCGCATTTCCCTTCTATCTGGGTCTGTCCATGAGCCGGAGTTTTCACTACGTATTCGAATTTTGAAAGTATTCGTGGGGACCACCAATTGTGAAATTTCGATTCGTTCGCGCGACTTCTTAAATAAATAAATACATTTACATACATGGAGACATATGTATACATTCTGAAAAAAAACCTTGCCCTGCATTTTAGAAATTTTATAAATTTGCCATACTTTAAACCTTACTATTGAAAATGTATATTTCCAAAAATCAGAGTTTGTCTTTTCCCAATTTCAAGCAGCAAATTTTTCATCTTTTAGACAAAAATATGTTCAGATTCGAGAGTGTTCAAACTAAACTCTAAAATCGCATTTGAGAGCAAATTTCAATTTTATTTAATACATTTTTAATTGGATTTTCATCTAAGAGTCAGAAATTGGATTTTTACTTTTTAGAAAAGCATTTTTTATTACAAACATTAAAAAAGAACACCTTATTTTGTCAATAGTCGTTTTGGCGAAGGCCTTTCTAATATTTAAAGATTTTTCTCAATTTTTTTTTCCAGTGTACCTACCTATGTGCATACGGATATGTATGGTCAGTGAGAAATGCGTGTGGTTTCCATTTTTATAGTAGCTCTCTCTACATAAATTCTCCGACAATAAGTAGTTGCAGAAAAACACACACAGTCTCTGATTCTTGCTACTTCATGGAGAATGTTGCGGCTGTGTTGCAATTCAACTGCAACGTGCAACGCTCGCGATCAGCCAAATAAAGCATTCTAGAAGGCATGCTTGTGGAAGGCATTTGATATGATATGATTGAAATGATTTGGGTACCATTTGTCCCGGGTTCGAGTAACAAATTGCATTAATCTGATCGGACTCTGGTAACAGATTTTCAGCACCCTTCGAGGTGACTTGTTACTGGCGTTGAGTGTACATACATACTTACATACATACCTGCATATTTATATATAGCACATGAAATAAAAATCGGAAACAAAAGTATTTACAATTCCATACATATGAAATGTGTTTACATGTTATTTTATGTGAAAATATGTATACCTCAAAGAACATACTTTGGCAACACATGCCGCTAACTTCGGGGTGTAATGCAGCGCAGTCCATATGCAAACGCATACACACACACAGACACAAATATACACCACACTTATTAGTCGGAATGTACTATAGGATTACGAATAGTTCATGAGGGTATCTCCATCTCCATCTCCATCTTCGGCTCCAACTCCGACTTCGATTACGTCTCAGATTCCTTGTTTCCTTTGCACGGTGGTCTCATCAGTCCATTGAACGGTGCGGTCTCTCATAAAACTGGACGACGCAAGTAGGTTGCCGTCTCCCAGTCTCCTAATCACTGACATTACAATACAGCTAGCAGTGAGTACTTTGGAGCGTGACTTTCCCAGAACATTGGCGTCATATTAACAAATGTCGATACACATACATTCACTTCTAGTCACGAACCCCAATCTTTTGATGGATTATTTTTAGATTTTCGGAACATAATACCATTGCTAGGGTGATGCGTGCTTGCGATTTGCAATAATACTTTGCATCTTTTGCTGTTTATCAAGTTTCTACTTTCTTCTACTCTGATGGCGAAGACTGAACTGGGTATCGCTTTGTACATCATGTTGTGTGTCCGTATTAGTGCAACATATTGTGGAGCCCCTGAAACTAGAGTTTTTCATAGTGCTAAGTTGGACATGCATAATTCCCACAATCTAAACTCTCAACTGTTTCCACTGCTGCAGAGTTTCGCAACATTTGTATAACATTTTAATATTTTATAAATCAGCAATTAAAATGATACAAACTAGGAACAATGTTAAGCTGACTTAAAATTTTACAGGTAATAAAATCGAATAAATTACCCAGAAAAAAATCATTTAGACAGATACAAAAAGTTAAACGTTAAGAAGTGTGAGAAAGACAAAGAGAAGGGAAAGGACAAACTTTAAGCTAGAGATTTGTTAACATTGAAAGTATTAATTAAAGGAGGAAATTGTCCTTTAGAGAAAGTGTGACAGAAGGCATACTTTTTTACAGATTATTCGGTTATTCTCGGCGAGCATTTTGTCTATGTGAAGCTACTATTTAGGTCCATAAAACGGTGGTCGTAAATGGATACCCTACGGATAAAGAAAGAGAAAGATAGAGAACACATACATATATACACATGTATGTTTAGAACTGTAGCTGCTATAGACTCGGAAATCGGGCAGGAGGAACTGATGTCGATGCTGCTGACGTTGACTTGTAGCGCGTGTATATTAAATATTTGACTGGCATTTTGACAAAGTGAAAATATATTAAACTTCTAAATAGTGTTGACAAAGATGTACGAGAGTGTGACAGACATGACAAATAGTTTAACCAAGGCTCCCCGCCTCAGCCCATTTCTCAACAAACAGCCAGCCCCGACCGACCACCCGTCCACCCGCACACACACACACACACACACACACACACACACTCGCACACATTGTCGCTTTGACAGCAGCAATTTAAAGTGATGCCAGTGACTGGGTCCCGGTGTGGGTCTGGTCTAGGTCTCTACCGGCTGCCGGGAGTCGGGGCTATTTGCTGGTGTCACAAAGTGGCGTGAGATTTGGGAATGAGGCGCCACCAGTTGAAAAACTCCCCATTATTTGTCAGCCTCAATTTGAACATCATTAAATGAGTTAATGCAATTTAAAACTCTCGACATCTGTACTCATATCCATGCGCATATATTTTACCATATTGGGGTTGATGTACCCGTGTGTGTGTGTGTGTGTGTGTGTATGAGTGTAGTTCGGATTCATTGTTTCGCCAATATGTGTGCTGTATCTCTAAGTGTAACTGCTGCCATATTTTGATCCCATTTTTTGTGACATTTATGCAATTGTATTTACAATTTCTTTGCCGCTCTCTCTGCGGTTGTTCTGCTTGTTTTACACCCGGAACCGCTGTTCAATGTATTGTTCCTGTTGCCCCCTGCTCTTCCCCTGCCCTACCGCCTCCTCACCCCTCCTCCCCACCCCTCCTCCGTCCCGTCTATTTAGCTGGGGTTGATTGCAGAGGGTGGCTGGCAGCTGAAGTCAAGTTGGCATCATTCTTTAGAACGTTTAAGAATCAATTTGGACACAATACGCTCGACAAGTAGAACAACAAGAGCCTTCCCTTAACCCTTGGGCTGTGCCCCAGAATGCCGAAATGCCATTGGATCCCATTGTGAAGCTTTACCTGCGTGCTGCTTCAGCTGATGATGGTGGTACTACCGTTATTGTTATTGTAACCGCACTTGGGGCATTGACATTGGAACCCTTAGCGACCTTGGCTACACACAGATAAATATCGGACTGAATTTTGGGAATTCGCCAAGACCAACTCAGCTTATTATTTTAAAGCATTTCTTCAGGGTGCATTTTTCTCAGATTTAGAAAAAATGATCGAATTTTCCGATTGTATTTTTATTTGTATAACAAAAAAAACATTAAAAAAAAGTTGTTTTGTTGCTTATATTATTAATTAGTAAACATTTGAAGTATTTGAAGATTTTACAAATGCAAACAATACAATTTAATTTAAGTTAATTTAATTTAATTCGTGAGTTGAGTGACTTCCTACTGAGCTAGTTGGTCTCTAACTCTAACTATGAAAGCCGCTTAAGTAATTTTTATTACTTGTTGCTGAATTTTAGAAATGTGTTAATTTTTCTAAAAATTAGAGTTCTTAGAAATGCATTACTTAAGGGAAGAAAATATTTCAATAAAAATAGAAAGAAAACACAATATTTTTTAGATTGTCGACTTGGAGAAAGCCTTTCTATTTGTTATATTTAGAAATTATTTCTGAAATCAAGAACAATTTTCTTTCTTTCAAGGCGATTTTAATTTTATGGTTATACTAAAGTATATAGCCAATGCAGTTTATTAACCAAAAAAAAAAGCGGTTGGCTGTCGACTGTTGACAGGTCTCTGGATGTGGAACTCAACCCGATTTAACATTTTGATTGTATCAAGTGTAACGAAGTTAACAGCTTGATTAGCCACAATTAAAAATAATGAAAATATGCACAGACCTATCCCATTGTGTGCTTGTATTGGTGACCGACCGCCCATGTCAACTGCTGTGTGTGTGTGTGCCCTGTGTGTGTGTGTGTGTGTGTGTAAGCATGTGTATGAAGTGCGTGGTTCGTTGTTTCGCTGGCTTGGTTGTCGTTGTCGTTGTTGTTGTTGTTGTTGTTGTTGTTGTTGTTCTGTATGAGTGGTGGTGTGGTGGGTGTCGTGTATGCAAATGTTTGACAGTGTCGCTTTATTGTTCCGCTTCGTTCCATATGGTTTAGCACTCGCCAAGCAGCCAAGTGTCAAGAACCACTTGCTGCTGTTGCTGCTGCGACTGCTGCGCTGCTGTTGCTGCTGTTGCTGGTGTTGCTGCTACGCTGCTTAGTTGTGGAAAGTCACGCTGCCATATTGCGTGTTTTGATTGATGGATAAGCGCGGTATTTGTTTTGCAAACACTTGACAGGCGGCTTGATTAAAAAACTTCACTGCTCACATGGGACTTGTCGCTGGCGCTGCTGGTGCTTGCCGCTGTTCCTGCCTCTGCTGTTCATTTTTACTGGCTAAACGGCACCGTCCTCGATGACATGTTCGGGCGTGTCTCCGGCAACAGTCCTACCACCCCAACCCTCCCACCCCAACCCCACCTTGCCCTTGCCAACCTGCACAATTACCAGAGGCGGGCAGACACAATTTACATGACGCTTGCGACGGCGTGTCCTGATTTGTTGTCCCTATTTATTTCACGACCTTTGTTGAACATGCAAATTACCATAAATGAAATTGTCGAAACTGTGCCGTCGCCGTTGCTGTCGCCGTAGCACAATCTTTCATCCTGTCAGATATGTCATCACAACTTGGAGAGAAGAGCAGCAAATGAAAGTCATGCGTTGATTAATCGAAAATTCATAAACGCAGAGCAATCTAATGGAGAATAGAGAATGCCTCTAAAAGTCTATCCACACGAATCTGTATCTGTATGTCTGTGTGTCTATATGTATGTACATATATATAAATATGTATGTCTTTGTAGAAAAGTTTATGCTCTGTAATGGAGGCACAGAGGCACTGTCTATTTGTGAGTTTATTTTCGGACACTTTTCATTTTGCCAATTGAGGGATTTCCCAGGGGTTCCAGCAGGGATGGGAAAATCATACTCATAGTCATATTCATAGTGATGGCCTTAATGCCCATAAGCAATAACACGGCTCTATTTATTGGTCATGTTATAAATAAGTTAATAGATCAAATGAAAACAGTTTCTTGTAACCACTAAAATCTTAACCGACTGCGTATTGCCAGTTTTATGTCAGCTGGAAATGTTCTCAGTAATCTTCATGAGAAACTTAGCATATCCTTGTTGAACGTGTGCAATTTGTGAGCGGATCGTCGAGGTTGGTTACCAGAAGGTTCCCATCCAACTTCCGAGTTTAGAAATTGTGGCATATACATGCATTTATAGGTGCTATCATACCAGTTGGTGTTTTTTTGCAAGGAAGTTATCGATTTACTTTGATAATTTGTTAGCCGGTAATGATGGGTCTCTTGGGTTTCACATTTTTGATATGTGGCTCGCATTTGTTGGCAACATTATTGCGGCGAGTGAATTTCACGCCGTTATTTTGGATGGGTTGGATGGGTGTACGCAGTAACGATAACTGCATAATGGTTTATTTATCATGAACGGCTGGCTAATCAATATGAAGGCAGTTCCGAATGGGGTAAATGGAATGAAATGCAACCGAGAACCGGGTCACTCTAACCCACCCACAAATGTCCCCTGGCACTATAATACTTTGTATTTATTTAGCCTGAATAAAGATGTCATAAAAAACAAATTTCACTTTTATGTTTTGGCACGAGCAAGGCGGAAGAGATTCATGGCCCATTCGAATTGGCCTTTAGCATGCCGGGAAGGTGCGGTGTACTCCATGGCGGAATGGTGGTTAGGAGACGGGTGGGGTTGGGTTAGGGCTGGGTGCTTTAAGTTACCAGCTACAATATACCGAACTCGTGTACCAGCTAAAAGCTACCGCCTTGATGATGCTACCACTGATGCCCAATTTGAAAAGGAGCGACTGCATGCAACATTACCATTAGCTGCCCAGGGGCCCTGGTTGTGTCCAAAGGACTTGACTACTCGCCCAATGCTCAAAGGGTTAACGTGTGCATATACATTTTTCAGCTCAGCTTGAAGGGGGGTCCAATGGGGGTTAGAGTGTGTGATTCGCCTCCGCCCTGGGCCCAGATTCATGGGGGGGTGAATGGGTAGATGATACAGGATCGGAAGCGAGGGCTGCTGTTGCTTGTTATTGTTGTCACCCTTGTACCGAATGACTGAATGGATACATGGCATTACATTCGTTAGGCAACAGCCACAGGCGGGCACAGTTCTGGCGTGGACGGAGTTGCTGCTCCGGTCAATGGGTTGGGAAAGGGTTTAAATGATTTGTCGCCTTTTACGCGAGCGATTACCACATTATAGGATAAAACGTTTCTTATATTGGAAAACACTTTTGTTTATTGCACGATGCGCCACTTTTTGAGCAAATGTATTCCCAGTTGTGCGGCCCCAGGTTCTGGTGCCTGCCACGCTGTCCGGAAAGGGGGAGGCAACCGGAATTAGGTATTCAGGCAAGGCCCGTGGCAAGCATTGCGACACATTCAAAGCTTTTCCCATCGGGTTCATAAATAATTCCAAAGCAGTTCTTACATAAACAACACCCAACAACAAACACAACAACATGCTCGCACTTGAAGCATGGAATTCAATTTGAGCCTCCTCCAACTTCTGACTCCCCCCACCCACACCCCACCCGTGAGCTGGGCCCCTTTGAGTTCGTTAATGAGTTTCTACGCAATTTCGTTAGGAAGAATTATTAAAGACTCGACAATATTATTATGCAGCTCAGAGCAGATTGAAAGAGCTGAAGGAACGAGTCATACAATATGCATGCTGGTCTTATTTCTGAATCTAGCTACCATCTACCCCCTTTGGCATGGCTTTATTAAATCCGGCATGACTAGCAAAGGACTGCCAGCCAGCGAATTGTCAATGCAATAACCAGAGCTCGATTCGTGAGGCGCGACTTGTATCTGATTTGTCATTTGGCATCAAAAGAGGAATCATATTACACATGCAACAGCACAGTGACAGTAGCTTCCAAAGTAGGAACACCAGGAGCGGTTACCGCATCGCGGAGGCAAGGCTGCAACAAATGGGACCACCGTCCAAGTGGAGTCTTTGAATGCAAAGATTAGATCGAGGCCAAAAACTATGAACGGCAGACTTGGGCCATTTCAACTAGTCGATTGTGTTTGTTACACAGTTTATGTGATGCTTATTGGCATCAGTATTTACCGAAGCCCAGCGATTTGTCCAAATTTCTAAGCAAGTTTTTATTATACCTGACTCATACCAAAATTTCCTACCCTTTAGTTTAGTTAAGTGTATTTCAGCCGCTTGGCTTTAAAGTCGATTTTTTTCGTTTTGGTCTCAGCTTACGTAGAAAAAATTGCTCAAAGGCACGACTTCTTAAATGTGGTTTTGGTGTGATTCCATCTCAAATCTGGCCCGATCAAAATGGTATAATGAGCGTAAGCAGTTTGCGGTGATTACGTCTCATCACCCATTTTGATACCCTTTCGCAGTGATTTACTTTGCATTCACTCAAAGTACCCAAATTTAGGCATGTGTTTCAGCTAAGCGGTCAGGGCATCGTGCATTCGACAAATCTTGCTCCCCTTTTTATTAGCTTGAACATCATCTGATAGCTGAACAGGGCTTGGAGTTAATGCTGCACTTCAATCATGTGGCAGCGGCTACTTTTGTTTTGCTGGTCAGGCAGCCACTGGGCTTTTGAGTGTGGTTTTCGATCGAGCTGCGTCTCAGATTTCATAACGACCGACGCTGTAATGCTTCTCGAAGATTATGACAAAAAGCGACAATACCCATGATCATTTGTACAAATGAACCTTATATTATCTCATAATTTTACTTAAATATCTCTACTTCGCCAGCTGAAGTCTAGTCGAAAAGTTGCATCCTTTTTTTGATTTGCAAGCGAACATTTTCCAATCAAAAATAAGTGAAACAATTTGGAATGCTATTGACAGTCCGATAGGAAGTTGGCCTTAGTTCACATTGTAGTGGCAGTTATTCATTATAAAAATTAAGCTTCTAAACAAAATCCTCGGGTTGTTCATAAAGATTGGGAAAACGGCCACATGGCTTAATCGACCAGGTTGTTAATGATGACCCAGTCGGCCCCAAGATGGCTAAGAATGTGCATTGTTTAATTAAGATTTGATTTTGTTGTGGGACGTAAACTTTAAATGAAGTGCAGACTTAGAGTTGACTAAATCAATGTTGCTATGATTCATTGCACCTTTAATTATAAGCGCGAACTTTATAAATTATTATTGGGGGGAATTGCTCAGCGACCCACTAAATCTCTTGAGCCCCCTTCTGAGCCTACAGCTCTTCCATCAGCCCCAGTTCTCGCACGATTGTGAGGATCTTTGTTGGGTTGAGGTCTGCTATGTTTCTGAAATTCAAGCAGGAACATTACAAGGAACAATCAAATTCCATATTCAGTTTGCACATTTCAAATCTTCTCGCTCTGAAGAAAGCGGCACAAAACGCAAAATCCCCGAATCTGATTTCTTTGTTTGTGTTTTTTTTCCCCCATTTTTTTGTGTTATTTTTAGGGTTTTGTCAATTTGGCGTTTGGCTGAGTGAGGAGTGAGCAAGTGAAATTGTTGGCAGATTAACCACAGTTGGCACTTACGGCTACCAATGTGTGTGTGTGTGTGTGTGTGAGTGTATATTCTGGGGACAGCTGCTTGAAACAAATTGCTGATATGTCCAGAAGCGATGCCGCAAATTAGTGTGTTTTATACGTGTGCTTGCAGCTGAAACAAATTGAACACATTTCGTTTACATTGCGATGATCACCGGAAAACAAATGGTCGCCAAGTGCCAGCAACGGAAGCTTTAACGGCCACACAGCACTGGACTGGGACTGAAAGTGGGAGGGGGGAGCAGGAAGAAGACTGGACGAGTGAGAGAGTGCAAGGTGTCTTTTGTCTGTCGACTGTTGGCGCCAAGTCTATGTCCTGTGCCTGAGGCCTGCGGAATGAGTTATGTGGAAATGGTCAGGCCATCCACCACACCAAATATAACAATGCACGTAAGTTATTTGTTATTTGTACAGTTTGTCCCCTCATCAGGCTGGATGGGACATCAGATGTTATGGTCATAAACAAAAGTGTTTTAATAACAAGGTTAATGACAAGTGGAATTCCCGCAAAGAACTGGTAGCACCAGGAGCAGGAGCTGGAGTGGGAGTGGGAGTGGGAGCGTAACATGGAGCAGCAGCAGCAGCATTTGCAGGTCGTCAATGCTGGTACGTGAGACAAGTGTTTGGTTTTTGTCGTCTCAGGACGACCGTTGGTCAGTCACGAAGTCAACAAAGTCTGAATAACGTGCCTTGACACGCCGCAGGATGAAAGATGTTTGGTCTACATGTACATGTGCATGTACATATGGGCTGGGCACAAATCTGTCCGTCCATTGTGTGCTGCTCGTCGTCGTTTTGTTTTGCTTTGCGGTGGGGCTAACGAGATATCCGGAATGTCTAATAGTTATGGACTTGTATCAAAATTTAATTATGTCAAATATTTCACTTGTCAATGCAGCTGGGCTGCCATGAGTCAAAGTCAAAGTCAAAGTCCGAGTCCGAGTTGTCCAAGTTCGACTCCCGAGTCAGACAATGAGCAGCCACAGGCAATTGAGCTGGCACAGCTGCGGTTGCCCCGCTACACGCTCCAAACTTGGCCAGCAACAACTAGCTGCCAAAGACAGAGAACTGGTTCGAGCTAAGAAGCTGCTGCTGTTGCTGCTATTGTAGCCACTTCATAGATTATTAAAGCGAAATGCTACACAAAAGCATATAATTCTTATTCTTTTATTACGAGTATATTGCCTGCAAGTGTCCGACTGCTTCCAGCGGTGGTGGTGGTGGTGTTGCTGATGTTGGTGGTGTTGGTGGCATTTGTGATGGTGCGGACTTTGCTTCTGCTGCTGCTGCTGCTGCTGCTGTTGCTGGTGCTGCTGCTGCTGCTGTTGCTGTTGCTGCTGCTGCAATCAATTCATGCATAAACCCTTATGACTTTATACGCTTCACGCTTTCCCCAACAAGAGGCCGCTGCACGGAACACTGGACCGTTGGACTTTTGGACCGTTAGACGGCCAACGGACACGAGAGCATGTTATGGCCAGCACAGAGCGTATGGCACAGTAATATTTTACCATAATGTAACGGAAAATAGCCAAGACGTGGTCATTTGAAATATTTCATTTTATTTCGCTACAGTTTTCACAACAGCAACAACAACAAAGACACTGTACAAAAAGGTACAGCGACAAACAGTAGCAACCACAAACTCATCCAACATTCCATATCCACATACATTTCTGTCTTAGACTATGTACAAATATATTGTACATGTTTCCTTGGTTACATAGGGTCACTTGTTCACAAGTATCTAAGCTCTGCTCCCAATTGGAGTCTGCCTCCAGCAATAGGTGGAAGAACTACAAAATGAGAACTTAAAATGCATTCATTTATGGCGCATAGATTTGGTTACTGCAAATCTACCAGTTCCACATTCTGCATTTCTAACGAGAAATAGAAAAGTCTCTTAATGAATGCGAAAGGAAAACAGAAGAATAAATTAATTTTGTCAAAAATAGCTTATGTTTTATGCTTTGAAAGTGTCAACATATCAAACTTTATATAATTTTTTCTTATTGTTACTGATTACTCCTTAAAGAGGAGGAGCTCGTTGTGACAAATGGTTTCTTCTGCACACAACGCGAATTTTTCACAACTTGAATATCCTTTTCTTATGTCAATTATCAACCGATTTAGGTTAGAACTTGTAGTCAAGTATGTTTTTCAGTAACGTTTAACAACTTTACTTAAATTGCATTTATTCAAATTGTTATACAAATTTCTTGCACACGAATTTTGTTTTGTTTTGACCTCAACTGGCGTTACTTGTTTTTGCCACAACATTTATATCAAATGGAGGATACTACGTTGAAGCAGTGCTACTCCGTCTCTCTCTGCACATCCATAATTTGGATAATTTATAAATCGATTTCTGTTTCTCGTCGCTTGACTCTTTGCATTTATCAAGGAATTATAGAAAGTTAAGGCGACAATCTTTCAATTATTGTTTGATTGCCACTTATCTTATTAATAAATGAATAACCATTGTTGAAATTAACTCAGACATGAAATAATGAATGCATTAACAAATCCTTCGAAGTCAAGCCATGTTCTTTGCTAAGGTGGAGAGTTGTTTAAGTGTTTATGTACATGCTTTTATGTACATCCAAAAATTGAATATTTAGTACATGAGTATATACTACCTACTTACATATATACTGCATATACATACATGTACATAAGAGAATTCAAAAGCGGAGCTCTGCGGTCGACTTTCAAGTTGCTACGTGATGTGAAAAAAAAATTTCAAATTCAAGCAGTGGCATTTTGTTATTTTGGAATTGCGGGTCGCTCAAGGATTCAAATGCTAGCACGGACGGATACTCATATGTGTGCCATTGATTCATGAGTGCATGGGTGTGGTCGATGTGTGTCTGTGTGTGTGTGTGTGTAGTAGTACGTGTGCGCGTGAGTGTGCATGTGTCCGATTTGAAATTATTGGCTGCTCCCACGGGTGTCGTAAGTATGGACGAAATGCTTGGTTCATGCATAGTTAGCCAGCAGTGGTTCTTCAGTTCCCTCCTGCTGCTGGTCCTTCTCCCGCTCTTTCTCTGGCTCTTTCGCCTTGCGACTTGCGCCTTGCCCCTTTTCCAGTTCCCCTTTCGAGGCAAAACTACTTCTTTTTTTTTTTGGTATTTTTTGGCTTTTCATTTATTGGATTGCTAGAGTGACCCCAGATTTTCATTCTTGCCGCTTATAATAAATGTACACCAAAAAGTTCTACATTTGAGTTTCGATAGCGGCCACAGCAGACAATAGATTCAATTAATCGTTAAAGGTAAGCTTGAATATGCTTTAACATCTGCAACAACCAGCCGATAATATAATTATCTTAGATAACTCTGTCTTGTCTTACTAATATTTCCCGTATTTTCAGTGGAACTATCAACAGCTGTAATCACGTTTTCAATATTAACAAATCTCTGGGACACCTCTGAGCCTGCTTGGCTCTGCTAATCCAATCTTACTTCATAGTTTCAGCGATTTTCCCTATTCTTTCTCTTTCTCTCTGATTATTGACTGAGGAGTCATCCTGGTAAGCCGGGCACAATCAATGGCAAAATCTCTCGGAATCTGTTGGGACAACTGGGTACAACTGATACTACCTGTTAGCTGGATCAGTATCGGTTCTTTCTATATAATATAATAATACATGCAAATAATTAAGGATGAACATTTGTAAGCTTGTTAGTTAAAGCGAACACTTAAAGAGCTGGCGACTTTTAAGATTGGTTACCTAAAACTTGTGTGAAATAAGTTTGCTTTAAATAAAATTAAATAAATAATTTTTTATGTGCGCAATCAACGAAAATGATCAAGTTGGCAGGTTGAGTCAGTTGTTATTGTATTTGATGGTTATAGTTTGCCTGACACTTGTAATTGTTGTTAGAAGCTTTGTTGTTGTTGGTATTGTTGTTTTTGTTGTCATTGTCATTGTACTCAGCGATTTGGATCGAATGCCCGCTTCAGCTGCTTGTTGCCAGCTGCTTGTTGAAGACTTGAGTGCGGGGCAAGCATATCAAAAACCAAACTCTTGCAACGGTGACAATTTAGAGAATCGCCACACAACGCTTGACAGCGCTGACAGCTGACAGAATTAGCCTTGAACAACGAGGCTGGCTGTGACGCAGATATCGCTGTGGCATTCTTTCCATGTTGTCCCACACCTTGCCACGACCAGCTTGACACCTGACTCCTTCACTCGCACAACTCGTCAGCGCCAGCGCAACAATTTCTGATTGCTGATGCTGTTTGCTGCTGCTGCTGTTGTTGTTGCTGCTGCTGTCACAATGGAACGTTACTAATCGCGTTTCTGTCACAGAAATTAAACGACTACGCGTTTGACAGATAAATTGACACGATCAAGTGCGATACATGACCATTAAGTTGGATTAAGTAAAATGGCAACTTCTTCGTCTCGGCCTCGGTCTCGGTCTCTGTCTCGCTGTGTTTGTTGCTGTTCTTGTTGTTGTTGTTGTAGTCGTTGTCCGTCTCGTTCCCTGTCCCAGTTATTGCCTGGCTCTCAGTTACGGTCTCTGACTCGGCATGGGTCTGGGTCTGGGTCTGGGACTGGGACTGGGTCTGGGTCTCATTCACTCACTCAGTCACTCACACCCCTGTGCTGGCCAACAAATTCCGATTGCCCATTAAAACGGCATGTCAAAAGGCAAAAGCAACGCATTTGTTTCTAATTGAATGTCAACAATTTACTTATTGTCAAAGTCGACACCAAAGCGTTCAGAAAGCCCTCCAAAGCCGCTGCGTAATCCTACCAATCAGATCTGCAACAGCCAAAAACTGTGGTATTAGTAACATTGGCATCACATATTATTGCTTCATTAGCCATAGCCAGATACCAATCTCCATGGGAAGTTCAACACTCGGCGGTGGGCAAATTTGCCCGAGTCTCTATGTTTCGGGGGATCTCGGAACTAGTCTCTAAATCGTTTGTTGATGCATGTATTTGGTGTATTTCGTGTTTTCAATCGAATGTGTAAGCAAAACATACTCAAACATTTCAACAACCAGTAGCCGACTGCATACCAAAATATGTTTGCTTAGCAGTAATTCTCTGATACTGGAGACAATTCCAATAGAAAGTTGCTGGAAAAGAGCCTTATTTTGTAAGACTATCTTTCAAGTTGACTCGAACTCTAAAATTGTGGCAAATGCAGTGTTTCGTTATTCGTGGCTAGAGAAGATGGAACTGAACGTGAATAAAAAATGAATTCTCCGTTCTATGAAAAAATTGCCAAGTTGTAGAATATAAATGGACAGCATCGATTTACTTTTGTAGTAATCTAATATTAAAGTATTTGAATGAAACGATTATAAATAAAATGTTTTCCTCTACAAATCGTTTTGGAAATTTCATCCCATCTTTTATATAACCAAATACGTTTAAGTTTACAAAAGTAGTATTTGAAATGTAATGGGTATTTCCAAAAATATACATGCATCTATTAGGGAATTGGCGCCAACGTGTTCTTTTTAAAGACTAGTTTACAGTCTGCATTTTGAAATTCGTGGAGTAATTGGCGCTAAACCGCCTACAAATCATCACGAAAATGTGACGAAATAAAATAAACAAGCTGTCAAATGTCAAGACTATTCATAAACATTTGTCCCCGTCTTTTATACTTGTTTACCCGCTACCAACGCTCCCAACGCTCCCAACGCCTATCTATTTCTTTATGTGTTTCTATCTGCCGGCTGAGAGACAAACTGATTTTTATACCCTGAATCCATTAAAAATGTCTAAATAGGGTATAATGAAGTTGTACAAACGAATGTTACAGCTGAACTCTGAAACCATCAACTATATAGATATAGTTAATCTGAATCATCGGACTCGGCTAGTCCGTCTCGTCATGTTTAACTATCGATATACATATATATCGATACAAATAAATGCCACCATTTAATCATTAATAATAATAATATGATGTATATAATCAGTAATTTGTAGTTTGAAAGAGGGTTCTAATTTATCTTTTGCTGATGCTTAGTCAATCTCATATATATATATAGCATGTTAGTAGGTACTAACTTATCCGTTATCGACGCTTCGTCGCGACCAGTGCGCCCAAATGTATTAAGTTTAAATATAAGCATGAGTACGATTACGAGTATGAATGTGAGTGTGAGTATGAGTGTGAGTATGACTATTAGTATGAGTGTGAGTGTGAATACATGCCCAGTTGCAGGGCATGTCTGCTGTTTCCCATGAGCCGTTTATTGTTTCTTGTGTCTTGTGTCTCGTGTCTCGTGTCGAGTCACTGTTCTGTTGGTTAGGACAGATGCCGTTTGTAGCTTTAGTTTCCGAGTTGTCTCGCCGAGGTGAGCCACAGTCACGGGCGGAAGACAATGTGGCCACACGCACACATAAATGTGGGTGCCCTACCCAGATACGGCTGCAGCCACTGTCGGCTGAGGTGGGATAAACGGAGAGAGATACATCGAGACACCCAGAAACCCACCCAGCACGCGCCCTTAAGGCTTACGACGTAGTTGTTGCCATAATTCGTTACCTCTTCATCGTCGCAGACGTAAAAACATATAAAAGATAGAAATTTGTCCCAGGAGCTTTGAAAATTTACAATTTAATTTCGCAGATGGCTCGACTCGGCTGCCGTGATGGCATCGAGTTGACTTATTCCGTCTGTGTTTTGACTTTTGAAGACAGTCCCCTCTCCCCCGAACCTGTCCCTAACTCTCTCCCCGTCCCTGTCTCTCTGTCTCTGTCTCTGTCTCTGTCTGTGTCTGTGTTTGTGTCTGAATCTGTGTCTGTGTCGCTGTGTGGGTCGCCGTTTCTGTCAAGCATCCCACGTTCTGTATGCGAAGCTCATTCATATGCGAGAATATAGATTAAATTAGTTAAGAGCGCACTTTGACCTTAAGCACTCGGATTTTGACCAGCTTTATGGGCAATAACTGAAAATTGACTACGGCAATCACTTTGCAACATTGTTTCACAGAACTTCGGCTCATTACGAGTAAATGTTTGAAATGTTGCAAAAGTTTTGTGTGTTTGTTTTCGTGTTCGTGTGTCCTGCTACATTTTGGTGTTTTCGCCTTTGATTGAAGACAAACTCATCGAGTTGCACATGTCGCAGTGTCACCGTCCATGCTACCAGAGTTGCCAATTCCGCTTTTTTTCCCGCCAGATTCGGCACGTTAGCGGGCTTATTGTACTCTAATACTATATTTAGGCAAATGACAGAGAGCAGAGAGTGATTCATGCCAACTCAAAATAACAATTCTCATATATTTTACACAATTTTAAGGCTAGTTGGAAAGTTAATGGCAGATAACATCCTTTCAAGACCGGTAAGAAATAATTGCCGGCCATTCCAACTTCTGCCCGGAATTCAAAAGGCTGCATTTGCCACAATTTAGGAGATGTACTTAACAAATATTAAGTGTCAATAACTGACAACCTTTTTAAAAGGTCGTCACACACATTCCGCATTGGGTTGAGTTGTACAGCAAAGTTATAAATGGTTTCAAAAATCTTATTTAAACTTTTTTGGGGATTTTAAAAATGTATGCAAAGCTTTTAATAAAAACGTAAATATTCTTCAAGATTGTCACACTTTTTATTTAGCATATTTAGTTGTGGCATTTTAGCCTTAAATAACCTGCAAAGATTGTGCTCTCAGTTTGGAAAAGTTTTAAGACAGTTTAATATGAGGAGAACTAAAGTTTTATGTAAAATGGACCCGAATTGTTACTGAATAAATGTTGATAAGATAATTGAAATATTTTAAAATTATCTTTTCTGTTTCTTCTCTTGTTAAAAATTCCAATAATTGTAGCTTATTTTACCTTTGTAAACAGCTTTAAACAGCTTTCCAAAAGTTGGCAACACTGCACACAGCGCCTTGGGCAGGGACAATCAGTGTGAGAGACCAAGATACGAGGCTGATGGAAGGGGCGAGCTCGAGTCCTTGTTAAGTCCCTGACGTCGTTATCCGCTTAATTACGATAATCATTCATCAATGTGACATTTGCGTTTGACAGACGAAGCTGAATCACGAACATGATTAATTTTTCGCTCTTCCAAGTAAAGTCCACAGAGAAACATTTGAAGCTGCCAAAGTTACACAGCAAAACTATTCAATATCAAATATTTGATTGTTCGCCTTGTTGTTCTTGCATTAACAATGCAGGTCATTCAACTTACTAAGTAATTGGGAACCCAAACTTATATGGGATCACAATGACATTTACCTAATATTATTTCGATAATAAGGAGCATTCTCCTGTCTCGAGTGCTTCACTAAGGGGCACTCAGTCAAATAAAACAAGTAAAGTTTAGTCAACTATTTCTTAGTCAACTATTTCTTTGTTGTTCATACAACAACTCATTTTTTGACTGATTGTTCATATGACACCAATTTGATATAGTTTCGAGATATGGCAAAAAAATAACCGAAAATAACCGATTATTTATAACGAGCCTAGTCGATTTGATGCTGATCAATAATATATATATATATAAACTTAGATACAATAGTGAGGCGAAATCTTGCAAAGACGGACTATCCCAGCTTGTATCATATGCCAAGAACTGGGAAATTTCCAAGTTCATGAAAATTGACAGAGCTGTTTTCTTAGCTTATTTCGAGGAAAAGCCCCAGCTGCAATATCAGCAGCTCCAATGATGCCTTCAATTTAACTGCCATATTAACTCAAAAAACACTTTAAGTTTTTTTAAAGTATGTTTGTGTGTCTGTCTAATATTTTCTATATAATACCAGTAAATTGGAGAGAATGCGAAAAGGAAGAGTGTATGGAAAGGACAACCAGTCCCGCCGGTCTATCTTGTTCCTTGATAACCGCTGCACATACAAACATTTTCGATAGTTCAATTTATAAAAGTTGTACAATTTTTATTTTAATTTGAAAACATTTGTAAGCTTACGCCGAGATTCCAACCACTTTATTATTTTATAGGATAGGCAAAAACACTATATTTTTGGGATTGTCGATTTAGTTCAAGTCTGTCTAATTTTAAGAAAAATGTTGTCTCATATTTTACAATTTTTCCTAATAAACAAAAAAAAAACTGTCTCATTTAGGGATACTTAGTACATTTCAGGGCCATTTTTCTGTATGGACGCTTGCGATAAACTGCCTGCTGCACTACGTTGTTCCTCCTGTGTTGTACATCACTCTGGAGTTGGAGACTGTGGTTTTTGCAGGCATGTTTCATGTGCTTGCGTCTATGTGTGTGTGTGTGTGTGCGTGCTACTGTTTACTGCAACAATAACTATAGGTATACCTTGAGCTCAGGTTTCACAGTTGCACGCGAGTACGCACACACTGGGTGAACGCTTGAGCGAGCGCTGGCTCGATAAGGTGTCTGGGGGGGGAGGCGCGGGTCCATGTCCGAGTCGGAGTTTGCTGGTGACGGCGCCAACACGATTGCAACTGAAGAAGAACGGTGAATATTCGGCATAGTCGTAGCAACAATTGACCACCATTGGTATTGCACCGATTGCTGTTGGCGGGTAACGAGCAGCGGCAATGGCCACATACAGAATGCAACATGCCTCATGCAACATGTGTGTTGAGCAATAGGGCAACAGCCATCCGAAACAATCAAATGCAATCAATGTGCCAATCTTTCTCAAAACGATATTGCGCAACTGGCCCAATCTTGATCACTATGGAGTCCAGAGTGTCAAGAGCGACTAGAATATTTATGCAAGTAGATTTAAGGGTTTACCACGATTCTCCGATCTGCCCGATCGAAGGGTATTCTTAATATTATCTAGATTTTCTTTTATACGGTTAAAATGCTTTCCTCAACTATATTTTCTTAAGATATCCTATTTGTACAATGAGAGCAACAAGTGTGCTTTGTTTGTCTTTTGAAGCATTTCAGATTTGTGATTCCAGTGTGGTTATTTTGCCAGACAGCTGCTGTCTTTTGGGTCACATGAGACATCATCATCTTGTTAGCAATACGGCTTCTGATATACTTATTAAGCACATGGTAATAATTTAATGGAAATTGGCTGTCTTTTAATATGCAATAAACGACTTATTTAACACTTGCACCATGCAAATTGCGATATTAATTTAGGGAAAAGTTGAGCATGAGCCCAAAGCAAATGCAAGCAGCTCAGACATTACCACACGTACAGGACCAGGACCAGGACAGGCAGATGAGACAACAGCCACGGCGTTTCGGTGGCGCTGGCTCAAATTTACATATGCAAATCAGGAAGCCACCAAAACAATCGCGATGCCTTAGCACCAGTTTCAGTTCCAGTTTCAGTTTCAGTTTTAAAAAATACCCTTACAAATGCCAAATACCCTTGGGTTTTCAATCATTACTCAAATTATGATGGTTTAATTTGGCTGCTCTCCAAAACCGCGGTCATTAGCCAGGCCTCAGCCCCCTTGCAAGGCCGTGGGGCATTAATGCATAATGCGTAATGCAATGTTTGTTGAGGAATACACATCGCATAAAGGGGAAAATTTGTGGCAAACGAGCCAACAGCAAGCCAAATAACTTGTTGGCACCTCAATTTATTGTGTCCCTTTTCTCGATTAAATACTGCGGATGGAGTGAAGTAAAAAGCTTAACTGATTACTGATCTATAAAGCATCTTCTAGCCAGACATTTCTATATCTCGTTCGATCAAATCAAGACTGCTGCTTCGGATGGCATCGATTGAAAAATAATCTACTCATTGCAGATAGCCTGTGAATGAATGGCTATATAGGTAAACATGGCTAAATATTTCGAGATTAGAAGTTCTTTGGCCTGATCTGTTGATTCAAATCGGTAGCCTTGATTTGCCACATTTTCCACATTTGCCACATTTAAATAAAACTGTGAGAAACATTTATTTGTGACTTGAAGTTCGCTAAGCAGTTTTACTTATAATTCGAAAAAATGATTTATCTGCCTTCATTTTAAGACTATTAAGTTATATAGCTAATTGGGGTCCGTTGACAAAAGCAGACAGAGCCAGCAAATCTACAAACGAGACCATAAACCCCTTAGGTCATTTTGGCCAAGACTAATAGCTATGTAAATGAAAGTCTGGCGACGGAAGTAGATTGTAGATACATGCATATATATGTAGATATATAAATGTGTGTGTGTGTGTATATATGTGTATTGCACGTGTCTGTGAATGGAACTGGAACTGCGTTATAGTTACTGATTCATGAATATTTAAACGTCACATTTGGTCGCACTTTCCACGATGCTCATTAATAAGGCGAAGGCAAAAAAAAATAAAAAAAAAAAAAAAACTTAAGAAAATGTAGCGATCATCGCTGCTTCGTTTGCCGTTTTCTGTTTCGTTTCTGGGGCACTGAACAAGTGCCCTCTCTATGCACACACACACACACACACACACAGTCAGTTGGATGTACAGATGCACAAGCATATGGACATGGACATGGCACGGTTGGACAACCGCCTGAGCCTGAGCCACAGAGAAGAGTTTTCTTTGTTTCGGACATGGCCACATGCATGTGGTGCATCTGTTGAATATCTGTGGGGCTTTTGCCGTTGCATTTCACCAGCACTTGGATATGCAAGATAGCAGCGAGCAGCGTCTCAGATATGAAGTTGGATTTAATTTCATGCCGCAGTAGTTCGCGCATTCGTTTTATGCCGCAACATTTCCAACTAAACGGTGACGGGGCGGCCAATGTCTTCTGCTGCGTCTTCTGTTTTTGTTTTTTATTTTTATTTTTTTTTTTGTATTTTTGCTTAGACTACACGCACAACATTCAGTCGCAACAAGAGAGAGAGAGAGGGAGGGAGATAGATTGAGAGAGAGAGAGAGAGAGGGAGGGAGGGATGAAGCGCGCATAAGCGACAATGTGTGCAAGTGAAAGGAGGCATTGAGCAGCATATTAACTTATTCATGAATACATAATCAGTGGAATTGAATGTACAAGTGGATGTGGCTGTGGCTGTGGCTATGGCTGTGGCTGTGTCCGTGGCTGTGGATGTGGACAAGGCGAGGCCGCAACGTGTATTACGAGCTAATGTTGTCAACCCCTGGGTAAATACAGTATCTATCTGGCAGTCTTAAGCCTGGCTAATGACCTTAACCGAAGACTCGACACAACTTTTGTCAACAAAGTAAGTTCCAGTTCCAGTTCCACTTCCACTTCGCGATATAGTTTGCTGTGGCAGGTGCAGGCCTTGGCCTGGTCACGCTCAATAAATTCAGAAATATTAAGAAATTTCAGCTATTTATAAATATTTATTCATGAATAGCCCAAGATAATAGCTGACCATCAAAGAGCGCAGTGAGAGAGCACCTCTTCAACCATTAGCCAGCAATTGGATCTATCCATAATACTTGCTAGCATTAGCCGAGCTATGCCCCGACTCCATTCCAGTCCCATCTCCAATCCCATTCCCCTTCCCAGTCCCATTCCCAGATAGGCGCAATGCTGAACAATACTCCTGAATGCGGCGTGCGCCTTTGGTTGCCTGACGTCATTAGGGTTTTTCGGGATTTGGAATTGCTTAGGAAATAAATCACTTACTTCGTTAAAGCATAATTGGACCTGAGTCGATGCCCGCATGCTGATCCAACATGTAAGTCGATGGATACACATACATTTGAAGAGATACAGGTACAAAAGAAACCTGTACGTGATTGTTTGTACTTCAAGAAAGCTTCGAGCACCCGCAACTGAGTACTTTCTTGTAATTTTTAATAATCTTGGATTCATTTATCTGGAAAGAACCATTCATTTGTTATCTTTCCTATGCACATACCTTCTACACACACACAACTGGCACACATAAGTACTCAGACCAGAACTGATCATTCTACATTTCATTAAAGTTTAATTTCAACTTGACTTCTTATATCAAAAGCTTATGTGTTTTACAATATTGGTTGAATGCTTTAAATAATATGTGTTTAGTCTGCGTTTCTTGTTCATTTATGTTCAATACGTACTTTTCTCAGCCAATTCGCGGAAATCATTCAAATACAGCATGTATTTATAAACATCTGTGTCCAAAAAAAAAAAAATAATAAATAAAAAAATAGCAAAGTCAAATGATTAGTCCAATTCTGGCAAACAAAAAATAATTATCGGGTTGACGTCCGAAGGTTAAGCTAGGCATGGAATCTTGTTGATCTTTTCAGATGCTAACCTCAACTAACGCGTTTAACTAACTATTATGTTAACGTTCCTTGTCCTTGTCCTGTTCCAACATCAAATTTAAAGGTATTTCCAAACAAGATTTAGGCGGCAAGCAATACCGTCGATTAACCATCCGGTGCCAGAGCATGTTTACCTGAATTGAAACCGTCTTGCTAATTGACAGACTTATCGAGTGAAGACAGTTCCATCAAATACCTCACGACACACATGATGGGGACAATTCAAATGAACTCTTCATATTTTGCATTTTATATATCTATTATATTTATTATATTACATTATATTATATATTATCTTTTTTAATAAATCAACGTCGACGTCCAAGTTAACAATATATTAGAAGGTACCAATGGGTACCAATGGGCTTGGTTAGTTCCCCTATCGCATAACTGGCCGTAAATAAAGATATAAAATATTTAATTATGTTTTGAATATGAGTTCCTAATTGAGAAATAAATATATCTAATTTTAATTTCAGCAAAATAGAAATTACAGTGGTATCTAGTATGAATTATTGCTGATCTTTTTTAAAGACATAAATGGTTTAGATGCGAGTATTTGTTCTCGAGTGGAGGTTATATTGTATTCAAACTTACGATAATTTAAACATTATTTCTGATATTTAAATTTATTATTATTCAATTGATTCAACAATTAAGCAACATAAAATTCATACTTTCCACACTATATTCAAGCAATGCTGTTCTCATATTAATTGATTTGATTTAAAACAAAATTGTTTTTCTTTTTCGCTGAATGCAGTCCCTTATCAGAAATGATTTGCTTAGTGTGTGTGAATATTAATAGTGATTTGTACAAAGATTTTAATTTATTTATGAGAATTGAATCTCAAATTTGGTGAGACTGCATGAATTGTTTATTTTTGAGCTTCGTGGATCAAAATATTGATAACAACATCCGTACACTTCCCCTCACTCCCTTGGCCCTTGTCATCTAGCCTTTGCGCTCCCCTTTAGCTGTGCAGAGGTAGGTATTAACTTCGTCGAAGGACATTTTTAATTAGCGGACGAAAGCGGCTCGTTCTTTTAGATTGAAATGCGCTGTTGCAGGGGCCATAAACGCCCTCATGAATACCTCTCGGCTATGGATTGTTGTTGTTGTTGTGGTTGTTGTTGTTGCTGTTGGTGTTGGTGGTGGTGCTGTTCCTGTTCCCGTGTTCCTTGCCCTTTGCCTGTCGCAATCTGCATTGGGCGTCAACCGTGGCCACAGCTACGGCGACGAAGACGACGACGACGACGGCTACGACTGCTCTGACCCTGTGCGCTAGTCCAGCTCTCAATTGTTGTCGTTGTCTTGGCCGCTGGTGTCTTTCGCATTCACTACATTCACATTCACATTCACATTCACCCCATCGGCAGCAGCAGCAGCAGCAGCAGCAGCAACAGCGTCGGCAGCTGATTCATTCCGCTACGCATTATTAATGCACATATTTTGATAATTGCCGGTTTGGGCAGTCAAACGTCTGCTTCCGCGGTAGGCGTTCTTTTTTCTTTGCTCTTTGACTTGAATTTGTTTTAGTTGGTTGTCCTCTTTCGGTTTCTACACGCACACACACACACACACACACACAGAGTGAGAGAGAGAGAGAGAGAGAGAGGGGTACACGCGTACACTGACTGACAGCACTCTTATAAGAGCCATAAGAGCCGCGTATAAAGAACCAGCCCAAATGATTGCCCTTTTATGGTAACACCTTCACGTCGAGGGTCCCCTTGCAGCAACCAGGTAACAAGCAGCTAAAGTTTTATCTGTGCGATATGCAGCTATGTAATTTTCGCTCGATTTGCTGCTGTTGTTGTTATTGCTATTGTTGCTATTGTTGCCGCTGTTGTTGTTGTTGGCATTATGCAACTTTGCATAATGTCTGCATCACTTGAAATCTGTTGTATCTCATTTAAATCTCACAATCTCTGCCCTCTCTCTGTCCCTCTCACACGCAGGCATTCTATCTCTATGTATCCAATATGGGCTCGCTCAATCGGTTACAGGCGCGCATTTACTTCCCATCCGTCAATCAAAATGAAAATGACCAAAAGATTAATCGTTTGTTTCGGAATTTTGTTTGATGTTTTATCGACACAAAGTCCCCCAGTTCACACATGCATGTACGAGTATATTCATAGATACATACATACATTTGTACTTACATAAGCCATATACACACAAATATATACATACATATACATTTATTATACATATTGACATATTCCAAATACATACGCATATCGGTCAGCTCTTGACTCAGTCGCTCAGTTGCCAACTCATGTGCCAGCCCAGCCAATGACGATGATGATGATGATGGCAATATTGATGACGAGGTGAATGTTTTCATTTATAAATATGTTCAACAATAGCCAGCTTTTATTTAGAGTCCACTACTCTGTACCCAGGATAATCATCACTTACTTAATACATATATGTATATTTAAGCAATGAAGACTGTTCTCGTCCCTTAACATACAAATGTAGTTTATCTAATTTTAAAGTCTGCCTATTCATTTATGTGCAAATTTATCAACAAGAAAGAATTTAAAAATAGTCAAAACAATTAACAATGAACAATCGTCCGAGGGTTGCATACCCTGTGGACGAGAGTCTACTTGCTGAAAACTTAATAAACTAATTTTGTAATTAGCAACTGTAAATGCTCTGCCAAAGACTGCTCGACTAGAAGATACCCTAAAAACAAGCCATTACAGATCGTAAACATATGCATGCAGTCGACAGTAAATACTCGCGATTATTGCCATATAGTTTGTCCAATATAGAAGAAATAAATTTTGCTTAAATAATTTCGAATTGTCTCTGAGATGGGCGTGTTTTATCGAGGGATATGGGGAGATCAACTGGGTTATTAGTGCTGATCAAGAATGTATATGTTTCCTTCGGGCTGTTATGCTTCACAATGCCACTTTACTAATTTTTTACTGGATACAGTGCATAATTAAAATAAAACAACATAACTAGCCAGTCGAGCTCTCGCGACTACCACGTTCTAACTTCTTGATTCACATACAAAGCCATAGGCCTTGCACTCGCTGATCAATCACAGAGCCGAGTCGAGTTTTTGACACCGATTTGGTGTATTTGAATTTGTGCGAAACCCAAAGCCCAGCATGATACACTGAGCACAACAGAGCAGAGCTTCAGCGCTGAGACTGAGTAGTGAGTAACATGAGTACGCACTAACGTTCGCCTTTCTCCAACAAGTCTCCATCTTTAACTGAGTTTCTATTTCTGTGGCAGTCTTTGCTGCCGACCACAACCTTGTCGGTCAATTTGACTTGGGCAATATGGCAATCAACGGCTGCTTGGCCTTTGCTTTTCCTTTTGCTATTGTCGATGTGGATGTTGATTTTCGATGGGTTCTGGGCCGTAGTATTGGAGGTCAAGTCAAGTTGGGTAGATGGTCGCAATTTAAATTAATGATTTTTTCTACGCTTGATCTGTGATAGTGACTGACATTTTCCCGACATTTCTAAGATTAGTTAAAAGTCATCGACATTTTCTACTTTCTACATTTGGCGCACATTCGACGACTGCTCCGCTCCGCTCAAGGGCTTTGCTTATGTTCCCGGCCATTGTCAGGGTTCGTCATTTATCCTCCATGCGGTATGGTATGAACGAGCACTTTTTTTTTCTGTACCGCATCGAGAAACGTAAAACGTAATAATTATGTAAAGAATCATCCGCCCTTTGCGTACGGTAGCTTTTACTTGAAGCCGCCGAGACCGAAGCTGAGTTGTAGCTGAAGCGGCTTGGGAATCAATACAGTGGTTACTTCTCTGGCTCTCTGTCTGTGTCTGTGTATGAGCCACATCTCTGTGTGTGTGTGTGTGTGTGTGTGTGTGTATATGTCTGCCAATCTGCTACTCTGGCGCTTCGGCCTGGTCATTACTAGATTGAGATTGATGGCATGTACTCATACTCGGGACCCGGCCTTTGTCCCAGTCCCCGTTCTGGTATTGGTATGGCGCCAGCATTCTGTCGCTTCGTCGTTTTGAGTTTGGTCTTGGGTTTGAGTTTGGGTCTTGTCTTTGGGATTGGGCCAGGCTTACAGCGACCGGTGACTACTGATATTTGTGTTTGATATTGTTGTCAATAATTTGTCACAATCGCGGCAATGGAACAAATTGTTTCACGTCATGTTATTGTCAAGATTTGTCGATTCCGGCGTTGATAAGCAAGTGACAAAATAATTAAAACTCATTTTTAACCCCAAAGCCACAGTGATTTGGAAAATAATGCGACAAAACGCTGAGTGCTCAACATCAGATGGCTCAATTGGACATGTCTATGGGACTGGTGCCGGTTCAAAATCTGGCTGTCATGCACTTACTTGCTCTTACAGCAAGATCGAGATACTGATGTCAAATATAGAAGAAGAAGAAGAAGAAGAAGAAGAAGAAATGCACGAAGGATGAGCCACATCCACTTCCACAGCTGGTACAGGTGCATGTGCATTGAGGCCAAGTTAAGGCCAATGAATTGCCAACTTTTGGTAGGTAAGCCCAAGAATAGCTGCCTCAAATACTAAATTAAGTAGCGAGAAAATCTTAAATCTGGCTGCTTATTGATTTCATACTGTGATACACAACGTTCGACAGACCTTAAGCCAGAACATATAATCGCGAAGAGTCCCCAAATGTAATCTGTGGATTGTTGCTGAATATTGACCTCGGACACGACCTTAAATGGCTATTTATGTATGTCAATTTAGTATATTATATTCAGCTATAGATGCATTAGTAGTATTTAATTTGTTTTTTCCTGTATTATTTATCGATGAGTCATAAGGTAAGTGTTCTCTAAGTAAATATGACGCAGTTGACTTGAGTTCTCAGAAAATATTACAATGCTGGAGTTAATTACCAACTACATAAAACACAAGTTCACTTAAATCTGTGATTTTATTGCTGCTAATTGAAGTTATCATAAATTTTTTGATATAAAATATAAGTTGTGGTGTTCTGTATCCCAAAGACTTATCAAAACATCCATTTATTATTTAAGTTTTAAATTAATCAAAATTATGTTTCCATGAACCGTTTAATTTAAGATTAAAGAATTAACTCTGAAAGCGTATTACAAATCTGGATTATGAGCCGGCTCAACTTTATTTGATTGTATCGTTAATTTACACAGTTCCCAGAAATAGTTTTTAAATGTATTCCTCAACTAATACGAAACAAAACTGCAAACTTTTATAGTTTTCCTGTGTCTGCTCGAAAGTAACATAAATAAATAGCTTTGTATATAAAACAAGAGAAATGTTAATACCCCCTTTGAATATGCATTTAAATGTTATTTTATTTAATGTGATTAAGGTATGAACCCACTCATGTCGTTGATAGTCGGGAAGAATGCTCGTTAAATTGCTGCATTGAAATTTATCAAGAGTATTGAGAGTTATGGAATGCTCAGCGACTTTGACAAATTCAACTATCCATGGCAGATGCCGATAATAAATGAGTGTCCATGCCTCTGCTCATCAAGAGAGTGATTATTGAAATGATATGTTTGCTCATTTAGCCGGGTTTCGAATGGGTCTTGGATGGGAGTGTACACTTCATATATTGTCATTACATTTAATGGCCTGTCCGAAATGGGTGTACGAGTGGACGGGGAGCAGCAACTACTCAAAGCATCCAGCATAAGTATTCACTTGGTTCAGTGTTAGCATATGAAACGATGACCAAAGTAAAAGAACTACTCGTGAATGTTTGGCTGTTGTTATTTGGTTTTTGTTATTTTTTTTCTTTTTTTTTTTTTGGTTTTTTTATGTTCGGGTTGATTTTTGGTCTTGATGTGGTGTTTTAGTCATGGCCAAAACATTGTTAATGGCATTTGGGTCGTAATTTCGTTTGAGATATTTAAAATTTCCCATAACTCAAAATCAGTGGAAACTATTTGTGATTACCGCTTGTTACCGCTGCTTTTCATATTGCTTTCTACTGCGATCAATCAAGTCAATTTGTTGACCCAACCCCGGACTGTGTACAAATTATTAGAGCCAGTTCTTCGCTTAGCTGCCGTGCCGAGCCCGAACCCAAGCCACAGCCAAATCCAAATCCAAAGTCGAAGGCAAAGGCAAAGCTAAAGCTGATCAGCCGATCAGCAGAGCAAAGGCCGCCTCGGCATCGGCCTGAGTTGCGGTCTTTTCATTTCCAGAGCTGGTTATGGCTGTCACGGCGTGCATCTTTGAGAACCGCGGAAATATTAGTGCCACTGGGTAATTACCGAATCCAAATGCGCCACAGTACATGTTTACATAGAATAAACGCATTGGGAATGGGTGAAAAAAAAGAAAGAGTAATTAATTCAAAAATTTTGACTCGCAAAGGGATGACCAGCAGCCATTTTAGACTGATCACTGATCACTGATCATAGGATCACAGGATCACACAACCATTGTTACGATTCTTATTTAATCAAATCATATCATTGGAGGGTTCCCAAATCTGCTGAGGGAGCTCATAGTTTATTTAAATATTTATCCAGCTATGTTACAATTGTTTATCAGATAGGGAGATGTGGGTGGGTGGGGCAGAATGGAATGTGCAGAGGCTGATGAGTCTGGGTGAAAAATGCTTAAGTGCAGAATAATTTTTCGCATACGCATCGAATAATTCCTCAAACATTTAAATCTAATAATCGAATCTAAAAATTGATTAAAATATTAAATTGTTGTGGTCGTTGAGATATCTTTCCAGAATTTGCTAAAGATATTCCTCAAAATGAGCCCAGATATGTGACTAGCTTAGCCGTCTAAATTTGATATTATCAAATATTTCATATATATTTAAGCCTACGGTAAAAATGCCATCATCAAAGCTTTTTTACCATGATCCATGTTGATCCAGTTTTATTCGTCCTGACGAAAGCATTGTCTGCATTGCTGGCAAAATTTGCGTGCATCCGTCAAAATTGGGAGTGTTCCACAAGGGGTGAAAGCCATGCAGCTGGCCAGAGTAGCCTGTCTCCGTTTAGGCTTGGTACCACACTCGGTGGGAGGGTCGTGTAATAAATCAGGGAAATTGAAGTAAGGAGTGGTCTGTAAGGAAAAATATAATTTTTATTGTATGTATCTCTTAACTACTGCAACCACAATCTTGCTTAAGGGATTTTTGATTAGAAATGGGTCATCTTTCGAAAGACGTAATAAGAATATCGATTTTAGTTACATGGAATTATTATTGTAGCACACATAAAGTTCAATCATGAAAGAAAACAAATAATATTCAAAGAATAAATTGTAATATTACGAAAAGCGCACTCAAATTGAAGAACTTATAATAAATTAATGTTAGTTTGCACCAAAAATGTGGCTTGTGCTTTACACGGATATAGATTTGACAATAGATCCTGCTTTTTTGTACATGTCGAAATACCATTCTACAAAATAAGTTTAAGCAGTCAATTAATGATTATTAAAAAAATGGAATATACCCGTTTTTAAAAAGGATATAAGAGCCGAACCCAAAGATGAGAGACCACATCGAACTGTTGGCAACATTTTGTTCAGTTCGCAGCTAATTTTGATAACTGTTATGTTAAATGGTTTCGATTCATTTTCATTATTCTTTTGCACAACAACATAATATGCTCTTGACCCACCTGTACCCACCCTGGAGCCAGAGTTGCCATTCAGGAAGGCAAATCTGTTGCAGTTATCCAAGTCTGTTTGACTTGCATCTGCTCACATATTTGGCATTCCTTTGGCACATCCGAGTGTTCTTTGGCACTCCTATTAACATTTATTTGTCTATCCCTTAAAACGAATGCAAACAGCAAGCGCCAGCCAATGTTTGTATCATCATTCGACTCTGCTTCAGATTGTGGGTTGTGGGTTGCCGATTGTGGGCTGCTGGTGGAGACAACCTGCTGTGCTTTGAACGCCTTAAGATGAAACAGTCCTGATCCATTCTGTGCACACGCACAGTTCACTACTTTATTCTCTTCGTTTTATGTATTTTTGTGTTTTTTTTTTTCTTCTGTTTTTTCATTTCATTTTTTCTCTGTTTTGTACAACTCAAGTGTCTAAGTGCTCACCGGATTCGATGCCGTTGCCGATGCCGATTTCGAATTCAATTTCGATGCTGATGCTGACGCTAACTTTGACGCTGTCTTCAATGTTGCCGCCGTCGGTTTATGAACATCAACAAGCGATGCCAAAGCTAAATCCAAACATTCGTTTTGGGATACGGGTGGGTTGATCGGTGTACCCTGTACACTGGCTGGCTGTCTTCACTCCACCAAATCGTTGGCCCACCGACTCGACTCACCTCTCGATCCATGCCATTGCTGCACTGAAGAAAAACTTTGTCTGAGAATACAGCTAATATTTGTACGGATCTATTATCAGATAGATATATATATATATATATATATATATTTCTTTGAAGAACATATTTTCAATTTAACTTAATAATTATTAATTTGTAACTTTCTAAAGTTATAATTAGACCCATTGTGCTACTTTATAACTCCAACTTATTTCTGTATATTTCTTTGCCAATCTGTTCGTATTATTTGTATTATTTCTCTTTTGCACTTCAGTTTAACTGAACATTGTTGTTGACCTATGACTAGCTGACTAATTTAAATGCATTTGTATATTACCTGTTTGTAAAATTGAATTGAATACAATTTAAGTCATGCACAGTAAGCAAATAAATAATAAATAAAAATTAGTGTTATATCGAGGACATCGAGATTTTTACGATTATTATTTATTGAGATGCATTTGAATTGCATTACAATTTGTAGGGCAACAACCCAAACAACCTATTTATGTCGTTGGCGGTATTTGTCTAGGAATTGAAATCAATTGTTTGTTCAGTGTATGCCAATGGCGCTGGCTAATACCGTCGCCATCGTCGTCGTCGGTTTGTTCGTCGCCATCAGCATCGGTGGCAAGAATTCAGGGGGGGTGGAGTGGTGGGGGGTGGCCATCTGTTGCACATCATTCGCACTTGGTTTCTGTCGGCGCGTTTCCCTATATTAATGGTAATTTCTTACTTTTTGTATACATTTTTGGTTAAAATGTTTTTTTTTTTGTTTTTTTTTGTGTATTTTGCTTTTATTTCGGGGCAACATTTTGGATGCGAGTATGTGGAGATTTCAAATAATTTAATCGCTCCTCTTGCCTTGCATTTAAGATTTATACTTTGTTGATACTTAACAATTAAGAATTTTTCCCTGCTTCTTCTTCTGTCTTCTGCTTTGCGGCCAATATGAAAATATCTACATCCACACACTGTCCATATAGGATAGGTACACATGTTTCCATTTAAGAGCCGCATACATATGGATGTAGGTGTTCTTAGATTAGTTCTGCCATCTACAAATTGTGAGTACATTTGTACAATTTAACCTGCTCGAGATCTGCACTAATTACTTCTGAGGCACACTTTATTGGCTGTAGTCATTATAAGCGATGGATCGTAAATACCGAAACTTGAATTCCAATTATAATAGTCGAGGTCGAGGTGCCACCGTGCATTATTATTGAAATTATAGAAGCGATAAGCCGCGAACCCGACCAAGCTTATTAATGGGCCGTTGCAACCAAATGCCGCACACTCACCAAGCACACACCAAGCACACACCATGCACACACCAGTCACAACAGAGCAGCACCAGCAGCTAGAATAACACCAGCAAAAATATAAGAACATAACAAGAGGCAGTTGCGGTGGGGGAGGGGGAGGGGCTAAAGAAACTTAGCAGAGCGCACAGTATGGGGGAACTTTTTAGTATTCTTGATTTTTTACTATTTCGCGTGAAAGAAATTACGACGAAAAATGTGCTCTAATAACAATAATTAAAAGCAAACAAAATTCTAAGCTAACCAAACGCCACAAAATACGTAGTATCCGACTTATCCATACATGTATGTTTATATGGATATACATATATATATATATATATATATATATATATGTGTACATATATACTCGTACATATGGGACCCCTCTGCACAGATTTCACCACAAGTCATTGCCAATGAAATTTAATTATACGTACAACAAATACAAGACGCAATTGTAACTGTTTATTCCACGATGTTTATATATGTGCATAGCCCCCATCTGCCCCCACCCCAACTAGCTGATACCCAAATAATCACGAAATCCAATTTCAGATGAAAAACATACATAACTTGTGTTAATTCATTGGTAAATGGGAAAACTGAAACGATTGTTTACGCCGGGCTGGCAAGGAGAGTGAATAGTTTTAATATATAAAAGAGAGTGTCAGGTCCTACGAGGGACTCTGGAGAACTCAGGATAGCAAAATAAAGAGACAAAAAAGTGAAAGCATTGTCAGCTTAAGACCGGTGGCTCGTGGATCTAACTAAATTTACTTAAGAATTTACAAATAAAATCGATGGAAGCTAAACGATATAATAATCCGTTCTTGGTTAGATTATTTAAGCAATCTCAACTTAAAGTAAGCAAGCCTTATAGAACAGACAGACGGGCAGGCTGAGGGACTTGAATTTATCGACACATCGACTATAAATAGCTGATCAAGATGATAAATGCATGTGTATATCTTAATGGGTCGAATACATTTATTTCCACACTTAACAAAAAACTATAACACCTTTTGCGAGAATATATTTCTTATAGAAATTATTGCTCCATTCGAGATAGATCGATTTCCTGTAACATACACGTTTATGTTGTACTTATGTACAATTTGTGCAAATTTAATTAATGTGATGCCAAGGTTTATTCCTATCAATTTTATAAGTGATTGCCTTAAAAGGATTGCGTATATAGGGAATCGAATCTTGCCCATATTGGTGAAACGGAGAAAGTCGTTGATCAAATGAAATGAAAAAATAATACATTCTAAACTTGAAGTGTCCATGACAAACGATTACAGGTATTCCATACCTTGCCACAAGTTTTTATTTCCCCATTTCTATATTTATATAGTTCCCTTTTAGCACATCTCAATATACCATCAAATCGCTGGCTTCCATCGCGTTCATATGGTATCAGAGTATTATAATGAGACTAAGCCTAGGGGACAAGCATTTCCAAATTGATCCCCCATTTTAGCGATATTTGCCAAATTTACAAATTTGTGTGTCAAAAGCTATTGATCAACATATATTTGAAGAACAGAAACAGACCCAAACTAAGTCGGGCACTGTAGCAACATCTTAAGGTAGCGAGAGATTACAAAAAAAGAATGGGAATGTTAATCGCTTCGGCACTTGGATGTAGTAACTGTGAACAGCTATCTGGTCATGCTCATTCCGCTGCATGTTAGCATCACCTCCTCAAATTTATCTAATCACCTCGCCCCCACTTTTGGGCCCCACTGGCCGGCCGCATGTGCCTGTTGAAGATGGAGCGTTGTATTTGGTTTATGCCACGTGAAAAATAGCAATCCAAGACTTTAATGTGTACTACAAATTTTTTATTTCTAACTTGGGTAAACATTTAGCCAGAAGTAAACAAATACAAGACACTTAAAAGGTATTTTCGGTAGTCGGCACTTGTGCCCAAAAGTAGACATTTGGATCAGTTCGCATCGCTTCAGTTTTGTTTCGTTCTTTTCAATTGTAGGAAACGCAAATGATTATTTCTTTAAGTTTTTGTTTTTTTTTTTTCTTTCTGTTTTATGTTTTGTAGCCTCGCATATTGATTTATGTTGATTTAAGGAATAAGTTGACTCATGTGCTATTAACACTTCAAAATGTGCTCGTACACAGATTATACTTCCCATAGAAATCTCGCAATGCACAGATGTGCACATGGAAATGTTACAACTGTCGTGAAGATTTCTGGACGTATTGGAAATCTAGGGCAACAAAAGCAATACTGATATTCTCATCACGTAATTTTCTTGAGTTTTCATTTAGGCGTGTGTAGTGTTAGTTCATCGCCTACTTTTATATACAGCTTAGAATTATAAATTTGAGCCATTACCTTTTTGTCAAACTTTATTCTCTGCAGGTCAAAATCGAAAATTTCTTGCAAATTGACTCGACGACGTCGTCTGATCGTTTTGGATCGAGCGTTCCGCTTTCGGCCAACTTCTGAAAATGGTGCGTGTTGTCTCAGATTTTGTATTGTTGTACTCTGAACCCATTAAATTGATATAAAATAAAGGGTAGCATGCACAAATGAAGTTTATTTCATTTGACAGATTTTCGCAGTCTCCATTTGTCCGCTATCGATCAAAATCGATTACCGAGAGCTCAATTTAACGATGTGACATGATGAATTTAATCAATTGCATAAATTTCATGAAATCGTTTTCGAAACACAAAACATTATTTATATAGTTTCAGCAGTATAAAAAGCATTTTCTGCTCAATATATTGACTTAAGAATTTAAAACGTGTGCGATGACAAATGGTTTTAGGGTATTTCCTAGTCGATTTCTCTTAACTAGAGCATTCTTTCTTGCGTTTTGATTTTGTTTTTTTTTTTGGCTTATTTTTTTTTTTTCTTTGTACAAATCAGGCCGCGCCCCAAACTGGAAGTGGAGCTAAGCCTCAGCCCAGACACATCCCCGGTTTGTGCTTGCGTGCTTGCAGAGCCTTTTGGATTCTTTTTTTAATATTATTTTTAGTTTTTAATCGCTGTGTTTGTGGCTGTGTGAACGATCATCAATCGGCGGCGCTTGGCAGCAGCAGTAAAGTCCAGTCCCAGCGATCCTTGGCTGTTCTGCCCTTAAAAACCAACAATAATAATAACAGCGACAACAAAAAGAAACGAATACAGGGAAAAGACGAGAAAAAACGAAGCGGGCTGTCCACCTATCTGTCTGGAGCTTAGATGCCATTTTTTGACTTTACAGCCAGAAGGTAACACCCACTTGCTGATTCCTGCATATTCCAAATCGAAATTCATTAAGATTCATTCTATGAGGGCCGACAGGGCACGAAGACAGCTTTTTGTGTATCGATAAATACATTTTCGGTGCTGATTTTTTCATAGTCTGGCCCCGGACAGGACAGGCCGAATCAGCGCTGAATTGGATGGGACGGATGCGGTTTTTTACGAGAACAGCTTTCATACTCTGATACTCAAAAATTAGAAGAGTATATCGGCTTTGTTAAATATTCGATATTTATATCTACATAAGCATAAATCTAAAGACTCCAAATTGTAAAGGTACTTTATTGATGGAAGCCTTTAACAATTGGCCAATTAATTTCGTGGCCACACCAATTACGACTTCCGTCGCCCCAAAACCACCCCGTACTAATAGTCAAAGGTCATATCTCCCACAGATTCAGCAACCAAACCACCCAAAGAAGGTCTCTATACATTTGTCTTTAGCTGGTATCAGAGTATTAAGTAGTCGGCTCTAAACTAATCTCACTTGATTTTTGGCGGATTTGACGTTTACGCATCCATTTTTGGTCGATTTTTGTAACTTAAGGTACAAATTGACAGCAATCCCAAAAGAAAGGAAATTAGGCATTTATTTTAATGGGGTTCCTAAGTCCAATGCGAGAGCTACTTGCCAAAAACAACGGCAAAAACCCTCCCAAAAATATCAGCAACAAAAAATAACCAAATACAACAACCGAAACGAGGACCATGGGGATGGGCAGAGGATACTAAGTGTTTGGCTGTTATTCTTTTTTTACTTCCTTTGTATCTTTTCGCATTAATAAAAGAATCAGGGAGAAAGAATGGCAACAAATTTGCCTTTATTTGATTGTATATAGTAAATTTATTTGGCTGGTCGACTTTTATTTGTTAATTTATTATGATGTTCTTCCGAAAATGAGTCTAGAGCTCCCCCAATTTTCCATTATGCATGCATCTTAAGCCTGTCAAACTGCCCATTTAAAAATACAAACTTACTAGTCGCTCGTGAGAGTCCCTCGATAAGAGCGAATCAGATTTGGGAAGCCGAGATTCGCAGGAAAATAATTAATCAATTATTTTTGTTTTGTTGTGAATTGAGTTCTTTGAGATTCTACTCTTATCAACTATCAGCCCGATCTGTATAACATAAAAATCGAGTGCATTTATTAACGGGTTGATTAAAGTATGTCTTCGGATTTCTTTGTCAATTTTCTCAATAAATCGGAATGAGAATATTCTTTGCAAACATTTTCTGTTTTTTTAAAATCATGTTTTCAAATAAGCTTTTGTTTTTAAAAAAGTAACTATTTTTGTTTAATTTGGACCGGAAATATGTTGAAAAACTGTGAAATATTTCGTAGAAAGATCGTTTTACATTTGCAAGCCTGCTTCATTGGCTAGAAGAGACTCGACTCGGTGTCAACAAGCTGCATAAGAAGAGCAGAGATTCAGTGAAGGTATCCTCAAAATGCCTATCATGATGATGTCGTTTATACAAGGTATTCCAAGACTGCCTGATAGATGTTATGTAACTGCATTTCTCTCTACGATATGACTTTCAAATTCGTCTTATATCCGAGTAGTAACTGCTTATTTCGTTTAAACAGCAATTAATTGCCAATGGCAACAAAAGGCTTACAGCACGTCAAAACATTCTCTGGTCATGGTGATGACGATAATGGTGATGTTGATGGCGATGGCGATGGCGACGATGGACGGTGGACGATGGACGGTGGACGGTGGACGATGGACGGTGGACGGCGTCTTCATGGGGCGCATGGAATTAGATTTGTACATGCGTATGTAGAATAAAAAAAACCTTAATAGGTTTCGGCCCGCCGAACAATGAGGGACGAACAAATTTTTGATTTTACGCTCTAAATTATGTACGTACATTCGATCAGCTTTTAGTAATCTGTATATCGATTTTGTATAATACGAAATACAATATCAAATACAGGGCCAACTATTGGATCAGCTAACAAACGGGGAAGTCTGAGCTGCGGATTAAATAATTCTACATCTCAATGTACAAAACAATACAATTTTAATTTTAATGAACAAGCTTTTTAATAGTATAAATCTAGTTTATATAAATAATTAGCTGGAAGTAATTAATAAATTGATTTTTGATCAATAATCTAAGTTAGCCTCTAAGTTGAATTAAAAAAAATAAATAAATATGTCAAATGTGTAATTTGGTTAGCTGGAAGCTCTTTGGTTTAGTGGCACCCTGTATGCTGGTATACATACGCACGCACACACACACACACACACACACACGCACACACGCACTCGCAATGCATTCACAGACACCAGGTCCAACAACACAACATTCACATGGACATAATCAATCCATACCCAAACATCCATTCAGACACCGCGGTGACCATCGCAGACGCAGACGCAGACGCCAAACGAAGACGCGTTTTAAGCACACACACAAACACACATATGTACATACACACATATGTACATACATACATCATGTATGTATTTTCGGCCCGGCGAGACCTTTGCTTTGTCTGTGTGTGTGTAGGAGTGTGTGTGTGTGTGTGTGAGTGTGTGTGTGCTTCGAGTCATGTTGTTTTATAATAGACTACGGCTTTGAAGTTGTTTTGGCGATGACTTCGTCGCTTCATTCTCTTTCCGTTTTCCATAAATTTAAATTATTAATTTTTTAACCACGGATAAGATGACGCTGACGATGATTATGTCGTTTTGTTATTGCTGTCGCTGCTGATGCCTTTGTGCCGTTTTAACGAAATGAGAGTAATTTGTGAATTTTTACCTTTTTCATTTTTGTTCTCCCCAGTTTGTTTCCATTTGTTTGTTGCTTCTTTTTTTCTGTGCCGACCGTGGACCAGACAAAGGCAAACCAATTTCGACCACATGCGGCCCAACACCAAAACCGTCGCCATGATGCTCAAAACAAACATGGAACTCGACTCGGCCTCAAAATGCTTCCTAACCGAAAGTTAAGAGTTAAGCCCACAGTCGAGGCTGGGTCCACGGTTCGACGGTTCCACTAGAGCCCGGCAATGTCTGCTAATGTCTTACAATACTAACGAATAGCATTATATAAACAATATATTTGTAAAGCGAAGGACGATCTGTTATAATCGATTCTTTGGTAGCTTCGCAGATTTTGAGCCTCGACTACACAAATTTGTATACAACAGGAATATGTATTGCAATCGAGAATGTCCGGCACTCATCTCCAATATACAATAGCTCCAATACTCATATGTATATAGTGCAAATGTGGTAAATAATCCAGTAATCAAACTTTCAAAATTAGCGATTTCGGGCTGTATTTAATAGCCAAACTTATTGCATGGATTTGTTGAAAATACAGATAATCTTTTATCTGACGACGAAAATATTTAGATTAGTTAAGATCCCAAACTACAAATTAATGTTATTTCGGAGACAAGAAGTTTATTATATATAATATAGCTAGTTAGGGCGGGATATGGCAGATAGCATAGTAGCATAATCTTCGATAAAGGGGGTTTTTTTTTCAATATCAATATATATTTATATATATTTATATATATTTTTTATTAAGTGATACTCAGAGAATGGTTAAAGACTGTACAAAGTTGCTTGTTAGACAGTAGATATAAGACATAAGACTTATCTAGGCCAGATATCTCGACTTTTAAGCATAAGATCTTAAGAGACTTTGGAATAGACGGAGGGACGGACTGTTCTGGTAGATGCTGGCCAAGAATACAAGTATATCGAATTGAGGCTACAAATATTTGAATAATGTATTTATTTATTTCAACTAATTCTCAAATCGAATCAAAAGTTCATAAATAAAAGAAAGAACATTTAATAAATTTGCAAATAATGCTTTTGGCCTTTCGCCATCTCTTTTTGGAATGCCTTCCGAAACTCCTCACAATGTTGTTTTACAAATTGATGTACATATGTTTGTGTAGATGGATGCCTGTGGCATTGGCTGTTGCAATCGGAAGCTGTGTGGATTAGTGTTTGGGATAACTGTTGAAATGAAAGGCTGTTGAAAAAACGTTACAAAATATGAAATGCAACAACTGGAACCCAACAGTTTTTGCTGTTCCATTTTCCATTTCTTGCCTTATTTTTTTGTTTTGTTGTTTTTTTTTTTTTTTTTTTGTTTTTTTGCCTTTGTAATCCTTGCGGCTGGGGCAATCATGGCAACAATCGTGTTTGTTGGGGCAACCGATGGCACTTGACGAGCTGCGCAGCGGCTCTGGACGTTTGAGCAGCACAATCGCTGTGGAGTCGTCGGTGGAGTCGTCAGTGGCATCACCGAGCCCACCAGCCAAATTGACAATGGTAATTGAAACGCGCACGGTGAGTGCTCTTAGCAAACTCGCTTATCGTAATAAACCACTTACACTTATACTTATGCGGAAAGTACTTCAGCAGTGTGCTGTTAGTTTCGATTATTTATGCCCTATGCCAGAGCGGGCTTTTGTGCCAGTGTGTTGAGAACTAATGCATTCTCAGTGACTCGTTGCTTCATCGGTTCTTGCCAAACACACTAAAATTGGTCGAAATGCATAATATATTACAATATATAATAATGAATATCATTCAAATACTTTCAACTCTTTTCTCATTTCCACTACGATTACAAATTCATATCAGAGGCAGAAAGAGAGTTGTGCAACTGTAGAGTATCGCATATTCGATCATTGTTAACTCAAACATTACAAATTTCATTCTTTTCTTTGTTTTTTTCCCTTGATTTTTTTGAGGGCATGCGCTAGAACTTTGAACCTTGTTTTTAATCGCATCAAAACGAAACTAATGCGAGTATTATTCTTGGAACGGAAGCGGAGGCAAGACGACCCCGGTCCACGACCCGACCCACAGCTGCTGCCTCAGCCTGGCCTTAAGTTCGGGAATTGGGGTTGGGGGCTAATGAGTTGCTTCGAGTGTCGCACGTGCGTCGTCTGCTCCTGGTGCTGTTGCTGTTGCTGATGCTGCTGCTGCTGATGCTGCGGCATCCCCACTTAAAGTATGCCCCTCTTAGTGTGCTGGCAATGTCCAATTAAGGGTCCCATTAAACAAATGACCATTCAAGAGCAAAACCTTAGAATAATCTTCAGCTTACGGATCGGATCCCATAATACAAAAATACATGCACAATTTGAGGTAACAACAAGAACAAGAACAATAACAACAACAACAACAGTTGCTGCTGTTGCAGCAACAGCAACACCAACAGCAACAACAGCAGCAACAACAGTAGAGTACAAGAGCAACTTGGTCAGCATTCCATTGGGCTGCAATATCAGTAACATTTTGGAGGCGGACATCTTGCTGATTGGATGCTTGTAGACAATAGCACAAAACAACAGATGCCGATCTGCTCAGAGACTGGCTGTAGTTACTGCCGCCCCCTTTGGCGCTGCTGCACTGCCTCTGCTTGTTGCGGTTGAGCCCATCGTTGTCAATTTTTCTTGGAAACAATTTCGAATTAATGATGTTTAATGCTGCACGCTTCGTGGGTCACATGCGTTCGGATCCGCTCTCCTCGCAATCATCTCGTGAAACAGAAGCAGCCGCAATCGTGCCATATTGCTGATGATTCCAATATGCGTTTGGATGCATGTAGATTTGTATGTGCATATACATATATATGTTTATGTGTGTGTATGTAAATGCAGGCACACATGCCCGCTCCATCCAGATACATCTGTGTGTATTCGGATGGGGGACTGTGGCGAAGAGTGGGCCGCCAAGCACAATGGATCATGCACATTCCGGGCACACGAGCATGCGTGGCATTGGGGAATAGTCGGACATGGAGCGCATTTATGTTTAAATACTCCGGTATACAAGCAAATAATACGCACATTTCACATACACCATATGCAACATGTCCAAGAGCACCCGTTGGACGCTGAACACAGAGTCAGTCAGTCATCAAGGGCTATATTGGTTATATCATCTTCGTACAAGCTTACAATTTTATCTAATCTATAAAGCTGATAATAAAATGAACATTTTATTTTCATTATGTTTCGACTCCGCACTAAAACTTCAATGTCAGCAGACTAACTCGGGTCTATCAAGGATAAAATCAGCCTTCTTACTTTTTGATAATTATAATGAATAATCCAACAACTGCGTGAATGTGACCTGTGTCGAATCACTGAGCTTATTCGAATTTCAAGTAGTTATTTCATAAACGATTACAGGTGATTGGGCTCTGAAATTGTCCAAGTTTCGGTTAGTGACAAATGCATATCCGGGATAATTTGTCTTTGGCGTATATATTTACTATCTGATAAGTGTATTGGTACAAGTCACATTAATGGAAGAAACATTTTATTATTTACTTATTTCTTTATTATTACTAATTATTAATATTAATATCTTGTTAAGACAAACAAGTTTCACAACAACAATAAGCTCACTTTACTCCCAAGCCGGGCTCGATTTCTACAAAAAATAGACTTGCTTCCAGGCTTTTTATCTGCAGAAAAACAAGTATATATATTGATTGATCTTCTATTGATTTTCATAATTCAATACTATCAAAGAGTTATTTTAAATGTAAACAAATTAAAACAGTTTTATTTCTTATTCTACCCCTGAAATAACCCTGTTGTAACACATCGCAGGACTCATCGTTAGACAAACTGCTTACATTTTCGATGAAAATAAGCAACGCGGGACTACTCATTTCATGAATGGTTGTTATTCAAATTTGTGATCAAGTTATGGTTACCTATTTACCTCGACATTTTACTGAATAAATTTCACCAATTTCAGATAGGAATCATTCAAGTTATGGCCCAAGTCGTATTCTCATATCATATATTCACACAAATGGGTTCGGGGTTCATCTCGTGGTTAATTTCTCTCAATTAGAGAGAACCTTCTAACTTGTTATTAATATATACTTTTTACCACCATGTACTAAAGAGAGAGTATCTGCTAGTCATGCTCTTCACTGGTGTAGTCGCACTTGTTTTTCCTGAAAATAGTGTCTCCTTGTTCTACTCTGTAGACTTCGTTGCTTTCGGATACTAATTGCATTAGATGAATCGGGTATCGGACTTAATGTGCATATATTGGAATAATAGATGATTAAAAAGAAAAAAACATGAAAATACCTCTTCATTTTACATTTTTACTTTCTTGGATTTTCTGCTAAACGCTTATCAAAATCCTTCAATAATTTCCGCCGAATTGTTAAGGGCAATAGAGCCAGCTACCCTAAAGAAAAGTGATCGGCACTTTAATATCAAAGCACTCGAATCGACAACAAATCACATAAAAATACGAATTAATGTTTGGAGACAGTGGATGAGAAGTCGAGAACCAACATCTGAATCAACATCACCAACTCTGTGTCTATCACCAATTTGGAGCTAGAGTTGCCAAACCTGGTATGGTAAAATGAAATACTACAAACACAACTTGAAACTAGATTATGATGAAGCGTCTTACACTGGTGGCATTATGCTTTAAGCACAGGTCGCTTAGGTCTGTTCTGGTTAACTTGGCTAAAATCACATTTGTCCACTTGCACTTCCCCATTCAATGACATTCACATGCATTCGCGAATCATCAGCAAACAAGACTCGTACTCATATGGTAAATTGATTTTGAGAATTTTTCGCGCGTGCATTTGTTTATCCCTTCAAGCGTTAAGTGAACAACTGCGCTTAATGATCACAACAGCAACAGCAGCAACAGCAGCAACAGCAACACCAGCAATACCAGCAACAGCAGCAACAACAACAACAAGAAGAAGAAAAAAAAAGTGCCTGCCTGCAATTATGACTATTTGCATTGCACATTACACATTTTACACTTCCAGCTCTCAACCGAACGCCGAGCAGTTTTTCTTACTTATTACTTACTCGTATCTTCCCCCTATTTTAGTTCGCTCGCAAGTTTCCAAAACCTGGCTGCGTCTTCGGTTCAGTTGATGCTTCTCGCATCTGGTCGTTTGCTTCTGTTAAGTTGTTTGGCTTGACGCAAACCGGAGACCAGAGAGGCTGGAGACAGGAGACTCCTTGAACTGGTAATGCTGGCAGAGGGGAATCGAATGGGATGAGATGGGATGGGATGGTATAGGCTGGGATGGGTTGGTATGGGATTCACCATATTCTCAGTGCAGAGCAAAGTAGCTGTGCAGCGAGTAGCTAGCGAGAATAGCACTACCCGCAACCATTCTGCAGTTCGTTTATAAATATACACATATTCACACTTTCACGTTCGGATTGAGCTAATTGAAACGTATCTGCATAAACTGCATCAGGAACTGCCCTCTCTCGTTAAGCAGCGTTGCCTGCGGCCGGGCCAGGCCCGATCCGGCACTAGCTCTGCCATCCAAATCCGCATCGGCATCGGCATCGGCATCTGCATCGGCATCGTCTGTGGCGTTGGGTCTGCGTCTCTGGACTGGGGGCCCACAGATTGCAGCAAGCAGTTAAGGCTAGACCTAAACTCATTGTCATGGTCGTGGGTCGTGCTAATGATAATGTCCCTCCTTACCACACACACACGCACAAACTCATGTGTGCAACTCAGTTATTCCATTTGCAAATGTTACTTTTGGTTCAAACATCTCACGCCAGATCATCGTGTTATCGGGAAATACTGTTGCAACTGATGGGATCAAAACAATCGATTGGCAGCAATACAGCTCCCCATTCCATGTGCAAAACAAATCCACAAATTAATTTCTCATTTATTTCAATCGATTTTCGTAATACTTTTACTTTTAGTATAACAATATTTAACAAATACTTTTCGGAATAATTTAACTCAAATTCAAAAATGACATTTTTTGTCTGACATCTTCAAATATAAAAAAATAAATTCATTTAAAATCATATTTTAATTTTCTATTCTTCAATTTGAAGCTTTAATTAAATATTAATTTTATTTTTCTAAATAGTTTTTGATAAATGTGAACTTTTCTAAGTCCACATTAAATAAATAAAAAAAAATGGTCTGCCAATTTGAAATATGTAAGTTTAACATGATTTGTGTGGAACACAGATTTATCTGTCGATCTCTCTATTCTCAAATGAGAACTTGACTTAATTATGCAAACTAGCAAACTATTTAAATGTATACAGCAAATGGTTGGCCTTGCTTTTGTGTGGCCTGCTGAATATGTTCCTAACCGATCTTGAATAAATTTCTATAAATATTATGACAAAGTATATTCCCATCAGATTATATTGCTATATATTTAACGACTTACGATCAACATTATTGAAATGGGATCGACTCAACTGATGATGCTGCTGAGAACATATAAATAAAGTGGGTTTTACGCATTTCAAATGGGTTATGGTAAAAAGAAGGCTAATTCAGCTACACACATATCATATCCATGATTATGATTACGCGATTTCCAACACTAAGAATCAATTGTCAACTAATAATCAATTCGAAATTGAGAAATGTAGATGGCATTTAGATGTGCTGCTCGTTGCATGCCTTTGGAAAGGTAGCAGCGATTTGCAAACGCTTCTGCGACTGTTGCTGGACAGTTGGTGGGGAGCACATGTAGAAATAGGAATAGATGCATATGTGTAAGTGTAGAGGCTACTGCACATGAAACCCAGCCGAATGGTCGTAAATTGTGAATGGTTTTTGGGGTGTATCAATGGCTCTATGCGTGCTTCATCAACAGGCATCGACATCGACATAGACATCGACATCGGCAACGACATCGACATCGACAACGACATCGACATGGATATGGAAATTGCCACTGCGATCATTATTTTGGCTTTCAGCGATCGGAGCCAAGTGAAACGACAAGCAGCCAAATGCAACACCAACAACGGTAAACAACAATAAACAGCCGCAGCAGCAGCAGCAGCAGCAGAAGCACCAGCAGCAGCAGAAGCACAAGCAGCAGCAGCAGCAGGCAACAATCCATCGCAAGTGACTTGAACGAACGTGCCACACTCAATTCTTGGCATTATGCATGTACATACATACATACATACATACATACATACATACACACATGCATAGGTATTTTTGGGGTAGGCGGGCAGCTGTTACGGTTCGGGGGTACGGTTTACGAGTACACGACAGTTAACCGCAGGTGGATACGTACTTGGAGATGGGGCCAAAGCATTCGTCCTCTAATCACAAGCAGCGCTGAGCGGCTGAGCGTGACTAAGTACGACTACGACTACGACTACGACTGCGACTGCGACGGCGACTGAGACAGAGACTGACTATGGCTGTGGGTATGGGTTTGAGTCCGTAGAGTTGTAGAGTCGTAGAGTCGTATAGTCGCCGCCTCCCCTCGACTGAGCTTCAACATGGTCGCTGGCCGTTGCATTAATAGTGAAGCAATCAGGGCGTTGCAGAAGCGAGCGCGGAGATCGTAACGAACGGTTTAAATACAATATATTAAATGGATTTATTATGGCCAGATATTGCGCCTTTGCACGGCCACAGCTCTCAAGCATGCAGCTAAGCACCACTCCCCAGTAAGACCAGTACACCGATGCATTCAAAGCCCAAAGTACTCATACACTGCGAGAATTATGTGTTAAAGTGATGCAAAAGTGTGCTATGAATTAATAATGGACACATGCAAAGAACTCCACTCCACGAAACAAGTGTGTCTGTTCATTTGCTGTTGTTTCAATTGTATTTGACCCAAATTGTTGGCAGTTGCCTTACCTAATTATGCATTTAGAAGTCTGCTTTTTATGTGGTCCGCATATTAAAAAAATAATCTAATTAAAGCTATAAATTCAAATAGTAAAATAATAATTAGATAAAACGAAAACTGAAATTCTAAATTCAACTGTGTCGTTATTTTTTAGTAGCAACTAATGCGATAATTAGATAAATAACACTTGTTTGTTTAAACAATTTCCTCGTTTTATTTTTTTACCCAACAGATCTGCCTACAATAAAAGTTAATTAACTACTTGTAAGCTAAGTTATTCCGTTGCTAATTGTGTGAATTCGAAAAGGTCATACGAAATACATTTGCTTATCGATATCAAATGAAGTTAGTTTATAAAAAACCTCAACTATTTGTTGAAGCCTGTGATTTTTTCTCAGTATGCCCTCTCGCCATAGCGACTGCTACTCAATGTTCGTATAACTCATGTGGCTCATATAGCTCATATTGCTCAAATAGCTCAGCTAGTTGGGGCTCTGGCCAATGGCCAATGGACAATGGCCAATGGCTGAGACTGAGGCTGAGGCTGAGGCTGGTTGTCGCTGTCGCCGAGCACGCATCTCAGTCATCTGCAGGGGGCCTGGGCTGTTGAAGATGGTCGTGGGACAGGCACGAACTGTGATTGAAAACCCATTTCAACTGAGCAAAGTGCCGTTATAAGTAATATTTATTTCAATCGGAACTAATCGTATAATGCGGCAACAAACAAATATTTCCCAGGCAAAAATATGCTTGCTTTTTTCAATAAGTATAAACGATTTCATTTACGACTTCCAATCCCGATTTTGATCGAATTTGTGCAGTTAATTAATGTTAAGCCAAGGCATATATACATTTACCAAATAGAAGATGTTTTTACTATCGATTCTTATCAATATTAGACATAATAACTTGATCTGCGTGGGGTGTACGACTACTAATATTGCCATCATATATTTTCTAGTTTTCGAAGCCCCAGAAACCGATCAGGAATAGATACGCTTTGTGGAGTTGAAGATGCTTCCTTCCCGGCTTTTACACAGATTCACACAACTTCATTGCACTCCATTTACCACATTTACCCTATTTTTATTGGGTTCAGAGTACGCTGTGTAAAGTCAGATAAAATATTATTAATGCATGTGACTAAAAACAGTTTTGTTCGCTTCTCGTATCGTGTCGCGATGAAAATACTCCACACGCGACCATCTCTAGGGTCCACCACATACGTAGCCATGTAACTTTGATTTCGTAGTTGCAATTATTACCCAGTACGGTCGCAATTAATGCTTCAAAATGAAGAAAATAGTATCGTCGTGGGCTGTGCAGTTTGCCGTTTACTTTTTTCTCTGCTGCTGTTTGCTATTTGCTGTTTGTTGTTTGCTGTTTGCTGTTTGCTGTTTGCCGTTTGCCGTTTGTTTCATCGTCCTCACTGAACACGCGCATAAATTTGGACTTAATTAGATACATTTGCCAGTACGTACCTCGTAGACACACTGAAGTTGTTCCAAGTAACGCTATCACTCACAAACCGTGTCGTTATTCAAAAGAAAATTGACAATGGCGTTGTCATCTCTCTCTCTCTCTCTTCGAGACTCTCTCTCTCTCTCTCTCTCTCTCTCTCTCTGTCTGCTTCTCTGTCTCCCAAACTGTAGCAATAACTAAATTATATCACTTTTTGGCTGCTTTCGATCACTATTCAATTGAGAAGTTAATAAAGAATTGGCAAATATGACAAATTTCAATTAAGTTGAAAACTGAAATCAAGTAAAAATTGCGCAAAATATGAGGCTGCTCACGGCATACATATATATATATATATATATATGTACACATTTATATAGATATATTTATATTTATTTATTTTTTTGTTGTTGTGAAACCTTTAATTTAATTTGGTAGATTTGGGACATCCTTGCAGAGCATAAAATGCTTTTCTCAAGAGTTGTTTAACCCTTCTGGAGTTTGATATCTGTGAATACATAAGAAATCCATATTAATTTTATTTATTATCCGACTATCTGTCTGTCTGTCCGTCTGCTTATAGGCTTAGTATAACACTTTGGTTATGTATGTCGAAGTCAGCTGGATTTGGCCACAGATTTATGTCCAAGACATTTTAATAATATATTTTTTATAATATATTTTACTTAAATGCCCAGTTGCCTTTTGAAGGAAGGGGGATCTGTCATTGCGAACAGGGTATTTCTTAGTCAAAATATATCCTGCCTGTTTGTGTTTGGAATAACTCCGAAACATCAACAATATTAATCGGCCAACAAAATTGATGTTCGCTCTGTTTTAAGGGTAGACTTCATTTAGCACAAGCAGATCTATAAATTGTAAGAAGGAAAGGTTTCCACAAAATGGATTATTTAAAAATACAGCTTAACCCAAGGTCGAATCCGATAGTCAAGCAACCACTTAAGGATCTAACAATCACCCTATCAATCACCCAATTACATATGTATATTAATCTCAACTTAAACCAAATTTGTGTGGGGAGTAATACTGGAAGTTTACTCAAACAACGCACTCCCACAAGAACAAACACACACACGGATACACACACACACACACAGAGACACACGCACAGATACACACACAGAGAGACACTCACACGAACCGTTATGTAATCGCGTATTTACTTAGGTAAGCACTGAACTTGAAAAGATACGCCTGACAATTACGGCAAAAGTATTTAGTTGTGAGAACTCTGCTGCCGGGATAAAGGAGGCAACCCAAAACAAAAAAAAAAAACAAAAAACAAAAAACACAGAATGAGCGCACAACCACCGCAGATAGGACATGTTTGTGAACTACATTTGGACTACCCTTACCTAATGCTTACCCTTAGAGCGAGGACGACCCTTAGGACGAGTACATGCCCAGGACCACATACAATATGTTGCGTAAGTGTCTTAACAATGGAGACCAATGCCACTAACCAATGTGTACGAAGGCCAGAATGTGCGTAGGCACAATACTTATCCTGTGGCCTGTGCAAACACTGAGCAGCAAGCAGGATGGCAGCGAGTCCTCCATGCTGTCTGATCCGATGCCAGATGGCCTTGGCCATCTCTTCAATATCGTGCTCGTCATAAGGGCTGCCGCAGCGGATCGCGAGAATTTGGATTTCTATTTGAAAATGACAGCATAATAATGCAGCATCAGACGTACAATTCCGGGCAGGGGTCGGAACAAGGATGGGTATGGGGATAGGGACAGTGATAGTGGTCGGGGTGTGTGTGCCTTGATAATGGCGTTAGTCGATGATTGTACAATATTTTATTTATATAAATTATTATCATTCATGATATTGGATATTGTATATTGTACATTGTGTATTGGCCCTGTGTTCTATTCCATTCATCCATTGACAGCCTCATCGTGGCCACTCCTGCTTAGCCCATCAGCTGGGAATCGAGACAACTGCATCCATAATTGCAGCAGCCAGAAAATTGCTGCTTGCCTCGCGAATAAAAGATGTGGAGCAGTTGGTGTTGGCCTATTTTCCCAATTTGTTGTTTATTTAGTCAACAGTTCATTTAAATGTCGCACTTAAAAAAACATTCCTGTTACTAAATAGTTTCCATCCGAACCAGTTTGACTGACTTTTGATAGTCGTTTGCAACTCTTTAATTTATATTTATGCATTTATCGATTGAAGTCTGCTTGCATTACATTTTGAGTATGTTATGTGCTAGAGTAAAATGTGTTCTTCATTTTGAATATATTTAAAGAATTTCATCATTCAGTGATAATTAATTTTTGTATTTCAAGCTAACATATTAATTCGATATTAGCCTCGAAGAAGGTGCTCAGTGAGCTCAATATAATTCAACGTATTAAATATTCAATTCAAATTTCAAATCGGTTTTTTAATTTTAAGTCTTTAATTCGGAAATTCACATCTCAAAATAATTATTGTGCATTAAATAATAATATCACTTCAAAATTAGAATAATGTTTTCAAGTATTTTTCCGTCCAGTATTTTTCTGCTTAAAAGGATAATTGACGCAGTAGTCAAAGAACTGCAATATAATCTGCCGTTGGAATTTTTAATTTGAATGATTTTAAGTATTCAAATGAGTCTTTTATACCATTTTAAGAGAAGGCCCTCGCAGCCATGCTATACACAACAAGCTTTTAAGATTTAACCTTTAAGCCAGTCTCTTCTTACTTCTATTATGTGTGTTATATATTTGTCAACCCTGATTTTCACACTCGGGAGACCAGCCCTATTAACATAGTTGAAAATATATACATAAATGTGTCTAGAATACATATATAAATGGGTCAAATAAAATCGGTAAGGTGACTTTTCTTATTCACAAAAACATTCAGTGCAAGCTAGTCACATTTATTGCATCTTTTATTTTATTTTAAATTTAAATAAATAATAATAAAATAATATCAAATATTAGCTGCTGGTGGAGGATTGCGATAAAGGAAGGGGGAAGGGAGCAAAGGGTCTCCAACATCACGCGTTAAGCGGCATTAGCTTCACGTGTAACTGAAACTGAAACTGAAGCTGACACTGAAGCTGACACTGAGGCTGAGGCTGAGGCTGCAGCTGAAGCCAATGGCAGCAATGCGGCATCAACAGCTGCCCCGATCAGAAGCTCTCCAGGGTTAACGCTAACACATTGATTACTAACTGGCTCCGTTGCATTCAACTCAATTATGAAACCGAGGAGTAATTTCGTGCGGTAACACATTACTAAGCATGCTTAGACGCAATGGAAGAATCCGCGCATCCATCAGATACACATAACAGCGACTGCAATTATGACCTTTGACCAGGGTGACGCTGGCCTTGAACCTTTCGCATTGCCATCAGATTATCAATTCAAGGCTGTGACTTTAATATCTCGCCAAAAGCAACAACAACAACAACCTGTACATGTATGTAGTTAGTGAGTAGTTTGTATGAAATGAAATGAATGAAAAATATACACACATATATATAAATTTATATAAATATATATTCGAGACAGAGACGAGACGCAACGCAACGCGACGGGGCGGTTAGGAATGTTATGTAAATTGAACTTGAAAATCGCTGAAACAATAGCAAAGGTTTTGAATATTTCTCTCGCTTAATTAGAAACGCAAGGAGGCGAACGCAAATAATTCTCCCATAGACGATCCAACGATCCAACGAGCTGCGGGGTTACGTGAAAAGCCCAAAGCAAACAGTCGCTCGGAGATGCGACATTGCCAAGCTGTGTGTGTGGAATGGTTTGCATTTGTTGTAGCTGCAATGTGCACTGAAAAAAAAACAAACTGTTCCCCCATTGCAAAACTCACAAAACTGACACCTTTTAACCCAAATATTGCATTTAACAGGAGTTCTTCTTTCTTTCTCTCAAATAATTTGACCGATATTGGAACGAACTTGGTAACCATTGCCACAAAATACTTCTGCTGAAATCCCTGCCTTTGGCCAGTATTGGAAGCAACATCGCCATAGCTTATGTGTGGTCAAAATTGCACTAGATGAAATTTAAATACAAGTTTTCGATCTGTATCAACAAATATAGAAATTTTTGGCAAATACTTTGGCCTTTGCTCTCGCAGTGTAGTTGGAAGCGGAGTTTGAGTTGAAGTTGAAGTTGGAGGAGGTGCCGCTGACAACAGTGGCGCATAAATTATTCAACAGCTGGTTGGCCGGGTCGGGCCGGGCCGGGCCGGGCCGGGCCGGGCCGGTCGCTAGACATGTGGCCCCGCCAACGCCTTGCAGCTCGCGGATCGCGATTCCGCACCACACGGCACACCTCCGCTTCGCTCCGCTCCGTTCCGCATTGGCGACGCAACCCAACGCAGCTGAAGAACGCCCTGAGATCTCTCCCTCTCTCTCTCTCTCTCCCTCTCTCTCGCGCTGTGTGGCTAGTGTCTTGAACGGCTTGGATAATGTCATATGCATACGCGTGTGTGCAAGTATTTGCCAGCGATTTGTGACGCCGTCGCCGACGACGATGACGACGGTGACGGTGACGGTGACTTCAACTGAAAATCATTAATGTACTCGTTGATATCTAAATGTGTAAGAGCAGGTGCCAGAGGGTGTCTCTCTCTCTCTGTGTGTGTTTGTCTGTGTGTGTCTGAAAATTGCTCTGGGAGACCAAAAATTTGAATCGTCCCCAGCATTGTTATGCAAATGATGTCGCTTGACACGCAAACGCCAGCGACGACATCGTCAACACAGTCACAGTCACAGTCGACGTCGACGTCGACGGCAGCGCTGCTGTCGCGAAGAGATCTGTTTGTTGTTTCCACCTCCGGCGATTGCATACTCATATTATGCGAGCCCGGGCAGCTAGCCACTCCACTCCACTCCACGCTCCACACTCCACAGATCACACTCCACCACCACAGTCCACTCGAATCGACTGCAGCACTTTGAAGCAGTCCGTTGGCCAAGCGACTATCAACTGGCAACTGGCAACAAATGTCAACAGAGCCAACTGACCAAGCGCAAAAGTGGATCAGTTCGCATCAAGTTGATGGGTCAGTGATTCCCAGTTACGTTTAAATGCGCAACTTGTGATACTTCTCCACGATTACGATACAGATACAGCTTTATCCCCCTCGTGGAATTTGAAAACTTCCCAGGCACAGAAGAGTCTCAAGAGACATGGATCATTTTTGGAATCTCTGCATCTGGCACTGATTTTTTTTATCCAGTCTGCAAGGCAGCTTACAACTTGCATCTTCATTGACTGGAATCCGTTTTGCACTCATTTTGAGAAAAAAAAACGATTACATTCAACATAAATTGGAACTGTTTTAAAAACTGGGCAATTGGATTTGTTCTCAGATCGAATTGGGATTAATTTGACAACAACCATTTGTTCAACCAACCATTCATTTAATAGAAATTAAGGATTATCTGATTGAATTAACATAACCTGACTCGAATGGTGAGCAAACAAAAAGCTTTTCATTCAAGATGACATAAAGATAAAACAATTAATTTAAGTATTAGCATCTGCTTAAGCAGGAGGACAACATTTGAATGTTTTGGTATTAAATAAAACCTGCTGGAAATATCAATTTTATTATATTTATCATATTTATCTTGACCGAATTGCAACAGCGAATTGAGTACAAAATGTGACTTTTTTTTTAATTATATCGTTAGTAGAATAGTTTTTTATGAATCGGTTACTTAACTCCCGAATGCCAATCGGATAACAATGTATTTAGATGCTTTTGTTTCAAGGTCGAAAAAGTTAATTAAACCTTAAACATTTTGTGGTGCGACTGAGCCCAAATCCAGCTATTATTAATGACGTTCAAAATGACAATAGTGGTGCTGTGCTGTGTGGTAAAGCGTTGCGTTGTGGTGCAAAAACTGGCAACTGGCCACTGGCCACACTCGATAAGAATGACACCCAGGTTGTGGCAATCAATTGCATTCGATCTAGCATGCTGCGTGATGTAGTGTAAAGTCCTCCGATTCCTTAGTCAGAAGCTTTTATTACCCACACACACCGACACACACACACACAGAGACACACACTTGGACAAACAAGAGACTGTAATTAGCGAACTGGGGTCTTAGCCATCGCATGACATTTGGCTTTGGCCACGATGAATGATGCCAAATTAACCAATACGAACCAAACAACGCGAAGCCTGAGATACTTGGTGATGGTGTGACGGGTTCGTTTGGATTGTTTTTGTTTTTGTTTTGATTTTGGTTTAGGTTTAGGTTTTGTATTTAGTTTCACTTGGAGGTCCCCCATCTGCTGCCTTTGTGTTGGGCTACTGCTCTGGAGCTGCGTGTTCGTTAAGATAGCAGCTCGTCGATAACAGAGGCGGCAAAAATTGTTCGAATTGTAAACAATTTGCGCTGCAGTTATGTCTATTCGTATGTTTCAGTTGGCCCAGCAGCAGTGGGCAAGCTTGCCACAATCTGAGGCACATGAGTCGGCTGCTCCGGGCAGCCGGGCAGCTGGGCAGCTGGGCAGCCGGACAACGTGTGCATCGAACTGAGCATATAGCGATGCTGATCTGCAGATCTCTTGATGCATTCGTTAATTAAATAGCGGCCAGGCCACAGGCGGAGAACAAAACTGTCATAAGACAGATGGCAGACAAGGGAAGAGTCGATTTTCCGAAATATTAACCTGTTGCCATCGATGAATGCTGAACGCTGTTCGAATAGCGAAAGCAAGTATTGTATTCAAAAAGAATTCACAAAATTAATGTTTCTTTAATCCATATTATCAACTTTTTTGGAGCCTAGCTTAGCTTGTTATGTAAACAATTTCAATTTGAGGAATATCTAAGAATTAAATGAAATCTTTTTGCCCCGATGCGTCCACCTAGTTTTAATTGCTTCTACTCCTTACACCATATATAGCCTTTAAGTAAGCTGAAGGATTTTCTTTAACATCCTGACCCCTCGAGTCCGTCTACCCCTCTCCACTTGCCACTTTGAAGCACTCCCCAAGGGATTTTGGACAAATTTGTAGATCGAATGGGAGTCGTTCACCTGGGCACAGCTTACAGGTGCATGTGCAGGTGGTTTCAAATGAAACAGAAAACCACAGCCAGCGCAACAATAACAACAAACACAATCACAACAACAACTGCAACAACAGCAACAACAACAATGAAACAATGACGATGACCACGTTGATGATGACGATGACTTTGTGGATGAGAATGAGAATGAAAAGGATTAGGCCGAAGGCATCTTGCGTGCATCTCCATAAGTTTGTAGGAAGTTGGTTGGGCTGTGGATTCGAGCACAAGTAGCCGGCATGTAATAGGAATCGAGAATCGAGAGCCATACAGCATATACCCGCCAATATATCAATATGGCAACATCATAGCATAGCGTAGCAGCATCATTATCATGGGCCGTCATCATAGACGACGTCAGTGCCAGTCAGTGCACGATTGCCAGCCAGTTGCCAGTTGCTAGCCAGTTGCCAGCCAGCCAGTTGCCAGCCAGTTCCGCAGGCGTTCCTATGCTCAGCTGCATTCTGCGTTCTTGTGATCTGCCCCATTGACAACTGTCCAGGTCAAAAAACCAAAAATAAAAAAGGAAACGGGAGGGTCGGGTGCGAATAAGCGACTGACTGGCTGGCAATGGTCCAGCTACGGTCAACGAATGGAGTAGGAGTCGCACTCAGAGTCGGAATCGCACTCAGAGTCAGAGTCAGAGGCAGAGGCAGAGTCAGCTTGCAGTGCGACCGATCGCAATGGGGCTGGGAAAATTACATGTCTTCGTATCTAAACGTACATTAACCATCGCATTCCCCAAGCAGCCAAAGCCAAAGCCACAGCCTCAACAAGCAGGCTCAACACTGCCACACTGCCACACAGGCACACAGCCGCAGCCAGAGCCAGAATCACGGCCACGGCCAGAGTCAAAGTCGGAAAGCAAAGCAAAGCGAGTCGCTGGGATCCCTTTTTGTGGGACGCCAGGCAATCACCAGGCCATTTTCCTCCTTTCTCGTTGCTTACTTTTCTTATTTAATTTCGATCGATCACTTAAAACAGTACGAATAATGAAAAATTGCAGCAACATGCCGCAGGCCAAGAGCTTGGTCTTTTAGATAAGAACCATACACACACACACACAAACACATATATATAAATCTATATATATATATATATATATATATAGAGAGAGAGAGAGAGAGAGAGAGTCAAACGTACCCTAGCCAGATGGCAAAAGATTCGGTTCGCTTTACTCATAAAAATACACTTTGAAAAGGCATCCTCAAAGGCCTTTAAGCTCAGAGCTTTATAAACCCCAACTCAACTCAACTGAACTGAGCTGAACTGAACTGAACTGATCTCTTAGATCCTAACACATAGCTGAGCAAGATTACATCGGATTTGTGACGCTCATGCGTAGATGTTGAACTATGGCCAAGACATCTGTGGCACCGAGTGCATGTGGAAATCAATTAAGATCAGTTCTCACGATCGCAAGCTCATGTTGCAGTTGCGGCTACTATGTGTGCACCATTAGATGGATGGATACCTTTTTGTTTCTAGCTCAACTGTATCGATGAACCAATGCTCTCAAACATTGAACAAAATTAAATGACTCTATTCGTTCGTTGAGTTTTCACATTTTGCATCTGGATCTGTAAGCAGATGCAAGCTAGCCAAAGCTGGCCAAATGACGAGTTCAATTCCAATCCAGTTGCCTACTTGTTCTTCTTCTTCTCCTTCTTCTTCTTCTGTTTATTATTATTCACCTTGTTGCATCGAGTTGCAGCTGATGACTCGGGGCATTTGTATTTCCGATCCCAAGCAGATAGCATCTACCACATTGAAGGGAGGCAGCCGCATCAGAACTAAATCACATTGAGTTGGCCAGCGAACTAAATATACACTCGTCTGCATTTGGCCTGCCACTTTCATTGTCCTTTGTCCCATTGGCCACTTGTCCACTTGTCCACTTTTCCACTTGGCCACTTGGCAGCGGCATGTCAGGTGTCTGAGCCGTGTCGCAGTCAAGTGTCTGCTGCGGCACCGGCGACAAATTCCAAATCCTCTGCCTTTTTCGGGGGTGTTTACAATTCAAGAGCACTGATCTTCCACACACACACACACACACACACACACAGCCGCACACACACAGTCGCACACACACTGGCTGGATTTAGCCTGCAAATGTTTGGCTTCACACGAAAGGGGATTAAATTGTGAAGGACTCATGACATTCCATCAGCCCAACAACATTTTCACAATTTCATTGTTTTGCCAGCCACTTTGGCGCATCCTTTTTGTTTGCCTTTGACTTTGCCCCTCTGCCTGTGCCTGTGCCTGTGCCTTGGCCTTTTTCCTGGTCGCCAGCAAGGTGACATCGCTCAAAACAACAAAGAAAATAATGAAATAAAATATAAAAAAAAACGTAAAGTAAACGAAATGAAAACAACAACAGCAAAACACACACAATTTGAGCCATGATGCCGAACACTTGGCGTGTCCAAGATCTCTTTTTCTTTGGGCCTGCGAGTGTGACTTGCCCAGCACTTGACTCTGCTCACTCGACTCGTTTGAGGGTGTTCAGTTCAGTTCAGTTCAGTTGATCAGTTGATCAGTTAGCCAGTTCATCAGTTGATCAGTTGATCAGTTCGGTTGTTTTGTCAGCAATTGGCAAATTTACGAGTATGTTGATTGAAAACCACGATAGCATTGCACGATGCGCCTTGTCCCTGAAACAGTGGGTTCGATGGCTACAAAATTAAATAATATCCAAATAGAAATTGCAGTACAAAACTATATATTTATTTATTTACCGTAGTCAATAACTACAAATTGTTGAGAGTTGCGTAAAATTAAATAGAATACAAATAGAAGTGACTATAAAATTATAATTATAATTGCATATGGCTTTATGCTGTGGATTTGCTTAATTCACAATTTATTTCTCTAATTTATTTAACAATTAAAAAAAAATAAACGTTTTTGCTTTGCATTTCTTTGGCTAATCGACGCATGGATGTATAAAATATTTGATATTCTATACTATTTTTCAAAGTACTCCGAGACTGTTATAACTTAAGACTAGAAATTAGATTTATTCTCTTTACTTTATTCTCTCACATCACTTATTAAAAGACTATTAAAACACTTAAAAATTTTAGTCATTGGAATACCTCTTTAAGCAAAGATAATTAGTTCAACACACTTATTTTTTTGGTTTTTAAATTCTAGTTTATTTTTTATAATTATTTGAAAATATTATTGTTTTATTTGTGGACTATTTACAGCAATAGTCAATAGGCAAGTGTGTGTTATTTTCAAAAGTTAATTAGTATTTAAAGCATCTCATTAATCGCTCAAGTTGCGCATGTGGGAAACGATGCGAGTCCCACTGTGCTGCGGGCAGCGCATGGCACGTCAATTAACGTTAACTGAAGTGGAGTTAATTGTCAAGGCATGGTCACTTTAATTGTGGTTAATGTGGAACCGATAGCGCTATAGCAATTTCTGATCACCGATTAAACGATTATCAGCAGCGCATTGTTTCAGCCCAACGCAACGCAACGCAACGCAACGCACTCATAACTATCTGTCTGGGCACATTCATTAGCACCACCAGACATTGCCACATACGAGCACAACCACAACCACAACCACTACCACTACCACTACCACAACCAATACCACTACCACTACCTCCGTCAACACTGCCATATGCTGCCTTGCAGCAGTCATCAACAGGATGATCGGCCAGCCATGCGGCTGAGTGTCCCTTTTGTCCAGTTGTCCAGTTCGCCTGTTGTCCAGTTGTCCAGTTGTCCTGTTGAGGGTGCAGTTAGCATTACGACATAATCAACAACTGCTGACCGCAACGAGCAGAAAAAAGGATCCCCCCGAAGAACAACAGCAACAGCAACAAGAGCAACAGCAGCAGCAGCAGTGGCTTTTGAATGCAATATTTGTCATGGTCATTATGAGTTATAAACGATATTTTGATCCCTAATCACTTGGCCAGGCCAAGACGCACACACGCAGCCGCAAACCCGCACAGGGACACTCTCAAGCTGTCAACGGATTCGTTACACGTTTTACACAAATGTCTGTGTACCTCTGCTCCTGCCCCTGCCCCTGCTCCTACCCCTGCTCCTGCCCCTGCCCCTGCCCCTGTCCCTGCCCCTGCTCCTGCCCCTGCTCCTGCCCCTGCCTCTGGTCCTTCCTCTATTCCTACACAGTAAATAATGTTGGCGACTTTAGCAATACAAAATTTTAATCTGTTGAAAAACTAAGTTGAACAAAATTACGAAATTTAATTTAATTTTAATTTCTAATTTAATACAACAATAAGTTTTCTGTGTCGGCAATTAATAAGTAAATAAATAGAAAACAAAATACTTGTCAAACTATGCACTTTTAAAGCTTCGATCTTGGCTGCTGCAGAGTAAATCATAATTAATAAAAAATGTTGTAAAACATTGTTTGCAATTAGACAACTAAAGCGACGCAGGCAGGAAACCAAACAAGCTCATTCAAAGATGCTCAAATATTGTGCTGTGTACTGAGTGCTGTGTGCTGTGCTCTCCAACTTCTATCCTGCTCCTGCTCCTGCTCCTGTTCCTGCTACACACTCCTACTACTAATCCTGTCGCGTCCTGCCAGCCCTAAAGCGACAGTAGGGCACATTCAGTCCGATCTCTGTCGGTTGTCGGTTGTCGGTTGTCTGTTGTCGATTGTCGATTGTCGTTTGCCGATTGTCGTCGTCTGCGGCGGTGGAATAAAAGGAACAATTGTTGCAGCAAGGGCAATTATAGATTATCACCTTATTGCCATCCCTGTCGCTGTGCCTGTGCCCCATCTCCTTCTGCGCTGCTGTTCTGTTCCTATCCTCTGTCAGCAGCACCCACACCTTGTGGTGCGACCATCGACCATCGACCATCGAGCATCGACCATCGAGCATCGAGCATCGAGCGTCGACATCGAAAAATAACCATGAAAATGACACCACATTGTTTTATCTTTATCGCATAATTGCGGTCAACTCCTCGGCCGGTGGCGTGGCGTGGCATGGCCTGGTGTGGCACGGCGTGGCGTGGCGTGGCGTGGCGTGGCCTAAGTTGGCCCTGTTCCGAGTTAGCTGTCTCGGCATCATTTCAATACTCTGGCCACAGTTTCGGCATCGGCTTTGATCATTTTCCATGGCCAGCATGGGCAACACTTTCACAAGAACGAGAGCGAAAGAAAACAATAAATGTATTGAGAAAGGGAGAGCAAGTGAGATAGAGCGAGAGAGGGAGAGAGGGAGAGAGGGAGAGAGCGAGTGGCATACCTTCCCTGCGACACTGGTCGAGGGGGAGGCGAGCGCAACACATTTATCATCTTGTCACAAAATAACGCACTTGAAAACCAACCAAATCCGCATCCAAATCGAAGTTCCACAATTTGATGTGATATGAAAATGGATTTGTTTATGTTGCAAGTTGCAAGACGGCGCACAACTGCTGGTGCAACATCGTCGATCGATCGAGGCAAGTTTTTATTTTGTTTTCTGTTTTGCTGTTTTGCTGTTTTGCTGTGTTTCTGTTTTTGTGTTTTGTTCTTTGTTTTGATAATTTGCAACTATTTGTTGCCGTGTTGCTTAATTCAATCGTTTCGCGCTAAAACCTCAATTGCAATCATCTTGCGAACCGGTATTGCCATCCTTCATCACAACACACACACACACACACATCGAGGCGGCTAAAGAGATAGAGCGTTGGAGAGGGGGGGTGGATGGGGGATGGGGGGAGGAAGTGCTGGTAATCATCAGCAGGGTCAGCAGCGTGAGTTTTGAGCCAGCCACACTTCTGGGCTTCGGGCTCTTGACGACCTTCAGATTGGCTCACAAAAGACGGCGACGCTCCCACACTCGTTCAGTTTGAAGCGTCTCTTTGTCATGCATACACACACACACACACACACACACCTACACACACACACACACACACACACACATAATAATAAACACAATTATGGATTTTTGCAAGTGTTTTTCTTTTTCTTTTTTGTGTTTTTTGCTGCAACAAAAACATTATCAAAAGCTTTAAAATTATGTATGTATGTATGTGTGTATGTGTGTATGTATGTATGTGTGTATGTGTGTATGTATGTATGCAGCACTGTTGACATTTTAGTGGAATTACCACTGGATTCTCTTGCTCAAGCTAAGCTAGCCAAAATAATTATTTCAATTTATATTCGATCGTTTTTCTATTTATTTTTTTATTATTTTATTTTTAAATAATTACGAATAAAATGTGCAAATGAATATGGCAAAAATATGAATTTTTGCCGCTGTCCAAGCAATCAGTACAAATTATATATGTCAGATATATATGTATATATCTATATACATGTGTGTCTTGCAGCATTCGCCAGTGTGGCACGTGTTGCAAACATGAAAATAATGACGGCAACGTTCAACTTTTAAAGCGAATCTGTTCATAATTCGATTATCAATTAATTATAACAGTTTTTGGTCATTTTATGAGCAGATATTTCTGGGGCTGACTTTTCCGATGGAAATAGGAAAAGAATATGCCTGCAGCAAACATTTTGTTACGAGTCGCCTCGTTTCGAAATTCACAACTGTCGCAACTACACCCATCCATACCCATGTGCCTGTGGCTCTGGCTCTGCCTCTGCCTCTGCCAGTGCCCCTGGCCCATCGACCAATTGGTCGCTCAAGCAGCGTGCACTGCTTTGCCGACTGCCAGTGTGTCTGTGTGTGTGCGTGTGCGTGTGTGTCTGTCTCATAAGAGTGAGAGCGCACAGTCAACCAAGCACTGCCAGGCAGGCAGGCAGGCAGAGCATGCGAGCGAGTGACCAACAACATGCGCTCGCCCTGTCCCCCTCTCGCTCGCACTCACACGCTCTGTCGTCGTTTCGAGCCATGCGCGGCCATCCGATGGCTTTGACCAATGCTGTCTTTTTTCAACCGAATAGGATCAGCGGGCGCAGTGCGGCGACGACAGGCGACACATTTCACTGTGTCACATTTTCGCCGTGCTTGCTGTGGGTGGAGAGGTGGTGGTTGGAGGGTGTGTGCGAGTGTGTGTTTTGGGGGGGGGGCGGGAGTGGTGCGGTTTGGGGTCGGGGCTGTATTCGCTCACTGCAAAAGACGATTGTGGACGTGAATGTGGCCTACGCCGACCGCCGACATTTACCGCACTCGGCACTCATCAGCATTGGGGCTTTGTTTGTTGGCTCCATTGGCTGTCGTTGTGCTCTGTTGTTGTTCTTGTTGTTGTTGTTGTTGTTGTTGTTCTCATTGCTGTTGTTGTTGTTGTTGGCGTTGCTCTTGTTAAATGCGTGTGGGAAAAGGAGCGCTCTATGTCCACTGCTAGGTGCATATGCACACACACACACGCACACATACATATATAAATATATATATATATGCACACACACACACACACACACACACATACATGTGAATGTCTCTCGCACAACTTTGCGGAACCAGATGCCCAAAAACAACGCATCAAAGTGTTCTTGAAATTGTTCTCAAAAATACAACGCTTGTACATCCATACATCCATACATCAATACATCACTACATACATACATCCATACATCCATACAGATACATCATGCATTCATCATTCATCAGTATTAGCATAAATATACATAGTAAATACATGCTGACTTTGGCTACTGAGAAACTAAAAGTGACTTGATGCAGGAACACCTCCAATGGCAAAATGGATGCAGCTGCAGGAGGTGTATCTATGTATCTATGTATCTATGTATGTATGCAAGTTTGGGAATCTCTTAAAATACTCAAATACAAATACAAAAAATAGAACCATCCATCATAAATAGTTTTTAGAATTTTATTGTGTCACAGGCAAAGCTGAGAAAACTTTACAATTATTCCACTTAAAATAGTAATTTATTAAAAATGAACATAAAATTAATGAAATTTAAAGACTTTATTTGATTTGCTCATAAATTGCATATTTCTGGCAACTTTTCATGTTGATTTTTTATGTTTATATATCTTGTATAGGATGATATGGGATAAGTTGAGATGAGATGAGACCAAACTCCAATTTGGAAAATTAGGATTGATTCTTAAAAAGTTGATTGCAGTTTTCGAAAACGGACAGAGTTTTTTTCAGGCTCTCGAAAACAACTGCCAAACTGAGCGCATTGAAAGTGTTCAACTTTAAATCAAATTGAAAAGGAAACAAATCAGAAATAAAAAATTTGCGTAAATATAAATTTATTACATTTTATTTGTGGAGTTTCGATGAGAATTTGGGTCTGTTCGTTAGCAAAACATTAAAGAATTATCCAACAGTTTTTTCTCAACCTGGCTTAAAGAGTTGCTAAACAGTTGCTGGAATTTTTTTTTTCAGTAAAATAGTCTCAATTTCATAGAGGCTTTGAACAACTTTGCTGCTGAGGATAAATTGAAAAATGCGAAATAAATTTGAAAAGATCGCCACAGACAAGGATAGATTAATTATATATTTATAATATATTCAATCTTTATTATTATTTGATTTACGTCTTAAAAAGAGAACTTGACTTTATCAAATATAACTATTCCTTACCAACACTTATACAAAGCCAAATAATCTGTGAAATTTCCGCCTGTGCCAAAATAAATAAGTGTGTTTTCCTAAGAAAAACTGCCAAGTTTACTTAAATTACACTCAGAAAAAAATCACCCTGAAATCACCTACAAAATCGCCGTGGGATCTTAAAAGTTTTTCTTTATTTTTTCAAAATTACAGCACACGAAAGAAAATCTTAGTAAGCTAATTTTAGAGTTATATTTCTCTCAGTGTGTCTCAAGAAAAAGCTATCCTGAAATTAGGAAACTTAACTTTCAAAACAATAAGGCGAAAAAAGCAGGGTTATTTTCTAAATTCAGCCCGATTTGTTGTTAATTATCGAAGCGCAAATGCGATTTGTGATTTGGTTTTTACAAATGACAAAAGGCAGTCGACAAATGATATCCGATCAGATTCTAAAAATTGGGAAGTTTTTCTCGTTTTAAGAATTAATAATAATAAAATATAGGAAAACATTTTCTCAAAATAAGAAAAACGTCCACAATCTAAATTGATGATGTTTTTTCGTGTGTTTTTTATGGAACAAATCCGTTCTAAAATTCAGAAAAAGTAACGAAATCTGCTCGCTCAACTGCTGTATGACGTTTATATAGTCAGCTGAATCCGATAAATCGTTAGTTTTTACAGATGAAGTTATTTTTTATTACTATAAACTGTGTAAAAAATAAAATAAGAATTCTTAAAAAAAAACAATAAAACTGATATTTTTTCAAAACTTTCAAAAGAAAGGCAAAACACTTATTTTGGGAATATGATTTCTGAGTAAAAAGGTGAGTTAGCCTTGGCCTCAAAAGTATGGTGAATTTCTCAGTGTCCGCCTGGATTGGAGCCAATTTCAATTTATATGTGTGGGTGTGTGTCAGTATGTACATGTGTGTTTGCGTGTGTGTGTGTGTGTGTGTGTGTGTGTGT